>JAQQZT010000040.1:28448833-28461735 GCA_030068275.1 Clarias platycephalus
TTTTTTTTTTTTTTTAGCACTGAGTCCATGTTTTGGCTGACAACAGTTTCACAAAATAGGGAGCACAGTGGCTTGGTCGTAAGCACATGCATTTCATGCCTTCAGGGTCGACAGTTCGATTCGCAGCTCCGGTCTGGGCGTGTGGCCTTTGCATGCCGTTCCCTGTGCTTTGTTTTTTTTTTTTTTTTTCCTGTGTACTTTGGTTTTCCGCCATACTTGTACTCTAATTTGTGTGTAAGATTTTGAGTCCTGCGATGGGGGTTGAGGGTCCTTTTGTCTTATAGAAATGTTTCTATCATTTCATTAAATTTAATTATTTTAACAAATAAACTTACAAATAAACATCAGCAAACTTCTTACTATTTGACTATTTACAGTATTTATCTTTAACTTAAATCAAACCCATCGTGTCTTGACCTTGCCGTTTTCATCCACTATAATGTGCCAAATAGTGATTTCTGATTATTTATTTCTGTTCAGGGAAACCTGGAAGCGAAACGAAGCGTCAAAACACGTCTTCTCCTGGCTGCTGGTGCACGTCGGGCGTCCCTATTTAACCGACTACCTGGACAAGGTCTTTCCTGCGTCTCTGCTCATATCAGACGACTACCGAATAGAGAACAAAGTGCTCGGAGTGCACTGCCTTCATCACATCGTCCTTCACGTGGTCAGATAAGATAGAAGTTAATTTTTATTTATATAAATAATATATGGCTCACATTCATCATATTTAGAATAATCTGAATATATATGTATGTGTCATTGGGTGCAGCCTGCTGCCGATTTGAGGCAATTTAACCGAGCGCAGGTGCTCTATGAAGCCCTCTACAATCACCTGTACACGTCTGAGGCACCGCTCATACAGGTACTGGTGTATTCTGGTGTGACACACATTATAACACACACATACATTTCTTTATATTTACCTTGTGAGTAATGGTGAAGAACAGTAATGGTGCCACATTGTGACTTTTATCCTTAAGACTTGGAACATTTATATGACAGGTTATGTCACGCAGAATGTCTGACCCTTGACCTTTACGTCATGTCTGCCATTTTTGCTTGTTTTGGCGTAAACACAATTCCTTGTTGCTTTTTGGTGTTTGAATGAAAAGACAAAACGTATCCGAAAAGACACTCGTGAGTGTTTAGCGCCTCCTAGTGTCCACACATAGCAGTGTGTTTTCAATTTGTATGAAATCATTTCAGGCATGTTCAAAATATATTAGATAATAACCCTAGGTTATTATTAACAATTTGACATGTAGCTGAAATTTAGTATTTTCCACCTATACTGTAAATCTGTGAAACTTTAATTACAGCTGATTTAATGCACCTACTTTATGATATGAATTGGTCCTAGTACTGGACCTTGGAGTATTCCGTGTTAAAGCTTAACCTTTTTGTCTTTGTCTTTTTTTTTTTTTTTTGTCTTTGTGTGTGTGGTGATGGTGTTGTAGGTGGTTCTGCCATGTCTTATAGATTTACTCTCAGTCCTTGAGAAGCCTCTGAGCCACACAGGATTATCCCGCACTCCTAACCGCTTTGATAGCGTCCTCCGCCTCATTTTAACCCACATGGAAATGGAGCACAAGCTCGCGCTTCGCCAGGTCTACGCCAGCAACCTCCTGCTGTTCGTTGAAAAGTGAGCAGCAAGCCTGAGTTTATAAACATTTTGGTGTCTTAAATTGAAATGTAGTGTTTTGTCTTAAGCTGGGTTTGATCTTACAGGATGGGTATAGGCATTGCTCGGCATCTGAAGAGGCTGGAGAGGGTGATTGTGGGATATCTGGAGGTTTCTGATGGTCCGCAAGAGAAAACCAGGCTCAGCATTCTGGCGGTTTTAGAGCGAACAATACAAGTGGCCTGGCCCAGGTACTTATGAGAAAAAATATTATGCAAAACCTGTTTACAGTGTAAAAAAATAGAACCGGACAGCAGAATTAAAATTACATAACAGAGTCCAAGCTCATCTTCACTAGAAGGAAAATTTTTTGTAAATTAAATACAATAGAGTAGCTAGATGGACGTTCATGTTTTGTAACAATGCAACGCCTTGTATTCGTAACTAGGAATCTAAATGTATTCTCCGGGAAAAACATGGCTGTCGAGAGCAAAGTCGTACTTCTATGAGTAATCTTAGACTCTAATAAACATCTACATGAAGAATTACAGTGCAAGCGTCTTAGACACTGTAATATCTCTAGTACAAATCTTGTTATATACAGCAGGTTTATCATCAACATATCTACTTAAAAATAAATTAATACATAAGTAACATCACAAAGGAATATTTGCACGCCTGTAAAGAAAGCAACATATTACATGACAGGAAACATACAAAACCAAATTTTTGATACAAAACCTTTAAATAGAAAGGAACAAGCGTGACAAAGTTACCAGAAGAACTCTGACATTTCTCCAGCACACTCAGTAAAACCTACCAGCTGTTTCACTTATAAAGCTGCACACATCTCTATCTAACACTACTGA
The DNA here is from genome assembly GCA_030068275.1 of Clarias platycephalus. Classification (NCBI taxonomy): domain Eukaryota; kingdom Metazoa; phylum Chordata; class Actinopteri; order Siluriformes; family Clariidae; genus Clarias; species Clarias platycephalus. The sequence continues at coordinate 28,451,327 of JAQQZT010000040.1, forward strand.
TTATTTTCAAGCAAAAAGTTTTCACACCAAATATTGACTGTGTTTATTTTATCACTCCTTTATTGATGTTTATAGAACTTTCTTTTATGCAGAAATGTTTTCAAAGACATCTTTGCTTATGGCGTGTTTTTTATTTTTTTATTTTTTTTGTGTGTTCCCAAGACATTTGAGCAAAACTGAAGGTAAAACAGCTAGTAGGTTTTACTGAGTGTGCTGGAGAATACGAGTTTAGTTCTTCTGGTAACTTCGTCACACTCGCTTCTTTCTATTTTCATGCAAAACCCAGAAGTCTGAATTAGGTTTTTTTTTTTGTTTCCTGTCATGTAATATGCTGCTTTGTTTAAAGCCATGCAAATATTCTTCTGTAATGTTATTTATTGATACATTTTAAAAAATTTTTTGTTTTTATGTTTGGAAATACGTGTGTGTGTGTGTGTGTGTGTGTGTGTGTGTGTAGGATGGAGTGCAGGCTGTCTGTCTTCGCAAGAAGCTTGCTCAGGTTCCTCGTGGACGTCTCCGCAGACTCTCTGTCTCCTGAGCTCGCTGAGACGCTGATGAGCCGAGCAACACTCTGCCTGCTGCTGCTGGACCGCTGCTCGCATGGCAGGCTGATGGTATGTACCGAGGGGCGTGTCTGAGAGCTGTGAAGTCCCGCCTCCTGTTAAAGGTTAGGGGCAAGAGTGTGATTCCCAAGCGAGTTCCAATATCAGTGATGTGAACATGAATACTTTTACAAATATTTAGCAGATGTACAAAACGGTGCAAAATACTACATACTGTAGTATGTATACTGTTTTGTTCATTAACTAGGATTCAGGAGAATGATCAGTTGTGTTTGTATGAAAGGTATGGTTGATATGATCAAAATCTTATTGCGATACTAAGATGCTTCAACGATACAGTCTGTCTCAGGTTTGCTAACAAACTGCCAGTTGTGTTACAATGGAAAAAACATCAGTGACACGGAAAGCCATAAACAGAAGCGTTTAGATATCTGCAAACATAATTTGGACTGATACTCTGAAGAAGGTGAAAGTTTATTAAAGAGAATCATTACCGTTGACGAGACACGGATTCATCACTACGAGCCTGAGAGTAAACGGTAGAGTCTGGGAAGGTCAACATCCTCCGACTGAGAAGAAGTTCAAAAGTCAAAACCATCAGCTGGAAAATTCATCAGCGCTCACAGTTTTCTGGGATTCTCAAGGGCCAGAAGTATTGGAACATTACCAGGAAAAAGTTCGACTATCAACAGTGTTCGTTACAGTGAGACGCTTATTGAAGAGACTGAGGACTGATATCCGAGGGTGTCCTGATCTCACATGACACCGTAAGTCCGCACACTTCTGCACACACTGTTGAATATGGTTTTGAGGTGTTAAAGCGCCTCCCTGTAGCCCTGATCTCGCTCCATCAGACTTTTACCTGTTCGGTCCCCTGAAAGCAGACGTTCGAGGAAGAAGATTCACTTTTGGTAAAGGACTTAAGACTCCCTAAATCATTTTTCAATAATGGAAAACGAAAGCTTGTTGACAGATGGACAAAGTGTATTGAAAAGCGAGGAGGTTATGTTGAAAAATTATGTTTTCGTCATTTATAATTAAAGTTAATTAAAATAAATTCTACAGCCACGAGTGTGGATCATTTTGCCTCACCTTATGGTATTTTTAAAACTAAACTCTGATATGTTGAATTAAAAAGATTTGAGTTATTTATTGCAGACGAAGCCTCGTGGTCCACCTGCAGTACCTTCACGGCCCACCAGGGGGACAGAGAGCATAAGCTTGACCACTTCGTAACTAATGAACACAAAATTAATCAATGGAATTTAAATCAATTCGGCCATTATTATATATCCAGTATGTGTGACATGCATTTATATATGTGAAATAAATCTATGAATACATAAACCTAAAATGCTTAAAAGACAGAAATAAAGTTTGGACCTATAAAGCATGATGAGAAAAAATTTTCTTCTTAATATTTCTTCCTTGAAGTGTTTTGCTTTTTGTAATAATAAGTTTTAAAGTAAGTCTTCTGACTACAGCATCACAAAAATGATAAAAACATAAAAATGGTTTGTGACTCTAATGATCTTCGTGCTGCCTCTTGCTCCTTTCTGCAGGTGGAGCTGAAGGAGGTGGACAGCAGCTGTGTGTGTGAGCGAGTGTTAAAGTGCATACAGGAGATTACGCATGCAGAGTGTGTGAGCTGAGCTTCATGAGCGTCACTGCAGATGATCGAGCCGACTCGTCGTAAAGATCTAAAGCCAGTCAGGGTCATCTAATGTTTTATTTATTTTTATTAATATGAAAAATAATACTGTTATTAAATACATCAGGTATGTTTTTAATAGACAGCTGAATAAATTAAACAGACTTCGAAGGTGAACTATTTTTCCCCGATGTTGAAGACTATGGATGTACTGTAACATGGACACGGGACTCAAAGGAGCTCAGTCTCATGTTCCTCTCTTCATCTCTACAGCAGACGTTCCCGAATTACACAAGGCTGCATCACAGGATGAAACGTGAAAATCTTCTGCGTCGAACCAAAACCTTTAATCACTGATTAACTCCGTGGCTTTGTTGTTGTTTTTTTTCACTTTCCAAATGTAAATATTTAATCAGAAATGTTTTATGTGACTTGTCACACTGGTTACAAAATGTAAATTAAAAACATTTGATTGATGTTAAAAATGACCTCCTGTATCCCACCTCCAGGATCCCTACACACACACACACACACTTTGGGAAACGTTGCTTTACACTTTTTAAAAAAGTTTACAACTTTTTCTTCATAAAAAGTATGGGTTTTTTTTCTGAATCCGACACCAAACTCTTGAGTAACAGCTGATAGCTAACTGAAAACATTTTGTTTTTAAAACAAGTGTTTATGTATATAGTCAAATCAAGCCTATAAATATAATTAAAACAAAAGGACTCTTTTGTCTTATATTTTTACACTAGATGTGCCCATGACTTCATTAGCTTGGAATTTAATTGCACACTCATGAGTGTTTTTTTTTTAAATGTATAGCGCCATCTGTTGAATTTTGAGATGAACTAATTTTTTTTTAGGTAGATTTTTTTTTATGATAACTGCGTTTTCCATTTAAATGTCAAAGTATATCCAGGGTCCGGGTTCGATTCCCATCTGTGTGCATGGACTTAGCATGTTCTCCCCGTGCTTGGTGGGTTTCCTCTGCTTTCCTCCCCAGTCCAAAGGCATGTAGGTTAGGCTAATTGGCGTTCCCAAATTGCCCGTAGTGTGTGTGTGTGCCTTGTGATAGATTGGAACATTCCAAAAACCATCTCGATGTGTTCTATTACTCATCTTATGTCCCCCCAAATAATTTTTTCATAAATATCTTCAATGTACAGACACGCCCATTTTAGAGTTTTATTATATGTATGAATAAATCTAATTAAAGCATCCGGTGTTGGATCATCATGCTGAGGTGGAATTCATTTCTCTGTTCTTTTCAGTAAAATTATAGAAAGCAAACTGCTCATGAGTGTAAGTTAAAAAGTTTACATTTAAGCTCCAAGAATCACAATCAATCTTTAACTGCCTAATTTCAGTGGTTGAAAGTAGGAATTGTTATGCCACCAGAATTTAGTCTTCATATTCAGTCACTGGAGGGGGTGACTAGAGCTTGTTTAGACACCCTTATCCAGAGCGACATACATTTTTATCTTGTTATACATCTGAGCAGGTGAGGGTTAAGGGCTTTGCTCAAGGGCACGACAGGGGGAACCTGCTGCTCCTGGGGATTTGAACCTGGAACCTTATCACTAGTCCAACTAACCTTAATGGACAAGGTTGCTGTTATAATACGAGTGGGAGAAACAGCTGAAAAAGAGAGACATGAACGTAGTCTGTGATTTAAGAAGAGACGTGATGAGAAAGAGGGAAATCACCCGATTTAGCATAAATGAATCTTCATGGATACTTCCAGTTCTGTAAAACCAAGTTAACTTGAGTTTCTACATCCTATTTATTTTCTGGCTTTACACCAAAAAAAGCTGAAAACACCTTTAACTCTGTTCAGAAACACACCCAAGATTGTAACAGATTTTCATTTCCCTCAGAAGTGTGCAAGAAGGGGGAAAAAAAAAAAAACCCCACACCCACTACACCACACTAAAAGACACAAATGCAGGTTTTAGGTAAAACAGTTTTATATGAAATATTTTAGATTAGCTCCACACTCAAGTACAAAGTCACTTTGCGTCGCTTATTAAAGTGGAGAGATTGAACTGTCCATTGTTGGAAGTGTGTGTGTGTGTGTATGTGCGCAGTCTGCACTCTACGAGGCCTTGCTCTTGGCCGCCGGTTCCGTCTCTTGCTCGTACTCGATCTCCACGTACGCTCGTTTCTTCCTCGCTGGTCCTTTAAGCGGTATCTTTCCTTTCGACTTGGCTCTGGACTGTTTCTCTTCCTCGACTTCCTCCTCCATTTCCTCATCCAACTCCTCCTCACTCGAACCATCTTCCTCACCATCGCTGGCCTTTAAGTTGTCCATATCCTGTGTGAATGTACGGTTCCTTTAGTGTCCGGTGATCAATTAAAAAAATAATAATAATAAGAAAAAGAACTGATTTCAAACTCACCTCAAAATCACTGATGTCACTTTCCTCAAACTCGTCGTCTGCGACAAATTCTCTCTTCCCCGCCTCCTGCACACAGGTTTAGCACACCGCCGCGTAAACCATTATTCGTCATTAGCGAGCGGAATGATTGACACGCGTACCCATTTAATCTCCTTAACGGAATGGAATGATTTATCGCATCACCACTAGTGCTCACCTCATCCTCCTGTTCCTCCTCCTCTTCATCTTCCTCCTCCTCTTCCGTCTCGCTATCAGCGTCCTGTTTCTCCAGAGCTTTATCGAAGGCGTGGATGGGGAAGTTGTAGATGTCTCCGTACTGAAATCGGTGTCAAGAGAATCGATATCGAAATGTTAAAATCGCTCTGGATCTCACCTCCTATGCTACGTGACCTGGGACTCCTGGGTAATTCTCCATTGGTTTTGGTCATGTGTTAAACTGTGAGTTACTGGTCTAGTATTGTGGATGATCTGGGTGTTATTTTTAATGTTCCAGTTGAGTTACATTCTACGTGCTTCCTTTTTGGTCTTCCAGATACTCACCACATTGTCAACACCATGTACAGGAGGTTATTTAACTCAGACTTTTGCAGCTAGGAAAAATGTTTTGTTGTTTTGGATTGTGAACACTGCTCCAACAACAACAACAGAAGTCTTGGCACAATATCATTACTCACTTCATTCCTAATGAATACATTTCATATATTGGTGCTAATAAACTGTCTCACCCAGGTGTAGCGTCCGTTATTTTTTCGAATTCAAATCTTTCAACCGTCTTAACTGTCAGTCATTCACATGAAACTTGGCCAATTTAATGTTCACATGAAAAGACATAAACCTGAAAAAGTGTATTATTCTAAATTGATACGATATCGCAACATGAACTTGACATGGTTACGGACACTACAGATTCATTTATTTTTTTGTCTTTTTAACAAAAAACAACTTTTTGCAGATCATATGCTTCTAGAAGCTTACACCAGTTTTAGCATCAATACTCAATTATCATTTCAAATTATTCATATTTCTTTGTGTGAAGCCATTTTTGTATGAATGCTTTTAACAAGATCCGAGACCCTTTAAATGAATTGGCTCAGTGTTGTCTATAACAATACCCTCATAGGATTATTATTATTATTTGTTTATCCATCTGTCTATCCATATTCCGTTGATGTGTTACGCTCCTGTGGACATGTATGAGCTGAGCTGTTCAACTGGTTATGTTTATATAAAAATATATATAATATACATCTATCTCGCTGTGGATGTGGTGTGCATAAGCATGGTGCAGTAACGTGACGTGATCCTCACCGTGCCCTGTTTTAACCTCTCCAGCAGCTCCTTCTCGATGGCGTTCTCCACCTGAGCAGCGACCAGGGCTTTTTCCTTTAATTGAGAAATTTCAATAAATGTGTCAGTAAAAAAAAAATTACAAATGAACGACAACGTCAGATTTTAAAACTTACATCAAGGAGATTATGTGGAGAATTGTTAGGGAAATAATCGACTGGGCGTGGTGGCATGTAAATCTGTTGGAGATCTGAATGAAACACGTGTCCAGTGACGTCACTTCCTCGCTACTCACCTCTCTTATTCTTTCCCTCCTCTCTACCTTCCTGCTAAGCGGAACAAGTTTCTTCCTGTGAACGGAATCAAACCGCTGTGTTACTAAAACGTAACAATGATAATAATGAGGTTATGTGATTATCTGGCTGAAATCGCTGATCCGGACTCGTTACTCTACTCACTGTCTCTTCAGCGTGAGCTTGCGGATGCGGATGAGATACTGTGTGATTTTGGTGAAGCGCTGTTTGCACTTGTGGCGGATGTAGCGCGGCCAGTAGATCAGGTTCTCGTCGATCTCCTGCAGGGCTTTCTCGTAGTTCTGATTCAGCCTCACCTGGACACGAGGACAACAAACAATCACTGAATATAAGCTGTGTCCGAGAAGGTAAGAGCAAGTTTAAAAATCTTCTCTTTCATTATTATTATTATTATTATTATTATTAAACCGGGACTTGTGTCGAAATTTCTGATAAATGAAGGTGTAAAAAAGTCCCAGTTCACAGTAATAATAATAATTTCTTTTAATGATCTGAAATAATAAGCGATTCATCACGGCCCACCTTCTCCCACATGCGTGCTGGAAAAGCCGCTCTCTCGATCACCTTCATGTAGAGGAAACACCGACCTGGGAAACACCGCGGTCAGAGTTACACAATCGGGTCCGACATAACACGTGTGTGTGTTAGTGAAAAGAAAGCTTATACAGTCCATCCTACAGCGACACCTGAGTAAAATGATATTTCGGTAAAACCCAAAACCCGAGTACCTTTCTCCTCCCTGATGGTGGCGTACTGACTGTTGGCCAGTGGACACGCCTGCCGGCCGCACAGACCCGTGATGTTGTACTCATTGCGGCAGAAATTCTTCGTCTTCGTTCTGTGGAGGAAATTCACACGTGCGTTAAGATTCTAGGCCTCAAAGTCAGATTTCAAGCTCGTTAAACCACAGCACTTTTTTTTAAGCTAAGGTACGTAGGTACAGCTTCACTGAACATGTGAAAACTAATCTAATCTATAATGATTTTTTTAATGGTCATGGCTTATTCATAGGTGCTTGTATACTGGAGACAAAACAGTATTTTGCGTTGTAATGTTATAGCTGATCGGTGTATATTTATAAAATACTCAAACCTAGAGACGTTTATTTAAAGATGTTTCCTAAAAAATAAAAGCAATACAGCGGAGTTCTTTCGTATTGTGATACGAGTTTTCCTATTAGAAATGATGTAAATGCAGATAATCCGTTCCAGCCTCCCAAAAATATTACCACTATTAGAATTTTTTTTTAAATGACAGATTTTGAACGCATATAAATTGTACTTCTGTGTATTTTGCTAGATCTTATTTTATCCTTTTTTTTTTTAGAAGAAGTTTTATCCAAGTTCTTGTGTATGTTTGTAGTCTGTGCTCTTGTCTGAGCTTCCCCTCAGGATGAATAAAAATGTCTCTTATCTTATGTAAAGCGGCACTTCTTTAATCAAAGTAGATTCACACAGGACAATACAGGCAAGTCTTACTCACTGCATACATTTCTACAACCTACGCTTACACACAATGCCGTAAGTCATGCACGCGTCGAGACTGAGATTTTATCTTGTGCATTGTATTTACTTTATACCTTAAAATTAACAACAACAACAAATAAAAAAAGTGTTGTGTGTCGCTTGTTTCAGTTAAAAATATACAAGATTAAAAATACGTCATTGAAAATTACAAGAGTCGAGTCGTCTCCAAGGTGATGTAGAGAAGCTAACTTGCTTCGTGGACTGGTCACGCAGTCATATGTAACTATAAAATAGTGCTGCCCGCTCTCGCGCTCCCGTGCTGGTTTATTCTCCTACTGCGAGAGGGGTGTACTGAGGGGAGGTAACTACTGACCTAAGAAGGACAGGAAGGGCGTAGTGACGTGGGTACGCATGTTCGGAAGAGAAACACCGACACGAACAGGCTGAGTGACTCGCTGAACGAGTGAGCGAGGTGTGCTCTGAAGGTGCGACACGGTTGATACGGCAATCAACATAAACATCAGGTGCAGTCATTTATTTCCTTGTTGTTTAATTGTTCCCTGATTTTGGTTGCAGTTTCTAACTCTATGAAAGAAAGCAGCAACTATGCTGTGTTGTTAGCTACCAGACGTAACGTTTCTTCAGGCTAAGTCGGCTAGCAAGACAGACTAACCCGAGCACTAAGCTTAGCTTGACTACGCATTTAAGGAAGTAAGGAAGAACGAGACGCAGCATCAGAGACCCAACTTACTAACAGTCCCCACCGTCTAACCGTGAGCTGGTAAGTGAAATTTAACGTTCAGAACATCGGCATACAAATTCATTTAGTTCTGGAGGTCTAGACTCAGCAACGTTATGTGGTAATAAAATGAAGTCTGAAGCTGACATACAGGTGATCACTATTCTGTATGGAGATTTTCTCTTTAAATATTCATGTGAAAGAGTGGTTCTGAGAGTATGAGGCATCATTTTCAGATTGGACACCAGACTGTGTTCGTAATCAGAACTAAGCAAAGAGTAAAGAGAAAAAGAGCAGTGGTGTCTATATAAATAAAAGAAAGGTTTTGTCTGTATGTTGATCAAAACTCGCTCTTTCAATATCTTTATGTTCTACACATTCGAGGACCCAAACCCTGTCTCTATTTCTACCGGTCTGTCTGTATATGTGTCCAGACAGATTTTGTCAGAGCATCACACAAAAACGGACGTTTTCCCGGATGTTTATCCGATCTACTTTTCCCATTTCTCATCTTTGCTTGTCTTCCTGTAGCTCCCGTCAAGGGGTCACCACACGGTCCATCTGAGCTGCACAACAACTGGGCATGATTTTACTCCAGATGCGCTTTCTGACACAACCCTCCCATTTTAACCGAGATTGGGACCAGGGGATTGAGCATTGTATGGGAATCGAACCCGGGCCTTCCACATGGCAGGTGAGAAACCAATTACTGAGTCACCACTGCTATACATATGTAGTTATAGTATATTATATAGTGTATAGTGCTATACATATAATATATTATATATAATACACTATAACTACACTGTGCATGCAATACATTATAATATGCCATAACCTCCTTATACACTATAATATAACTATAAGTATATTATACTATATAATGTATAGTTATAGTATGTATGTTATATATAGTTTGGATTATATTCACACAATATATAAATATACTATACTGTAGGTACACTATAACTATTATAATATTATAGTATATATTACATGTATATTATTTTGTGTAGTGTATATGTATAGAGTAGCTATATTATATATACACATACTATATACTATATCTAGACCATATGCTTAAAATAATATATATTATACAATACTCTAACTATACATAATATACAACTATACTCTAAATAACATACTATAACTACACTATACTGTAACAGGACAACATGCAGTGTTTTATTCCTCTTCCACCACAGCAGATAGATTTATATTGTGTATTAGGAGAGATGTGTGTGTGTGTGTGTACTTTACTTACTTCACTTTATAAGAACAAAACTGTTTGTTTCCTATCAGGTCCCAGATCACCTGGAAAGACAGAAATATGTACAAATGTCTGTTATTCTAGACAGAAATTATTCTTCACACACACACACACACACCATGTCTTAAACACTCAAACAAACGAAGTATACTATGTATAATAAATAATAATAAATGAATATAACTCATGTTAGCGAGCGTTAGCTTCAGCTAGCTAGCTCGTTAAGTAAAAACATGTTGCAGTACTCACGTCGTCGTGTTGCATCGCGCTGCCTCTTGGTCAGTCCTGGTTTCACCGAAAAATAAACTTTAAATTCACAAACTGTCTTCAGGATTACTAAAATATATACCTAATTTTACCGATACAATAATTTCGGAAAGCATTACACTAACATGCGGTACCATCGGGAGCCGCCATTTTAACGAGACTTTTCTAACGATATCGCGATATCTCCGTCACTCACTCACAGGGTCTCGAGGAGCATGGAGCACGTGGCGGAGTACATCAGGCATGATGGGCGTGAATGTCCCCCCCCAATCCGAGGGTTGCCCCCCCCCCCAAAAAAAAAATAAATTAATATATTATTATTATTTTTTTTAAATCGCACTCTCTATTGTGAAAAATATATGTATGTATACCCACTGCCTGCTTTCCCAGTTCAAGTCAGGTGTGTGGCTGCGGCTCAATTAATGTTGAACTCCAGTAAGTAGGGTA
>JAQQZT010000040.1:28465891-28477094 GCA_030068275.1 Clarias platycephalus
CAGTTGTCTAAGCATTTCACTGCATATCGTACTGTGTATGACTGTGTATGTGACAAATAAAATTTTAATTTGAATTTGAATTTAATACTACTACTACTACCACTAATAATAATAATAATAATAATAATAATAATGGGCAACCCAACATCCAGATATTAAAAATACATTTCATGTATTTTAGGATTTATTAATTATTAATTTGGTTGTTAACTTTTGGCTGACAGCTCAAAGAAAGAGAGAGAGAGAGAGAGAGAGAGAGAGAGAGAGAGAGAGCAAAAAGGGCCATGTGTGAAAAAAGCATAGAGTTAGGCCTAATGCCCAGCATATTCTTGTTTTCACTTTCTTACAAAAATGTGGCATAATTAAGTACTAATAATTTTAATATTGGTGGTATGAAAACAATGAAGTAATATTAATCCTAAAATAATTGTGGATTATTTATTTATAATAATTGTGCCCACTGTGGACTGTTATTTATATGGCTGAGACAAACAATAGCTTCAATAGCTGGGAATTCACTTTACTTGTTACTGGAGCAGGCATTTAAATTTAGGATAAACTTATACAGAGCGACTTACAAAAAGTGCTTTGAGGTTTCCGTCATTGGATAGATACTTGCACTGGGCTACTAGGTTACTAAGTGCCATCAGTCAAACACAGTTGACAAGGGGATTTTTTTTTATGGCGTGGTGGAATTAGTCCAAGTACTGAAGTATCTGTTTCTTCGCCTATAAGCTCTTAGCACTGGTAAACAAAGACCCTCATTTCCATGTGAAGAGCGAGCTAAAACAAATCCCAATAAACGCAAAGAAAATAATTAAAGACCGTGTGCTCAAACTTCAATAATGAAGTCACAACATTCTTACACATCTCGCAACTCGGTTAAATTTCTAATAAATACTAAACTACAAAACTAGTTGATACAAATACGAGCTCAAATTCATACAATAGCATTTAACAAGATCAAAATTCAGATGGTTTTTTGCGCAAAGCGTAACAAGAAGGGCTGCGCATCTCACAATAAATGTGAATAAACCATTCATCATTATTCTGAACCAGAAGGATCAACTAACAAACGTCATGAAGCCAAACCTCCTCTCATACAATACATTTTTATATGAGGGTAGGTTTAAATTCTGCTTTATTTTAGTTCATTTACTTCATAATTAAAATAAAAATTCTATACTCTTACCTAAATCTTACTACCTTTTATTAAAGTACCAACACTAGTATTATTTATTTATGGATAAAGTTTTAAATCGTATTTTGTGCGTGGTGCATTCTGGGAGATCAGCAACGCCTCAGTTTTCTTCCCAGAAGTCAAGGGAAACCAGGATTGCCCAGTTCAGACTGTAAATGTCATTTTAGTTAAAAGGAATCACTTCGTTTATTAGAAAACACTTCGAGTTTTTTTCCCCGATAATATTCTTCTTTATGCTGTTGCTGACTGCCATGTCTGATAAAAAAAAAAAAAAAGAAAAAAAAAACTATTTTGCAGTGAATGAAACAGCGCCTCTCCCGTATATTATGTGGTGAATGTGTGGTGAAACGCGGTATTGCATTTTTACCGTTATATCCCAAAGAAAGCCAGGCTTTAAAGTGTTGGCTTCCCTTAAAAAATAACTAAATATTAATCAGAAAGTGCTATGTTCACGGCTTTGTCAAACTGATTTGTCAGATCGAAGCCAAGGGGAAGTTGGCTTCATCATTGTCACTATACCGCTTTATCCCATATACAGGGTCACGGGGAGCCTATCCATGGGTCATTCTACAAAAATGATGGAAACCGCCACTTAGATTTACTGATGCCAAAAATAATTTGAGTTAATATAACAGACACATTAGTTGTATCACTCACACACTCTCAATGTCTATTCCACTTTATCCTGTATTCTGGTTTGCAGGCGGCGTGGAGCCTGTCCTAGGAGACTTCACACATACGGGCAATTTGGGTCCAATCCTCACGTTTTTGTGTTGTGGGAGGAAACCGGAGTACCCAGTGGAAACCCATCCTCGACCCTGGAGGTGCAAGGTGACAGTGCTAACCACTAAGGCACCATGCCGCCACATATGTTCAGATAATATAGTATGTGCTTTCAATCAGGAAATACATTTTCTTACTCTAAGTTACACAAGTTCAAGAAAATATCTTGTCACTATGATCATACATCAGAGTGGGATCATAAACGTTTCATCTAAAGATATTTTCTTTGTGAAATAAATCTGATTCACAATAACATCAATATCTTGTAAAATAAGTGAAACACTAAAATCATGAAACAATAACTGATTATAATTAATAATAATAAATATCAGCCACCCCAAACTATGTCATTGGTGTTAAAAAAAACACAAAAATAGTTTTATTTTGAAATACATTTGACAATTAAAAATTGTTCCTGCGTCAAAGGTCACTAGATGTAGAGCAATGGACAAATGTAACAGCTATGTCACGGCTAACATTTAAATTTACATTTAGGAATTTTGCTGACGATCTTTTCCAGATCAACTTACAAAAGTGCTTTGTAGTTTCCATCATTGGATACTAGGTTACACTGGGTTACTAGGTTACTAACTAAGTACTGTACCATCAGTCAAACACTGTATATGATAAGCGGTATAGAATGAATGAATGAAAAGGACATCGTCAGTCTAAAACACATTTATATATAATTTTAAGTTAGTTTTAAATAAGATTGTTAAATCTTTTTATACAACACATCTTTCTTTCTTCCATGTCCTGTTTTTTTTGTATGATTAAACAGAACTTTCATTAAAGTGGATAGAAGTGAGAGACACTCACTCACTCACTCACTCACTCAGCTTCTATACTGTATTCAGGGTTACAGGGACCTGGAGCCTATCCCTGGAGGCTTAGGGCACGAGGTAGGGTACACCCTGAACAGGGTGGCAATCCATTGCAGGGCACACATACATACACACACTACAGGCAATTTGGGAACGCCAATTAACCTAACCTGCATATCTTTGGACTGTAGGAGGAAACTCACAAAGCACCTATGGAGAACATGCAAACTCCATAGACACAGAGATGGGAATCGAGCCTGGCTGGGAATCGAACCCGGACCCTGGAGGTGCAAAGCGACAGTGCTAACCACTACACCATTGTGCAACCTCAAGTGAGAGACAGTTGTGGAGAAAAATCCTCTGCAGTCAAAAAAAAAAAAGACTCTTCATTAAAGCTGCTGTTCTGCATATTTATATAGATTGGCTAAGCTATTGTGAAATTAGTTTAGATTGAGTACAGGTGTGGTGTTTCATGAAAACCTTTGGCTGGGGTGTAAATCATTTCAACACACAAGTCACTCTGTCTTCCTGTTTCAAAGGGAAAATCATCTAAGTACAGAATCAAATGATATCTTAGCTTATATGATCATTTAAAGAGTGGAAATGGTTAAAACAAAAAGATTAATAGTTTTTCCCTCAAAATTTGAATAATAAAAACAAAAAAAAACATCTTAATAATAACACGCACTGTATATGTTCTGTACTGAGGCAATTCAAGGCAAATTTATATTGATATACTCTGCCCTCTACAGGCACAACACAATAACTGTTACCCAATTTTTTCTGTGTAGCCAAATAAATAAACAAGGAAAGAAAGACCAACCTATACACCCCTGCCAGAAATGAAACCCACATGATTTTAAACTCACACATGCACTGAAAAGACCTGTGGATACTAAAGCTTGCAGTCCTGATTTATTTCAAACACAGACATAAACAATGAAATGTTTTAACATGAATATTAACTCTGCTACAGAACAGAAGGACACAAAGAGAGAACAAGTTGAAACACATGTGAACAGATGTTGGCACTGAACTGTGTATTTAAACCAATCTTGCACAAAGTTTTGACAGATTTCAGTGCTGAATTCGGAGAATTCCTTATGAACAAAAGCTGGGTGATGAACCATTTAATATATATTTTTGTTTTTACAAATACTTTACAAATATCTCACTATTAATTATAAAAGATTCACAGAACATGGATTGCTACATTCAGATTCAGGGATCATGGATGAGTTCCTCATTTTGTTTGTTTGTTTGTTCCTGGCATTCATAGTTAAAAAAGAAAATCACAAAAAATTGTCAATTTGTTTTTAATAGCTGCAAGTTGTATGTATGAGTGATGTAATGCTGACATCTCCCAAAACTGCAAAAAAAACAACAACAACTAAATATTGTCAAATTCATCTAATATTCCTGCTAGAAATTAGCAGGACACTAAAAAAACACTAAACTAGTGCTTAGAAATTCCTTGAAATTACTTACTACAAATAACTCCATTAAACTTATTATTTAGTGTATTGTAATCATAAAACAGGAAATACTTGCTAAACATGACTATGTTGAGGTTTATTCCGGATCCTTTTACTTGCTAAGATTTTACCGGAGCTTGCTTAGCAATTTAATAATGACAATGTTTTTATTATTTTAGCTAGATAAAGTCTTTTATTCATAATCTATGAACATATCTGAGAAATGTTGCTATTCCTGACAATTTTGACTCCTTTGATGTCTGCTGTCACTTTGCCTTAAGATTATCCATAAAAAGACCTTGTTAGCTAACTGAATCTGCTAGCTAGCCTCTGTAACTAGCTACAGTAGTTTATTTTCAGGGTCTCGTTTCCTAGAAACAACCTTGCCTAAATAAAAGGGTTCTATGTCAAAATGGAGTTTGTGTATTTATTGTGTTTTCAGGAAAAGTCTATATACACAATACACTCTTTAAATATTTAAATCATCACTAACATCTTCCAGTTCAGGAGTTTCTCAGTACAACTTGGTTTGGTTAGCTGTCAATGCTAAATGTGATTAAAGTGTAATTTTGGTCTTACAAAGACTTTTCTTCCTAATTAACCAGCATATCTAAGGTAAATGTTGATATTTCCAATGAGTTTGACTTCTTTCCGCTATAAAAGACTCCCTACCTATGTGTTTAGCGGCTAATATTAGCATAATTTATTAGCTACTGTAGTTGTACGTTAATGCTCAGGGACCAGCTTTTATATATAATGTGTTTGTATTCTGTAAAATATCTTCTTCTCTGCCTTGTAAGAAAGCAAGCGATAAACGTATTATATGTATTATTATTAAACGTGGTTATCTGTTCAAAATTAAAGAAGCAGTATGCGATTGTTTTATCCTGTTGACACCTAAATAAAGTTGATGGTGCACAGACTTTGGGAAATACGGCTACTTACATGTAAGCTTAATGTATCTAATAAGTTAGGATAACAATTTAGCAATTTTGTGTTCAGTGGCCATATTACACGTACTGTATATACAGTCAGGTCCATGGATTTTTTTGGGGGGGCCTTTGCCCTCTCTAAACCACCACATAGAATGTAAAATGAAATGATCTAAAATGTGAGTGAAGTCAAGACTTTTAACTTTAATTCAAGGGGTTTGACGAAAGCAAACCATTAACCAATGAAGAATTACAGCCATTTTCATAAACACACACACATTTTGGAGGGATCAAAAATAATGGAACAAATTCATTGTGGTGGTGTACAGAGATCAAATGACAAAAAACAAACAAAAAAAACTCTTGTATTTGTTTTAAAATGTTTGGGCCTGACTGCATCATGTGTTCACATCCCCTATGAAATAAATATTTTTTTACACTTGCACATCTGTAAAATCTACAACAATTTTAAGGAGGCAGTATGCAATTTATAGTGTCTTTTTCCATCTTCAAAAACATTTGCAGTGTGCCATCTTTTTCTTTTGCAACCATATAAAATCCGCCTTTTAGGAGGAAAGAGGGAAAGCTTTGGTGTAACTCAGGTTGGAGCTCATTTCTGGCCCAGAAAATTGTAAACCAAAGCCTGAGAACAGAAAAAAACTGTTAAATCCATTGTATGGCAATTTTTTTTGGAATCAAAGTCATTGGAATCATATTTTTACAAGTCTATAAACACTTTTCAACATTATTTAAAAAAAACATGAATCCGTGCTGGTGTTTCAGAATGACAGTTTGTGCGAATGTAGGTGAAGACAGTGATAAAATACACACACACACACACACACACACACACACACACACGCAACAAACGCACACAGAGTCACCCACACACATGCAGCATTGTGTAGAACTGTCTGGGTCTCTTCAGTGGCAGTGTTCAGTTACACGGCAGTGTTCGGCGCATCGCTGGAATGTGCGTGGATCATCTCAGCTTCTTCTTCTTCGGCCATGTTTCTCCTCAGAGTTCTGGTTTGTCTGAGACAGGGCCCGCGTCAACCAGAGTGATTTCAGAGAGATTTCAGATTCGAGTGTGAAATTTAAAGCGTCTCTTCGCACTCGAGCCATTTCCATGTCCTTTAGACGAGCTCGTCCAGCAGCGTGCCTATGCTGTGGTGCTGCTCCGGTCCTCCACCCAGGGCCTTGTTACACATGGGGCACACGCACCGCACCTCCAACCACTTCACCACACACCTGCAAAAAACAAATACAATATTATAGAAATGGTAATTATTGGCATGCATAAGTTTATATCAATTACTGGCACCCATATCACCTCCACTATAAATCTTTTGAATATCTTCGAATCTTTTAACTTCAAAACACTGAACATCAGAGCAAAATAACCAATTCTTGATTTGCATGTAAAGATTGATTTTGCATTTGCAAAGTCAAGATAAATCTATGTCAAAGCTTAACCTCCTGGCAGAGGCAAGCATCCTAATTGTAAATACAGTGCTTTTGTCAGTGATAAAGGCCAGATGTTTACCAAAAGTTTTCCTCACCTCCTGTGGAAGGCATGCTGGCACGGCAGGACTCCTAGTTCGTCCTTCACCTTGAAATCCTCCAGGCACACGGCACACGTCTGCTGTGGAAGTGACACGACACAGAGCTAGAAATAAACAGCCGTACACGCAAACAGGAGTACAGATACACACATAGACAAAGCATAAAGACAGACATCCAGGGCAGTACAAACATCCCGAGACAAGGGGACAGAAATAGAGCTAAAGTGATGCATGGAGAGAAGTGAGAGGAAACACGAAACAGGCGGGGACCAAAAGTAATGCACACAGAGACATACGAATACAAGTGAAAACCAAAGTGTGCTTGTGTGAGAACACGGAATGATAATACTAGCTGTGTGTCTTTACCCCATGGAGATTCAGCTTCTTCGGGTCTCCTTTCAGGATAACCTGTAAAAATCATAAAACTAAATAAAACACACATGAACTACAATCGCTTATTGGTGTCCTGATGTTTATATACCATTTTAATGTTCTGTTTCCAGAAAATAAAAATAACTAAACATTTATACATTACCAATACAAAATTTAAGAAGTTAAGAACTCCAAGATTATACCAATATACGCAATACATTTAAGTTTAGTGTTTTTGTGATTGACAGGGGAGATTCAGTATGCCCCGCCCACCCAGAGAGCCATGCTGATTTTTTTTATCTTTTCGACTCCAGATCACAGATCCAACATCTGGATTTGATTCCAATAAGTAACTGTTCAACATCACACACTGCTGGGGACATGACACAGATGTCACAGGTGTGTGTGTGTGTGTGTGTGTGTGTGTTTCTGAACATTAAAAAACATGATCACTGCTTTATCTGTTTACTTTCCGCAGTAAAAATAGACAATAATGATGCAATCTACAAATGGTGTTCAAGTCAAATCAGGACTTTTGATTGCGCAGAATAACAGAACACAGTTTTGTGAGTAAAACCTTTCTTTATTTCTCTATATAACCCCCTGCAACACTAATGCACTTATCCCAGTGTTTCACTAGTGCTTGGATACCATCAAGGTAGAAAGATACTGTATGATAATCTGAAACGCCGGCCTCCCAGGAACTCCTTTAATGGCCCAAACTTGTGGAAATGGCTTGGAGTGAGGTGAGGCAATAACTCCCAGCTGACTACAAGTGGTGTTGGTGAAGTATTGTGAGTACGGTTCCCACAAACGGATGCGTCTCTTCCGCAAGTTGGCGACAAGTTATCCGTCGATTTTCAAGGATCAGACATTCCACTCACTGACTACTCACGGTAACGATGGCAGTACGTTCTGAGCCCCCTCAGTCGGGATCGTCATTCACACACCTACAGCTTTTTAAAAAACTTTTGCACCGTTCAAATGTTTGACTTTTACGCCTTCATTCACAAGAAATTTCATCACAAGTCCCGGTTTGACTTGAACGTCCCTCATATTAGATGATATTTGTACATTTGTCTCTCAGGCTGCTGTCTTACCTCTTTATATCCAAACCTCTCGCTTTGTGCCTGGTGTCTCAGCTTACTATTAAAGCCAAAAAAAAAGACAGATATTAATTATTGAATAAACAATTGTTAAAGTGTTGTGTATCTGACTTATTTTTCTAATGATACAGTAGACCTTCAGTATGTTGAAAGAAAAGAGACGCTAAAACCAGGCAGTATTGTGCTGTTATATAATGCACATGTGTGTGTGTGCGCGTGTGTGTGTTGATCCTGTAAATAATAGCAGATTAAAATAGCTTCACATTTGCCCTGAATGTGTCCTCACTCTGGTGGAAATGATCTCCTGTCTAGTGTCATGACTGTGGCAACTTCCTGTCCCCTACTGCCTCACTTCCTGCCGCTGCTGGCTTTCACATCATTGTCTTCTCAGCTCAGAGTTTGAAAATGTGTGTGGGTGTGTATGTCTGTAGGTTACCTTATAAAGTAGCAACAGAATATGAGGCTGAGGACGAAGACGAAGATGCCTGTCCCAAAGATCACCATGTAGATGTTGAGAGGCAAGTCCTGAAACATGACAGGTGGCATGGCGCACGACTTGCCGACGAAGATCGAACCCAAACTGCTACACATGGAGAAAAAACGGTATAGATCAATCCCAAACCGCAGAAGCACCCTACGAATGGAGCAGGTAAGATTTAGATCGACCACGGAAGTACACGACTCTCTGAGAAGTAGACATTTAGATCAATCACAACTTGTAGACGCACCCTAAACAGGGCGAGGAAAAGGATCTGGATGAATCTCAAACTGCAGACACACCCTAACCAGAGAAAAGTCACGATTTTGCTCAATCCCAAAATGCAGGTGCGTCCTACAAAACCAGTAAGAACGATTGGATCAATCCCAAACCACAGAAACACCTGACAAAGACAGAAGCTCCCTACATAGTGAATAGTCAAGGTGTGGATCAATCCCAAACCACAGAAACACCCTTTAGCAGTAGTATGAAAGATTAGGAGCAATCACAAACTGCAGAAGCACCCTAAACAGGGAGTAGAAAAGATTGAGATCAATCCCAAATGACATATTTGGGATTTATCCAACACATGGAATAGGAATCCACCTACAAAGAGACCAGGAAAGGTTTGGATCAATCCCAAACCACAAAAGCACTCTGTAGTAGTATGTAAGTAAGAGCAATCACAAAATGCGGAAGAGCCCTAAACAGTGATTGAGAAAGATTGAGATCAATCCCAAACTGAAGAAGCATTCTTCAGTGATAGTATAAAAGATTAGACAACCCCCAACTACAAAAGTACACAGGGAGTAAAAAGGGGTTAGGGTCTACCCTACACAGGGAGCAAGAACAATTAAAATTAATCCCAAAATTTTTATGCACCCTAAAAAGGAAATATAAAAGATTTGGGTTAATCCCAAATTGCAAAAGCGCCCTACAAAAGGGAATAAGAATCCCAAACTGCATAAGTACTCTACACATGGAGCAGGAATGATGTGGATCAATCCCAAACCTCAAAAGCACCCTATCCAGGGAGTAGGAAAGGTTTAGGTCAATCCCAATCTGTTTGAGAACCCTAAATAGGGAGCAGTAATGATTAGGATCTCCAGAAGAACCTCAAAGGCACCCAACACAGGAAAGATTTCTTACATTTTATTCGTTTGTAGTTACTTTTAACATTGCGTAATATCTGAAACAACAAGTTCGTTCATGTTCTCACAAGCTGCAGCTTTGCCTCTGACGTTTCCAAAGACACTGACACTAGAGACCTCTGCCATAATGGAAACAGAAGCGTTCATCATATCAGCGCTTGCCGTGACACACACAAGAGTTGTTCAGGATGCACAGCACACTGGGAACGCTCATAGATTTTTCACAGACGCCAATACTGGGATAAACAAGGAGCTGAGAAAGTAATGAGAATTTTATAAGCCTGGTTCTAGTTTCCAAAAACACATTGTAAAACATGTCATTATTTAACCGGTAGAGAGAGAGAGAGAGAGAGAGAGAGAGAGAGCGCTCGATGCGATGCCCGCTTCACCAGCAAACCATTAAACCATGACCTTTGTGTTGCGATGCTTTTAGGAAACTCCGCTCTTATCTCATAAAACCATACAAAAGTCGATAAGACAGAAATCCTCCAGCTGGTCTCAACAGTCATTTGGACAGTGATTTGGGATTGCTTCTAAATGACAGGAAATTGCAACACGTCTCTGACGGTGTGTATGAAGAGCAGGCCAGACTTCCTTTCAGTGCTCATGTTATGCAAGAACAAAACAAAAAGAGAGAGAGAGAGAGAGAGGGAGAAAATAAAAATCCTCCATATGTATCCTCCCGGTCAGATTCTGGCGAGAAGTCTCACAAACCCTCATACACACCTCAGAAGTGGATCTGTCTGTCTGTCTGTATGTCTGTATGTCTGTCCAGCAAAACTTGGCTGGACAGAATTTAATGAAACTTTGGCAGATATTTGTAGTGGTCGAATTGTAAAAAAAAAAAAAAAACTAAAACAAAAAATCAAGGGGGATGGTGTGGTCAAGTATTAATTAATTAATTAATTAATTAATTAATTAATTAAACTTTAACAGTTTTATTAACAAAATATAAGCTCAATTAAATCAACTTGGAGTCATCGAAACAAAACACGTGCATTTAAAGATGCAATTGTCAAATCTGTCATTTGATCCTTTCCATGGCTTTTTATCTGAGTAGAATAAACATCTGCATAAACATTATTAATTAAATAATTAAATCATTTAATAGTACTGTAGTTTTGTATGACTACGCACCAGTCTCTCTCTCTCACACGCACACACACACATACATACAGTACACACACACACATACACACATACTGTACACACACACACACACATACTGTACACACACACACACACACACATACACACACACACACACACACACACATACACACACATACACACACATACACACACATACACACACA
>JAQQZT010000040.1:28484533-28497862 GCA_030068275.1 Clarias platycephalus
TAAAAAGTAGAAGTACACAAAAAATCTACTCAATTACAGTAATGCGAGTAAATGTCATTCATTACTTTCCACCTCTGCTGGCACGAATAGAATTATTAAATGACACTTACTTTTTGTATAGCATTTTATTTTATTTTATTATTAAAATTCTAATTACAGCATTACAGAATTCTCATTTTCAGTGCAATGTTTTTTTATTTTATTTTTTTTACATATTAACTAAAAGTACAATGAAATCAGGGTTTTCTCCTTTTTTAAAACCTTTATTTATTTTTTTATTTTTTTTACAGTTTTGTTAAATCTTTAACAGATTGTTTATAATAAAATGTATCTTGCACACTAATAAACTTCTGAGATACTGTAGGTGTGTTACTGAGGTACTTGTTGATTCTCCTATACAAGCTAAATGCTGCCCTCTTCTGGTAGAGCAGGAAAGTAAAAAAATTATATATATCTTCCTCTTCTTTGTCTTTCGGCTGTTCCCTTTCAGGGGTCGCCACAGCGAATCATCTGCCTCCATCTAACCCTATCCTCTGCATCCTCTTCTCTCACACCAACTGTATATATATACACAGTAAGGAAGGAATGTCAACTTTTCATTTAGAAGAAGTAGATTTGTTCATATCCACTGAAGTTTGCTGCATAAACAGGAGTAAAGTTGTATATGAGAGCCTGACTCTCTTCTTCTGGCTGGCTGAAGTGGTGAGAGCTTCTCCTTCCTGCAGAGACAGAAGAGAGACAGAGGTGAGCTGGGGTGAAGATGAGCCGGCAATACAAACAGACGAGCAGACAGGCAGTCTTATGAGATTTAATTATTCAGAATGTGTGAGTTATTATAAGTAAACAATAGACAGACAGATAGACAGACGGAAAGCCAGGAGCCAGACAAACAGATAATAAAAAAAAAACAGTCAGAAAGACAGACAGAGGCAGAGAAAAAGCATTTAGACAAATCTGTAGACAGATCTGTAGACACTGATACCCAGACAGAGAGGCAGTTCGACACGCACACAGGCATTCATATAGGCAGACATGTAGACACATAGCTAGGCAGACGAATAGCCAGACATAGAGACAGGCAAACAGACAGACAGGCAGACATGCAGATAGACAGAAAGCATTTAGTCAGATATACAACCAGATAAGACAGACAAATAAATCAACAAACATATAGACAAACTGATTGATAGATAAATAAAAGTATTCATACCCCTTGAACTTTTCCACATTTTGGAACGTTACAACCACAAACATAAATTTGGAACTGGAAGGAAAATTATAAATATTTCTCAAATCTTTTTAACAAATAAAAATCTGAAAAGTGTAGCGTGCATTTGTATTCACCCCCCTTTAATCCAGTGGAACCAAATGTCTTCCGCTCCACAATCATGTGCCACTTTGTGTTGGTCTTTCACACAAAATCCCAATAAAATACATTGACGTTTGATGCTGTGACATGACAAAATGTGGAAAAGTACAAGCGGCATGAATACTTCAGCAAGGTACTGTAGATCGACGTTACCCTCATTCACCAGGAACTGGGCCAGCAGTGAGGACACGTGGACTGCGTTTTTGGAATGAGGAAAAGTGTACTGAGGATGCCACTGGAAACGGTTCACTTCTGGATGCCACTGAACGCCGTAGAACGGGTACTTCTTCGCTGTGGACAGGAGATCAGAACAGGAGAAGTGGAGAAGATAATGTGAATGTCATTCATTAAAAAGAACGCAAACTTGATCATGTGCTTCATACCTTCCATGGTCGAGATGAAGACAACGCCGTTCTTCGCCTCGTTCGTGGACAGGACGGTGAAGAAGCTGCTCAGTTTCTCATTTCCAATAAAAACCTGAAACAACCAGAATTATGATTGAAATGCTGCACATGTGAGATGATATAAATGCTCCTGTACGTCACGCTGCTCGAGTCACGCACCTGCTCCGTCACTCCGTAGTGGTGGAAATTCCCAGTGAGCGGTTCCTCTGCCAGCGCCTTGAACAGCTCTGGAGGAAAACCCGCAAACATGCGGCTGGACTGGGCCTCTGTTAAAGAGTTTGAACTTGGAATTAGGATTTCAAGAGAAGAACGAATCACCTTCAAGAACACATCGGGTGCTGTCCACCCACTTATACATGAATGAGGTCACAAATACCCATGATTGGCACGCTGTCTCTGTGATTGACAGCTAATCGTTAGTCACTCTAGCCTTAGGTCTCAAGTCATTGTGAACTTTTGCATTTGCCAGATTTCTATGCTGCGCCACTCTGTAGTGCTGAATGTACCTGAGGTGAGGTTTAAGGGCATTGCGATGTTGTTCGCCGTGGTATTGCTCAGCAGGTTCTTTCCAGCCACCTGGACCGTGAGCAGCTGGAACCCCAGACATGTTCCCCAGACAGGGAAGTGGTCACCCTCATCATTGGCCTGAAAAACAGTGAAACAGGTTCAGAACTATCACGCACAATGATGGGAAGCAATATAGTGAACCTACTCGTGTCATTTCTCTTTTTAAACAGCTGACGAGCCACACGATACACTAATTATAGATATTAGTATAGATAATGGGAACTGTTGGAACGAAATCGTATCAGATGGCTTTAAAAACTTTCATGAGGAAGTATCTCATGGAAATTCCACCCCGTTTCCCCGCGTCAGATCATTTGACCAACATGAGCCGAGCGCTTGCATGTTCTTTACCTTAAGAGCGAGTCTGAAGTAAATTCCAGCAGTGTGGGCGAAGTCGGACATTTCCAGATCCACCGCACCTCCGATGAAAATAAGCCTATCGGATGGAGGGAACAGAATCATGCAATGTCAATCATGCAACTCCTGCTCGACGTCAATGAGTGTTATTTATCTGGGTTACTACTTGGTCACTACTTTAATAAGTAGTGTAATTATATCGGACATTCTCTAAAGCTACCAGGGGTGTTCAAGTCAAACCGGGACTTTATGTGTTGGCCACTAGTTCGCTTTGCAGACGTAAATAAAACATTATGGACGATTGAGAGGAAATTCGAAATGACTTAGAAGCAATTACTACGGAGACAACGTGTTGTTTAAGATGACATCATATAGTTATCAGATGAGTTTTCTTGTTGGAGATGCTTCCGTTTCTGGTTTTGAATGTGGGTTTCGCCGTTTTTCAGTACTAGGGACCAAACGGACCTGCTTTAACCCATGCTGTGACTGACAATTAGCGTATTTATTGATCATTGGAACACCTCTGACGGGGAGTGATACATAAAGTTAAACGCCCCAGTGCTGTTACTGACCATTATCAGCACTCGTGGAATGCCTCTCATCCAATCAGATTGCTCGGTCGGAAATGTCTGTTGTATAATCTTGGTGAATCATGCTTTATCAGGACTTTCCTTGCTGCAGGGAAGACATGTTTGCACTAACTATGTCCAGACTAAATATCAGACTTAAATTACTCGGGGGAGTCATACAGACACTAATCATATGAGTCACTCATGTGAATCATCGTTGGAAAGAGGGTGCTTTCTAATTAACATTGTCGATGTTGTGAAGCTGAGGAAGTGCATGCTCGCTTTTCTTCTTTAGTCTCTGAAATGTAAGATGAAGTGATGCCGTACCCATTGATTGACCTGAAGATTTTTTCATGTTGTTCTCTGGTCTGATTCAGTCTAGAATAAAAAAAAAAAAAAAAAGGTTTGTGATTAAGACTTTAATAATGTATAGTATAAACAGAATAAACATCCGACACTTACACACGCTTGCTGAAATGGTGATAATTACATTTGTGCTATACAAATAAAATGTAACTGAATTGAATTTTCACGATACAGTATATACCGCAAGATTTCATGGAAATCTTATTAAACTGAAACAGTATGTCAAGATGAGCAATGACCTGCTGAACTCTCATACCTAATAGGAATCACCCGGGCTCCACCTGACTCGATGTACTTCACATAAGAAGAGGGAATGTAGGTTCTTCCATACAGTTGTAGATTAGGGTCTGTAACCTCCTGAGTTAAAATACCTGTGAAAGAAAAAATTGCATCTACATTTATGTGGACATCTTAAATTAGTAAATGAATATAAATAACTCTATAAATGGATAATGCCAATATAAATTAAATAAAGAGACAAATTATGTCATTCATTCATTCATTTTCTATACTGCTCATTCTGCACCAGGTTGCAGGAGGCTTGAAGCAGGAAAACCCTGAACAGGATGGATGGAATTTGAAATAGATTTGATGAATCTACACTATATTGAATTATGCGGTTTGGATTAATGTATTGATGAATCATGACATATAGATGACAAT
This sequence comes from Clarias platycephalus, assembly GCA_030068275.1. Lineage (NCBI taxonomy): Eukaryota > Metazoa > Chordata > Actinopteri > Siluriformes > Clariidae > Clarias > Clarias platycephalus. The sequence goes on from JAQQZT010000040.1 coordinate 28,488,829, forward strand.
ATAGTGAATCAAGTGATATGAATTAATCTTTAGATCAATCGTGTTATTCTTACTCACTCATCGTCTATACCGCTTTATCCTGTATACAGGGTCACAGGTGTCCTGGAGCCTATCCCAGTAGACTTAGGGCAGTTGAATGGCGGTTAGCCTAATCTGCATGTCTTTGGACTGTGGGAGGAAACCGGAGTACCTGGAGGAAACCCACCAAACTCCATGCACGCAGAGGCGGGAATCGAACCTGGCCGGGAATCGAACCCAGACCCTGGAGGTGCAACGCGACCACTAAGCCTCCGTGCCGCCGAAGCATTTATCAATAGACACATCTTCAAAGGGTTTTCGGTTTAAAATGTTGCATTGTCGGTATTATTATTATAAAGCACGTGTCATGCGTGTTTAATGTCTGCACCAGTATTGCCTGTCAATACACAGTACACACACACACACACAGTATACACACCGATCACCGGCCGATCGTTCAGCGTCTCTCCGCGAGGAAGCCGTGCAGCGCTCGCGCAGCTCAGCGCGATCACCGGCAGGATCAGAGCTTCGATCCGGTGCAGCATCGCGTCGCAGGGTCCAGTCCCCAGCTCTCAGATCCCGGAGACCGCGGGTTACTCGACCTGTCCCTCGAGAGTGCGCGCGCGTGCGGGTGCGAGTTCAACGTTTGTGGAAAGTATGAGGAAGTGGGCGGGGTTTGAGAAATTTGTAATCTCCGCTTTGATCGTAAAGATCATGACAAAAGTCACCACACAACCTGAAGTGGCCAAACATGTCTCTTCCACTTTTCCCATTACGGAATTTACGTTCGCACGCACACACACACACACACACACACACACACAGAGTCAGCAAAAAAAAAAAAAAAAAAAAAAAAGTATAAACACATCAGGGAACGGAAAACCTTACATTTATTGCTATACGTTATATATTGACCAATATGATAATATTATATTAATATAATATACATCAATCTATATTTCTTTTCCTGAAGTGTGTATACATTTTTTAGCTGACTATGAATAGACAGTGCAATAAAGGAAATCACATGTCAGCTCTGAATGAAGTCATCAAGTGGACTTGCAACAGTTTTTTTTTCCCCTAATCACAATAGCATTATATATATGAACCTTGTTTTTTGTTGTAGTTCACATCTACTGGTGAAACACTGGGGAGGTGGCATGGTGGAGTAGCGGTTAGGACGAGGGTCAAGGGTTCGAGTCTGTGTGTGCATGTTCTCCCCGTGCTTGGTGGGTTTCCTTCGTGTACTCTGGTTTCCTCCCACAGTCCAAAGACATGCAAATTAAAAGCCTTATAACTACTTTCCAGCAACACATCATAAGTAAAAGACGATTAAAAAAAAGTGCTTATATGGAAGGTTTCCAGGGTTTGTGTTAACGTTGAGTCTTCAGACCTCAAACTGTGCATTTACTGTGCATTTAAGTGTACCCCACCTTGTGTCTTAAGTCTCCTGGGATAGGATCTAGGCTTCCTGTGACCCTGTATAGGATAAGCTGTGTGGAAGATGAAGGTGCAATTTACAGTAATACCCTGATTCTGTATGAAGCCTCATCCATCTCAGTCATACCAGCAAGGGCTGACAATTCCTTATCACCAAAAGATATGATTAAGATATTATGATTATGGTGATGATTGTTATAATAAAATAAGCATGATAAAAATGTATGCAGAATTGATGCATGATCTGGATTAGCAATACTTCCTTACAATGCTTCATGGTGGCTGAGAAATCTTCTGAATGATTGCTTAAACCATTTATAGTTTGAAACAGCCTTTTTAGGCAGCAAGGTTTATTTCAAGGGTGGCAGCTGTCACCCCATGTGTCCCCTTGTGTCACTTACAGTATGTCACTGGTTTTCAATCACTGTGAAGCCAGTGACTTATTTAACTTTAAAGTAAATCCCACTAATTATAAATCTGAGCCTTTTCCTGATCTTTTGCCAACAGAACACATTAGGTTAGGATTGGGGCTTATTGGGTTACTGACCAGGAGGCCTGGGGTTCAAGCCTGAGCACTGCAAAGCTGGCCCTTGAGCATGACCCATAATCCTCTTTAATGCAGGGGTGCTGTGTCACTGCTAACCCTGTGTTTGACCCCAGCTTCCTAAGCAGTTGGAATATGTAAAGAAAATAGGTCCATTGTGATGTAATGTGTAAAACCCTCTTCTTCTAAGTTGACTTTGAACTCCAAAACATAACTACTTCAATAATGTGCCTTGTAATTAACATGATATAGCAAAGTCTTAAAGTCACTGACCCACTGTCTGCGTTTAAAGGACATTTAATCACCTGAAAGTTTGTAAAACATTACTTACCCTGCAAGTCCAAAAATTAATATGAAGAGATTTTCTAGAGTATGTTTTACTCGAAAAAATATCTAGGTTTACCTTTAACCAATGTTATACTGTACATGTTACTCAATATTACATGTACTGTATATCAGCTACAACACATATTAAAATGAAGCTGTTAATAACTACTGAAAAACAACAATAGAAGAACTAATTTAAATGTAAATCAGTTATTTATAAGTGGATAAGAATACAGCATTTTAAAAAGGCTTAACTTTTAGCAGAGTTATTAGTTAATTACTTTTAGCAAAGATATTAAATAAAAAATATATTCATTCTCTTGTTCTCTTATTAGTATTTGCTGGAACAAAACATAATAATAATAATAATAATAATAATAATAATAATAATCAAATTAGTGATAATTCTAATGTAAATAATTTTTTTTTTTATATGTTTAATAAAATGAAAGTTTATTATTTTTTTAGTGCCTAAATACTGTCATTAATATTATGTCCTGGGCTATCATGATACTTGAGATCGATAATATATATTCAAAGAAAAAACATAGTAGTAGTAGTATTAATATTCTATTATGTATAGAATATGAATAAGTAAGGAATAAACAAGTATTATATTTAAAAATAAAATACACATTAATATATTTATTTTTATCAAATTAAAATTGTATTTGTTACATACAGTACATGAACATGCACAGTAGGATATGCAGTGAAATCCTCATACAACTGTTTGTGAACGAAAGATAAAATAGAATAGAATAAAAACATAGAGAATGATTTAACTGCAACAGAAAAAATTACACTAAGAGAAATGTAAATTTGAAAATGTAAATATTTGGGAATAATTTACAAATCTACAATTCACAATTTACAAAGTAAAACAGAAATTTCACATTCAAATATAAATGTAAGATATGGCATGTAAGTATGCTATGTTATGTTATGTTATGTTAAACTGAACGTCTGCATCAATTAATAACCGTACTGTATTGTACTGTACTGTATACTATCCTTAACTACTTGAGACAACTTTTTCATCTAATAAGTTAAACCTTGAACTATATTTACTAACTCACATACCAAATACTCTCTCACTCACTCATCGTCTATACCGCTTTATCCTGTATTCAGGGTCGCGGGGACCTGGAGCCTATCCCAGGAGGCTTAGGGCACGGGGCAGGGGTACACCTTGAAATTACTGTCTTGTCTGCATTTAGTAAGAGAAAATTATCTGTCATCCAATCTTTTATATCTTGCATACACTCAGTTAATCTGGACAACTTGGATATTTCATCTGTTTTCGATGAGATGTATAACTGGGTATTATCAGCATGGCAATGGAAACTAATCCCATGTCTTCTAATGACGGTACCCAAAGGAAGCATGTACTGTATACGGAGAACAGCAGAGGTCCTAAAACTGACCCTTGTGGGACCTCATATTTTACTGCCATTACACCGGACAGTTCTCTATTCAGATCTACAAAATGGTGTCAATAGGACAGGTATTTTCTAAACCATTTTAACGCCTGTCCCAGAAGACCTATGTGATTTTGTAAGCGATCTATAAGAATATTATGATCTTTAGTGTCAAATGCAGCACTAAGATCAAGTAAGACGAGTATTGAGATGCAGTCTTGGTCTAAAACTAAAAAAAAGTCATTTGTGATTTTAACTAGCTCAGTTTCTGTACTATGATGAGGCCTGAAACCAGACTGAAATTCTTTAAAGATATTGTTTTCCGGTACGAATGTGCATATTTAAGCTGACACCACCTTTTCTAATATTTTGTATGTAAATGGAAGGTTTGAAATCGGGTTTGTAATTGGTTATTTCATTACAGTCTAGGTTTTTAAAAAAGATCTTAATAGCTGCCAACTTGAGAGATTTAGGGACGTGACCTAAATATAGTGAAGCATTTATAATGTTCAGAAGAGGCTCTCCAGGTATATGTATCACATCTTTTAGTGATCTAGTTGGACCTGGATCTAATGAACACGTTGTTGATTCAGCTGTGGTGATAAGTTTGTACAGCTCTTCTTGGCCTATACTTGTAAAGCTTCGAAAATCTATGTGTCATGTGTCTGTGTCATGCCGAGAATTTACCAAGTATTTTAATTGCAAATGATACTTAATAATAGCTTATTATTTATATTTATATGTTATGTTATGTTAAACGGTTAATAGCCGTACTGTACTGTACTCTACACCTTTTTCCCCCAAGCGGGACTACATAGCAAATGGCGATTCCTCAAGCTCCGACAATACCCAGAATGCATCGGCGCTCCACGTGACTCGCGGGGCTCACTCTGATTGGCTGAGAGCGGTTCAGCGGGGAGAAAGATGCTACAGTTCATGTCTAAGGCATCTTGTTGACTTGTGCGCGTCCTGTTTAGCGACTGACGTTTTTTTTTTCCCCCCCTTTAGAAGTTCGATGTGTTAGATTTGTTCATATATTTTTATTGTTTCTTGGCATGAAATGTAAATTTCTGAGAGTTTTTCCCAAATAAAGCGAGAGACATGGTGGACCGAGTGAACGGAGATGATTTGTCGGAGAGAATTTACGGCTCGGCGAGTAACGTTCACGGTATGACGTTTTGGATTTGTTTCTTTTTTTTTTTGACAGTTACATTGTATAATGTTTAAATGTAGCGAAATGTTTGTTTTTAAAATAACGGTTACATTTTGCCTGGTTTGTCTTTATTTGTATCCACTTTTGTTAAATAATGATGTGGAGTAAAAGTGCAGTAATTCACTTAATTGCGTCGGTATTTGGAGTGACTGCGCTACTCAGTGACGCTGACGTTACCTTGTTGCCATTGGTTACAGAATCTTTCCTCTGTCAAAGGTTTTTATTTATTTTTTTAAATCTTTGAACAGGCAAATGCTTTTAACAGAAAAGTTTTTTTCTTCTTCTTGTGTGTGTCTTTGCAGATATTTTACTTGGCTCAGCTCACCCAAAGCAGGTCGTAAACAGTGAACTTTTGAACTTGGCCAAAACTTTTCAACCCCCACTTCACACGTTCACATGCGCTCAGGAATGTGCTGCCAAAATACTGCATTTAAAAAAAGCATCCCTTATATATATATATACACACACACACACACACACACACACACACACACACAATAGTGAAGTGAAATGAAATGCATGCTGGGACATTGGACAGAAATGCAAGATCAGTTTTAATATTACTAATCATGGGAACACACCTCCAGGCTGCCGGATAGAACAGGATGGAGACAGCTCCTCAAACAAACAAACAAACAAACATATCTTAACACACACATACATTTGTTTATGTATTTTGTTTTTTAAATAGAATTTCTAATAAAAACAGACTAGAAACACCACCACTTTTAAGACTAGCTTTAAAAAACAACAACAACAACAGGTCACCATTTCAGCATGGTCACATTATTGGGCTGCATCAAGCAAAGAAAACAGCTAAGGAGATTGAAAATGACCGGAACTGAGTTCAACACCTGTTTATCAAAACCTTAGTTAAGGATAGTGCTAAACTGTTGACTTTGTGGAAGAAATGTGGCCAGGGGAAAAAAAAGAATCATGATTGGAGATCATTTAAATGCTTGGTGAAGTTGTATTGTATAAAAATAAAAAATCAACAGTGAAAACCAGAGCTATGTTTAATAGGGAAATTTCCATACACACGCAAGTCATAGCTTCCTTTCGAGCAGTTGACCCGGGTTCGATTCTCGCAACAAAATTTCTTCTAAGGGTGCTGTATAATGGCTGACCCTGCGCTCTCATCCCAGCCTACTAAAAAGAAACAGGGATATTTTACATTTATGGCATTTGGCAGACACCCTTATTAGAAGTACCTTATAATCTCATAATACTGTACATATGAACAAGTTAGTGTTAAGGACCCATCAGGGGCAGCTTAATGGTGGTAGAGTTTAAACATGGGACCTTTCAGTTAGTAGTCCAACACCTTAAAAGATTTATACTGACGAATAAAGGCTGAACTTTACCATTAGGATTGGGACTAAACAGCTGTGTGTGTATTAGAAAACCACTTTGTTAGTGAGACTAATCAGAAAACAGGCTTGTATTTGCTAGGGATCATAAAGATTGGACTTTGGAGCGATGGAAAAAGGTCACGTGACCTGATGGGTCCTGATTGATCCTATTCCAGAGTGATGGGCGTGTCAGGGTAAGAAGGGAAGCTCATGAAGCGATGCACCCATCATGCATAGTGTCCACTGTACAAGCCTCTGGAGACAGTGTTATGATCTGGGGTTGATCAGTCGCTCAGGTCGAGACTCAGCAACGTTATGGGGCAATAAAATGAAGTCAGCTGACGACCTGAATGTACTGAATCACCAGGTTACCACATATATGGAGCTTTTCTTCTTTAAGGACTCAGATTGAACTGGACACCCCATATTGTGTGTTGTGATCCAATCTAAAGGTGAATGAACTCTTAGCATGTGCGACTTGTCCAGCAGAGTATACAGAATACGAACAGTAACCCTAGTTTCGCACTTTTACAGGCTTATTAAATAGTATTCAAACCTTTTTAAATACGCCATAACAATCAAATTATATACTACAAAGTGTCACCCATGTTTCCGGATCATTCTATGTTTTTATCAAGGACATTAAATCTGAATTCAGGCCCAAACATCTATCTGTATAATATATTTTCTAATCAGAAGAGAATTATTTACCGTACATATCGCATTGCTCGAAGTCAGAGGTTGTTTTATAAAGGCTGAGAGCTGATTACGCTGTTCATGCAGGAAATCTCGTCAGACACAGTGATGCCCTGTGTATCTCAAGAACAAACCCAGTATGCATATAAAGGGATTAAATCTAAACTATTAATTATGTATGTAGCTTATAGATCATATATAAGTTGATATAAACACTATTAGGGTCATTAGAATTCAATTTCCAAATAATTGGTCACACACAACCATAAATAGCATGGTGTGTGGAGTAAATTATCATGTCACAGAGTCATTAACATACTATTAAACAGGTAAGAGATCAGGGGGGAACATTATTTCAGTTATGCATTGCGATTCTTTTGTGTGGCACTTCATGTACTGCCACACTGACTCAAAATATTTTATTTCATTTATTTAATTAAATATAATTTTAAATTTATTTTTTAATGTTTGCATTTCCGGTGTTAAAGTTCTGCAGTACCTCTATGATCCTCCAGGTGGTGCTCTAAACTATTCACACTTCGCTTTCCAGCACATCATGCTGATAGGATAAGAGGCTTGATTTCGAATCAGGATATTTATAAACTTGTGATAGTAACAGAATCACAATACAAACAGAGTCAGCACAGAGTAATAATATCGTAACGGCTGGTCCCTATACGGGAGTTATAAAAGATTAGGAGAAGTGCATTTTTATTTCTGGGAAAAATAAAACCGATTATTATAATTTATTAGGATAAAACTAATGAGACATAGACCCGTCACATTTCAGATTTATTTAACCTCTCGAGACCTGAGTGAGGACATAAAATCTGTCTTAAACTACGTATTGATTATATTCTTGTTCTATCCTCATATGAGGCCTGCCCGGTGTCCCCAGCACTGATCTGTTTATTTATGTATTTATTTATTTATAATAAGGACCATCAGTTAAAAAGTCAATTCCACAAGCAGCTCCATCGATTGCTCCCTCGGATATCGAGGCCGGATCGGTACGTCGTGATTGACGTCAGATATCCGGCTCTGCAGGCTTCAGTCGCGATGTTGTTCCAAAAGTGATTTTTGCAAAGTCGTCTCTTCAATTTATTACGAGCTGTAAATGTGATGCGTGTCGCTGTGGATTGTGTTAATGCGTAGCTGGATGTCTTTTGTTTGTTGAAGATCGTAGGACAGAACTTTACTCTTTACTCATCATCTTTGTTTGAGCACGTATGATGAAGATGACTTTAACCTTACAGATAATATATAGATTTCGCAGGATGAGGTGTTGCCCTTAGTGCGTTTGTGCTCGAAACAGATCTGATGTAGGATGAATTATAGATGATGGATTGATGACGTTTTGTGTTTTTTTAGTAAACGTTTTGTGTGTGTGTGTGTGTGTTATCAGCGCTTTGTGACAATTGCCACAGATAGGGAAGATTAGGGCTGTAAAATTCAGCTGTTTGATCTGAGAAAGGTTCATCCTGGGCCATTTGCTCCGAAGCCCCGCAGACGTAGAGCCGCTCTGTCAATCATTGTGTATGTGTGTTTGTGTCTGTCATGTGACCAGCGAGGTGAGGACAAAGATATGGCCCTCCATTGCTATGGTAATAGATTCGACACTCGGTGCTCCTCTAATGACCCCTCGACCGCTTGGATGAAGGTCATGTGTCCGCCACCTTTTGGCCGCGATGGAAAAAGTGAAGGCCAGGTGAAGGACGGGATTGATTGATTGATTGTTTTTTTTTTTCTCCTATAAAGAAATAATTGAAAGACTTAAGATGATTTTCATGTAAATGGAATCACCACTTTAGTAATAATCATACATAAAGGATGCATGATCATCTGTGCAGCTTATTAACATGATCTAATTATCATTTCTTAATGCGATCAGATAATTAGATGAAAGAAAATAAAACAAGCAGGATGAACTTTCCGGGCCGTCCTTGAAATATATATTTTAGGACATTTTATTGTTACATGTCGTCTAACTAATGTCTAGGAAATACTGTAAAGCATAGATGGT
>JAQQZT010000040.1:28524114-28536293 GCA_030068275.1 Clarias platycephalus
ACACACACACACACACACACACACACACACACACACACACACACACACACACACACACACACACACACGCGCACACTCGCACACACACAGACAAACGCACACATTCACAGCCTTGTCTGAGCCTGCTGAGCTTTATACGACCGGCTTGACAGACAGGGCCGTGCTGAGTCAGGTGACCGCGACGGGCTCCTCCAATTGGCCGGGCCCCTGGCAGCCCGAGGCTAGAGCGATACGATTGGTGGCTTTCGAGCCTGCTGAAAGAAGAAGCCCTCAGTATTCCAGACTACTGTTCTGGCCAGGGCAGGGCAAGGCTTCTACACATAACACACTCGCAGAGAGAGGAAAAAAGAAAGAGAGAGAGAGAAGGGGGGAAAGAGGGAAAAAAAAAACACGTCACACAGTTTATCTTCAGCGTGTAATAATAGACAGCTGCCATTTTGGCTCGGCAAAGTTTATGTAGAAGGCCACCGCGGCGTTCGTAGCGGCCGCGTGTCAGCGTTTATTACGCAAAAAACAAGTCAGGAAACATTTTTAAAAGGGATTCTTTAAAAGGCGTGACATTCCTCTGTCTCTTTCTCTTTCGGTTTGTGTCACCTGGTGTTATATAAGTGCGTAATGTTTAGGATGAGGCCGTAAAGCCTGTCAGAGAGACGGATCACTCGGCCAACATCGACGCCCCATGGCTCCACACGTACACACACACACCATCATGACTTAACCGCATCCATCCATCTTCTCCCCTGACGCTGCTCTTCTTTTCTTTCCGCGCTCTCGACCCTCACTGCAGCGATGCAGCAGTCGTCCGTATGCATACGCGCGTCTGCCGCGGGATCCGGCGAGACGTAACGAGCGCAAAAGATGCGCCCAAGATGGCACCCAGACGCCCCGAGCGTCAACACGACCTGTGTGTGTGTGTGTGTGAGACAGAGAGGGGGAAGGGGAAGAGGGGGTGAGGTGAACCATAAAATCATCTCGTTAGAACACTCTGATTGTCACGTCAACCTGAAGCTGATGCGAGGCGATTGCCGGCCCGCTTCCCGTTTCCGCTGCGGTGCCTGTGACGGCCGCGGTCAGCTCTCACATCCAGAGATCGGGCCTTCCCGACGGTTTCAGCGGCAGTACGATACGGATCTCCATGTGAAGTCTGATCACTCGAAGCTACAGATACGGCTGAAGCGAGGCAGATAAGGATGGACACGCTCTCAAAAGCGCAGAACAGGCGTTAGTTATGCATTTCGATTAGTACTCCGTTTTAATTTTAGTCATGGGCGACTTTCTCCCGCAGGCATGTTTCCTGTGGAACAACCACGATTTAGAAAAAAAAAAATATATAAAATAAACTGAAAAAGCTGCTCACGGAAACTAAAGGATGTTTCTACATACTCGATTTAAGCCCTTTGAAAGGAAGTACGCTTTCACACCTATTGAAAGTGAATCAGATGCAGATCGGTTATTTGGTTTAGTTTAATGTGTGGTCCGGTTTAATTAAACAAGCGAACAAAACCGACCAAAATTTGGAAAATGTTTATGATAACCAATTCTATTCATTAGACAGCAATATGGTCATAATAGTGGTGTTCGAGTCAAACTGACATTTTTGATTGTGCAGAATATTAACCGTTAAACCTTCCTTAATGTCTCTATATAATCGCCTCCTACACTACTGCACTTATCCCGGTGTTGTATTAGTGCTCGGATGGCATCAAGGTAAAAGGTTTTCTCTCGGACCGCCTGATTCACGTCTGAAACGTTGGCCTCCCAGGAACTCCTTTAATGATCCATACATGTGGAAATGGCTCAGGAATGTGGCAGTAACTTTCAGCCGAGTTCCTGTAATGTGCAAGTGGTGCTGGTGAATGATTGTGTGTTCAGTTCACACAGACAGACATCGTCATCAAGTCCCGGTTTGACTGGAACACCGATCATAGATAAAACATTGGATAGAATGTGATATAAGTTCTAGATAGATAAAAGCTGAATAAAACAAAACAAAACACATGCTCTGTCTGATTTACTTCTCAAGGCCGAGTCGATTCAGACTCGAATCGCTTTCTCCTTGAGTTCATTTGGAAGCAGACTGAGACTACATCGCGCAGACGCTTGTTTGATTCTTCTGCTTGAATAACCACATTAACATGGAGAACACACCAGGGCTCCATTCAGACAAGCTAAATGCCAAATCGTAACTTGATGAAGTTTAGTAGGAGGTTCTTGGACCATGGAGCAATTGAAGAAGAAGGGTCTAGTGAATCACATTTTCTTCTACATCACTTCGACGGCAGTGTGATGTTCTGGACGATGTTCTGCTGGGAAACCATTCATGCAAATGTTACTTTGAGATGTTACTACCTCCGTAAACATTGTGTCAGACCAAATGCACTCCATTTTTTCATCAGGATAATGCACTCTGTTATGTTCCTTAAACTATTCTTGACCAATGATTCTTGACCAAGAGTTCAAGGTGATGACTTGGCCCACAACTCCCCCAGTCTTCACTTGGATCGCGCATCTTTGAGATCCTTGGAGACTCCAGCTTGCAACTTATCGGATTTAAGGGATCTGCTGGTCCTAGATACCATGGGACACCATCAGAGCTGTCCTGGTGGCACAAGGAGGACCTACACAACGTTAGACATCTGCTTGATTGGCTAGCATCGCTCTGATTGACAAGAACACAAATGTCCTTGAGGTTACAACTAATGGGGTGATAAGTGTTGTATACTTTATTACCCTCGACGAGCCACTGGAATGGGTATTTGCAATCCAGTGATGTATAATCGCATTGCAGTAACACTATACAGAGTTGCGCATTTAGTAATCAAGCATGCATGCCTGCACTTGATCCTCGCATGCCTATTAGAAGTGAGAACCAGGAAGAAAATTCCCCTCGTAATTACAAAGTATTTTCATGCAGTTCAATCACAGACAGATTACAGCCTTTGTGATTCGTTTAGAGGTTATCTCCATGTATACGCCAGCTCCAGCGTACAGGAAATGTCTGACAGTAGTTACCATGTGGTTTCTTACCCATTGTGAATTCATCCAAGCCTTTTTTTGTTGTTTGTTTAGTCTACCCCCCCTCCCCTTCCATCCCCACGTTTCATATATACCTTCCTCAGCTCACACCCTGCTTTATGGGTACTGTAGTTTCCAGGCAGGTTCCAAGACTGAAGAAAGAACAAAGGAGTTGCCATTCCAAAGCATGACCCACCCTTTCTCCCTCCTCTCTCTCTCTCTCCCCGAGTATGCATTAAAAACAACATCTGGGCTGTCTGGTCCAACTCTGGCCACATGTGTTACAGCAGTTAAGCAAGGCTGAGCGGCGGTTAAGTAAGCCTTTGTTTCAGCTTAAGAATTCGCATCTTCTGGACGTTTTGTTGGAGAAGAAAAGCCGAATAGAAGTCTTCAAAGAACTCTTGAGAGAACCGCGTGCCACAATGCTATGATAATGGGAAGGAGTCGAATCGGAGAATTGCCGCTGAGCGGTGTCCTAGACAACACCTGAAACAGAAGTCGTGCAGGTGGAAGTTTTACACTATCGCCCTGCACAAACACCTCCCAAGGGAACACAGAGCAGTCTTTATTTAATATTTTGTGTACATCAGCGTTAGACAAGTGGAGGAGGGGCCGAGGACTCGCATTCCCCTCGAATGAACCTTCTGAACCCTAGAGTGGCTCTGTGAGCGATTGACCTCTTCCTGTGCTGCCAGAGTTCAATGAGGACTGCTGTTTCAGACGCCTGATACTGCACCCCCCCCCCACCCCAACCCCCCCCCCCCAAACACTCAAAGTCCATCCAGCTTCGTGATAGCTGTGTGTGCGGAAACATAGATTTAAGCTTCCCGCAGCGTGGGCTTCCTCCTTCGTGGCTGCTCTCGAGTTTGGCTGCTGCGCCTAGTTTTTCAGACCTAAATGAGAGCCACATGTCACGAGCTGAGCAGCACTTGCAGAAAGGTGGGATTAGTTCAGGGAAAGCCCACTATTTAAGGAGCATTTTTCATCGTCATCACTGTCCACAAGTGACATTGTCATGACATTTGCATCACAGCTCCATACGGCTTGAACTGAAGGAAAATAACCTGAGAGAATTAAGGTTGACTAATATTTTTCGTCCACTTATTTCCAAACAACCACTGTGAAATATCCTTAGGGCACAAGGTGGGGTACACCCTGGACACGCTCATTCACACACTACTGGCTATTGGGGAACGCCAATCAACATGTCTTTGGACTGTGGGAGGAAACCGGAGTACCCGGAGGAAACCCACTAATCACACGGAGAACATGCAAAAGCACCATGCACACAGACTCGAGGTGGGAATCGAACCTGGAACCTGGAGTTGTGAGGAGTTCACTTGGTTCACTTTGGAGAAAATATCATCTCCTTATATGTGGACATTCGAGTCTCAAGAGGTCCATAAAGTCGAAGTCCTGTTCAAACCCCTACCCGTTCCAGACACCATTAGGGATCTAATCAGGGAATCAGAGGTAGACTTGTCTTTGGGAAACGTCAATATCATCAGTTTAGAAGTGTTCCAGAAGACCGACTAACCCTACTTGGCAAAGTATTTAGTGCACAAGGCGGAAATAATGCTGTCAAACACTTTCATTTAATGAAATCTCTCCACACAGCCAGGAGTTCAGATAACAGCTACGTATATATCGATAACACTAAATGTAAAACAAACTCACCTTGCTGGGATGCTGAGCCGTTTGGAACTAATGTGGATTAAGCGATTAGCGCCTGCTAATACAGGTGCGTCCAAGAAACTGGAAACTTGATTGCAACTGCAAAATTCAGCACAACAGTAATCCTAATGACTTTATCAGGATGTGGTAGCAGCGTAGACCGTTTAGCTTATTCAGAATACAAAAATATTACCAATATTACCAATTTCCAACACTATAATCATATTTTTGCATGTCAAAACAATCAGAACATTTAGGCAGAAAAGACACAAATAAAGTAAAATATGAAATAAATAGACATTAAACCTCACTTGACCTTAATTTATGATTCCTCTTGGTACCGGCTGCTTTAAAAACCAAACTGAAAGTGGGTCCCTTTTCTTCTTGCTACCATCCTTACTAAAGTTCTTGGGACCCGTCATGCAGCTGTGTCTTTACTAAGTTTTGGACAAAATGCAAAAAAAAAAAAAAGTTTTAGGAATCAGAATATGTTTGTTTAGCTGCTGTTACTTTTCTATTCTCTATTTATTAATTATTATTAACCTAGCATAAAGTTATAAAATTTCACAAGATGTTTAAAGTCACGCCGCTCTACTTTTCTACTTGTTTTTGAGACAACAAATCGTCACATTGTCTGTCAAGCATTATCGCTAATCACGTTAGTCATAGATGGCGGTACTGTTCTACAAGCCTTTTAAAGAATAACACACTTGGGTACGTGCTGCTATAGGAAAATGAAAAATTAACAATTTCTGCAAGTAATTAAGGAAAAATCACCAGAATTTCAATTAAAGTAAAACTTATTATTTTATATATATATGACATTACTCATATTTTATGAATAATAAGATTAGAAGCCGTCTAAGCCAAAAGTGAATATGGAAATGTTTTATATAACTTTCATACCAGTTTCAAATGATGTGTCAGTATTTCTTAGCACATACACTACAGGAACGTCTGGTGAAAGGGGCATAATTATTATTCGACGTTTGTGCCTGTATTTCATATGGAACTATGGTGTTGTCGTGGTGATGATGTCATTGTGGTTTGGACCGACTCGCGGAGTCAAAGTCGCCTTTGTGCTGACGGATAAATTCGTTGTTTGTGAATTACGGCGCAGACATAATACGAGCGAGTGAAATCGTACGCACATTATTATTATTATTCATCCGTAAGCTGGAGCGTCGCGCTTCGTAAACGCACCAGAAGACGTTATCGAGCTTCGTTTGCAGCGTCGTCCTAGCTAGCTAGCGAGCCTCGCCTTGCACGGAGAAGTCTTCTTTCTCAGCGCGCAGGCTTACACTGCGTCTTCTTGCGCTCTGAAGTTTTCATGGTTCCTGACATATTCCCTGCCCCCAGCTCCACTCGCACTCGGGGAACTCGGGGCCCCTCGACCACATCCTGCAGCTGTCTCCTGGTTGACAGACTCGATTCAAACAGTTTAAAGGCTGAGCCATTACCTTTATCCCAGTGAAACCCAACCAGCCCCGACCAGTTCAAACACTAATAAACACTTACATGCAGAAATATACCTTGCCTGTTATCTGTCACAATACTCCTTACAATAACTTCAATTTTATTTTAAAAAAAAACTAAACTACATAAAAATGTTATGTCGTTATAAAGAGTGAAATATTGTAGTATCTCTAGAAGTTATGAAATAAACATATTTCCCCCTTTTTCTATTAATGGTATTTTAGTTTCCTAGTTAGAATTTTCTTATTTTTCAGAATGAGCCCAGTTGCTTGTTAGTGTGCTAAGTTTAGATTTACTTAACTGATCACATTTCTGTACGCATTTCTGATTCTGAACAAACACAATAGTGATATTTTAGAAAATATATAACTTTTTCAGGCACTTTTAAAGTTCCTAAGATGAAATCGTCGCCCAGCTGAGCTCCCTTGGACAAATTCAAAAGTTGTCCTGTGTTGAGGTGGAAAAAAACAATTACTTATTAACTTTATTAATGTTATAAATAAAATGAATAAATCAATATTGGCACGTCTGACATAGTTACTGTTTCTACAGGTTGCTGCAAGAAAAAAAAGAAGAAAAAAATAATAAAATGTAAAGTTTAAAGTAAGATGTATAATGTAAAGTTTAATTTGTTCAAAGTAAAACTATTCTAAAGTTAAATGTAAACTATAGTGTAAAGCCCAACAGAAAGTATCTTGTAAAGTCAGCTGTAAATTAAAACATAAGGCAAAAATCATAAATATATAGTGTAATGTAAATTAAAGTGAAATGTGGGAAAGAAATGTAGTTGAAATGTAAAGTACAATCCGAAAGAAAGTGTAACATAAGATATAAAGTAAAGAAAAGAGAAAAGTAGTGTGTAACATTTGATGTATAATGTCAAATCGGATTTGTGTAAAATAAAAATATTCTAAAGTACAATCCGAAACGAATATATAAAATAAGATGTAAAGTAAAAAATAAATAAATAAATAAAACTGCAAAAAATACAGCAGGTCATCATACACACGCGCAGTGGTGTGTTCATATAGAGTGTATGATGTGAGTGAGGAGACGTTCGGCGGGTGAGAAGCGGCGGACGTGTAGCTGTGATCAGCGTTTCCAGGGCGTTCACACGTGACCCTGTTCTGGAAGACTGCCAAGCGTTTGATCAGTAGAAGTGCGTGTGTGAATAGGGTTTCTCCTGAAGTGTGTGTGTGTGTGTGTGTGTGTGTGTGTGTGTGTGTGTGTGTGTGTGTGTGTGTGTCGAACACCGAGAGAGAGAGAGATGTTACTGTTAGTACAGTGTTCCTGCACAGGAGCAGAAACTACAGGAATAATCAGAGTGACTCCACACATTCTGACTTTATACACTGAGATGTTCGATTAGATTCAGCGCATCAGACTAGAGTTAGGTCTGTCTGTCTGTCTGTCTGTCTGTCGATCCCGATCTATTTTTACTGTCTCCTAGTTTATTTCTTTTTGTCTGTTTAGTTTCTGTTTTTGTCTCCCTCTCCTTTTCTCTCTGTTCTTTCATTCTCCTTACCCCTCTTTCTCCCCCCCCCCTCTCTCTCTTTCACTGTCTCTATGTACTTTTTCTCTCATTCTTGCCCTTTTTCTTTTTTCTCTTGCTCTGTCTCCTTGTATTTATCTCTGACCTTCTCTCTTTCTTTCATCTCTCTGTTTATGCATCTTCTCTTTCACTCTTTCTCTTTCATTCTGTCTAAATCTCTGTGTACTCTTCCTTTCTTTCTTTCCTTTTCTTTGTCAATGCATTTTCTTGTTTTCTTTCTTTCTCTCTCTTTCATTCTTTCTTTCTTTCTTTGTCTATGAATTTCCTCTTTCTTTTTTTCCCTGTCTTTCTTTATCTTGACCTCTATGTATTTTTCCTATTTATTTCTCTTTCTTTCTTTCTTTCTTTCTTTCTTTCTTTCTTTCTTTCTTTCTTTCTTTCTTTCTTTCTTTCTTTCTTTCTTTCTGTCTGTCTGTCTGTCTGTCTGTCTGCCTTCATCTCTGTCTTTTCATCTGTTTGTGCATTATCTAGTTCTCTTTCATTCTCTCTTCACCCCACTCTTGATCTTTATGTACTCTTTCTTTCAGAGAGCTTTATTGGAATGAATGTTAACATTGTTGCCAAAGCAATTATAAAACATTAATTACATTATAAATAACATAAATCATCAATAACCTCCTCAATCTCTGTTTTGCCATTAATTTTTTTCTTACTTGCATCTCTTTATTGATTTATGAATTCTGTTTCTTTCTCTTTCTGTCTCACTTTATTTTTCTTTCTTCCTCTTGATCTCTTTCTTCTTTTCTCTCTCTCTTTTTGTCTCTTTATCTGTCTATGCATCATCTTGTCCTCTTTCTTCCTCTTTCATTCTCTTTCCCACCTCTCTTGTGTACGCCTTTACGTACTCATTTGTTCTTTCTTTCTTTCTTTCTTTCTTTCTTTCTTTCTTCCTCTCTGGTTTTGTCTCTTTCTGTCAATGCATCATCTCATTCTCTTTTATTATCTTATTACTCCCTCGATCTCTGTTCTTTCTTTCTTTCTTTCTTTCTTTCTTTCTTTCTTTCTTTGTCTTTTTTCTGTCTTTATCCTTGTCTCTTTTTCTATCCAAGACTTTGTCTCTGACTTCATCTCTTTATCTGTCCATGTCCATGTCTATGTATCATCTCTCTTTCTCTTTAATTCTCTCTTTACCCCCCCACCCCCCCTCTCTCTATCTGACTGTCTCTCGCCCCCTCTCTCATTTGTTCAGTCTCTCTGAATGTAAGTAGGAAACTAGGTCATGGAGGCAGGGTGCCAATAGTGGTGGTTTGTCCTCTCTCTCTCCCTCTCTCCCTCTCCCTCTCTCTTTTAACTTAAATAGAGCTTTTATGTAAGTGGAGGAGGGGAGGCAGCCCAGGGGGAAGGGAAGAGGAACGAGAGCGCTATAGGGATGACATTCTCCCTGAGAGCGTCGCTTGAGAAGGGAAACTTGGAGAGGAAACTGTCCGACTCCTTTTCCTGACCCGACTCCTTCGCTCTCCCAGAAAACGCCACGTTTATATAACGCCGTGATCCTATAGCCTCTCTCTCTCTCTCTCCCTCTCTCTCTTACGGTCCTCAGCTGAGAACCAACAGCATCATTTACTATAAACAGGAAACTATTGGTTAGTCTTTGTGTAAATAATTGTGAGTGGTTTGTTTTTCGACTGATGGGCATTTCAGGGATATTTCGGCTCGGAGGCTCGCAGCGTTTCCAAATTTAGCGCACTCGTGTACAGATTAAGGACG
The DNA here is from genome assembly GCA_030068275.1 of Clarias platycephalus. Classification (NCBI taxonomy): domain Eukaryota; kingdom Metazoa; phylum Chordata; class Actinopteri; order Siluriformes; family Clariidae; genus Clarias; species Clarias platycephalus. The sequence continues at coordinate 28,533,539 of JAQQZT010000040.1, forward strand.
TGCAGAAGTACTGAATATATATACAAAATCAGCGTGACTCGTTGACTCATCAAACAAGAAGGAAGCGCGTATTGTCCGGCCGTAATTGAGCTCGCTACCAGCTGCTGTTACGCAGAAACCATAAAGCGGGGTTATTAGAAAAAGAGGGAAGAAAAAGATTGCTCACAGAAAAGCAATATAGAAGTGAAAAGAAGGGAACGCCAAACGCCAGGTCTAAAAACTGACTAGTTAACGTTGTTGATTGACAGAAGAATTAATTAGATCGATAATTAGATTAATAAAGGGAACAATAGCCGAATCCGAATAAAACTGCATCATGTGAACACAAATCAGATCAAATCCGACACGATGCGAACCAATCAGAACGAGAGTGGGGTGTAAACATTTTGATAATCAATTCAGTGGGAAAATATTCGCTGTGTTAACATATTTTTTCTCTTGTTCTAATAGATATATTTGTAATGAGGTGGTGTAGAGCTTAGCTCTGTGGCCTCGCACCTCCAGGGTCGAGGGTTCGATTCCCGCCTCGGGGTCTGTGTGCATGGAGTTTGCATGTTCTGCCCTTGTGCTTGGTGGGTTTCCTCCCACAGTCCAAAGACATGCACATTAGGTTATTCGGTCTTCCCAAATTGCCCATAGTGTGAGTGTGTGAGTGTGTCCTGCGATGGATTGGCACCCTCTCCATGGTGTTTCCTCGCATAGTCTACAGGCTTCCCGTGCTCACAGAATAGGACGAACTGTATAGAAGATGAAATTTTGTCTCCATTCCTGATCTTTAAACTCCATGCGAACAAAAATACGAGATTCTTAAATTCGCTCGAATCTCAAATCTTGAAAATTTCCTTCACGAGAACCAACAACTCTTATCACACCATCAGACTTTCATCCACCGGGTCTCTAACTGAGAACTGAGCTCTGATTCGCTCGGATTTCACACGCAGTAAAGCATCCAACCAATCACAGATGAGACCGACTTCTTGTGACCAATCATGACGCAGAAGGCGGGATTTATCAGAAATGAGGGTTCAACTTCAAAGCTGGAGAAAATACTTATTTATTTTCTTCTTCTGTTATCGTATGTTAAAGGACAAAACCATGTACAAAAATTATATTCTGGTTAAATACTTTTGAACACGTAAGCACACATCGTAACGGATCAGCGTCTACGTAAACAGCTAAGATTTCAATCAGATTGAAGAAATGATGTCTTTGTATATGGACTGTGTGTGTGTGTGTGTGTGTGTGTGTGTGTGTGTGTGTGTGTGTGTGTGTGTGTGTGTGTGTGTGTGCGCGGGCCCTGCATGCTTACCCAAAAGTATAACCGTATAAAATAGCTGATGTACATCAGTGTCCGGTGGTGTAGCGTGAGCAGTGTGTGATACATGATCACATGTTTTCATTCCGTCTTGGGACAGAATTTTCTATTTTCAGATGCTTTTAGGAAACCGATGCATTAAAGATGCGTTCGAAGCACAAAACTATCCGACACAATGCGGCGTCCTAGTTTAGCTCGTGTCTGGCGGGAAGAGAGGGAGTGCAGTGTGGGAATACATTTCAATTCATGTCTCTTGCAAAAAAAGAAAAGATTTCTGGCGTCTAATAATAACACGCTGTGCTGAAAAACAGGGAAAAGCCCTCCGAGAGGAAGCGCTGCCAAATGAAAACTAATCAAAACGAATATCATCACGCTAAACCAAACGGATGAACGCTTTCCATTTGACACAAGGGTTCGACGTACGCTTCCTTAGATAAGCCTAGTTTAATACCGGCAGCAATAAAGCAGGTGTTATATTATAAATGTCATAGCATCCAAACAAGATAACTAGTTAACCTCATGCTGTTTCGGAGAATCTTTACACTCCTTAAAGGTTCACGTCAGTAATAATTCCAAACAGAAATCAATCCAACAGGTCCAGACAGACAGAGGTTTTTTTTTTTTTTTTTAAGTAAAGCACAGGTTGTAACTTTGTTCTGAGGCTGTTATGGCTAGATCTGTGTCTTGTTTAGCCTTTGTCTTTGATCCTCTGCTCTGTATTCTTGTGTTTGTGCTCTTTGAACTGTGCACTCAAGGTCGAGTGTGTGTGTGTGTGTGTGTAAGAGTGTCTGAGTGAGAGTGCTGGGGTCTTGGGTGGGGGATTTCCTTTCATTGGGGGAGACTGAGGCCAGTGTGATGGACTTAAAGCTCCCTTTATAACGCTGTACAGATCCGTACCGGTCACGTGAAGTCGTCCTTCATGCGAGCGTTTTTCATTCACAGCTAAGTCGTTGTTAGTGGCGTAAATCTCAAATCAGGAGTGGAGTAAATATATATACTCCACTCCATTGTATATATACTGTATTCTGTACAATATTATGTTTATAAGACTACACCACAGTACAGTACAGTACAATCGCGTTTCTAAGGCAATACTGTGATATTTGACGTAATATTTGATTATACCATTAAATCCTCCTGCGATATCTTACAGTTTTATCATAAACAGTACTAGCGTTAGTACGTGTCGTTAACAGTTTCTAAGAGTTTGTAGAAATAGTTAAAGTTTAAAGCTGAAAATAATCTGCTGATCTTTAATGTAATCAGTGATATTGTTATTATTATTATTGTTATTGTTATTATTATTATTATTATTATTATTAGTGTTATTTCACGTTGATGCCCGTCTGTCTGTCTGTCTGTCTGTCTGTCTGTACAGCAGAACTCTCTGTCTAACTTATTAATACAAAGAAATGACATTCTGTAAGGTTGAGTATCTCA
>JAQQZT010000040.1:28542623-28557100 GCA_030068275.1 Clarias platycephalus
GCCATGCCTGGTTTGTACGTGCGCATCCCAGCGGGGTAAAATGTAATTTGATGGTCGGCGCGGTCTATTTCTATCAGAGCGCTGCTCAATTTGGTCCGCGCTGCACGATCCACCGGGCCGCGCTAATAAACCAGATCATCTCTGCGCTATCCAGATAGTCGCGCTGCGCTGTCCACTGGGCCGCGCAGATATTTGGTCTGCACACGCCGGCTCAATCGGGTGCCACGGTTTCGTCCCACTTTAGATGTGTTTGGCTTCCCACAGAAGTGAATGTGTATTGCGTGGTTACGTAACGTGCAACGTCACGTGATCTCAATCGCGATTAAGACGATAGACCAAAATCTCTATCGGTTGTCAAATTTCTACCGGTTAATCGTGTCTACCGGAATATCGCCCAGCCCTAGTATTGGTGCTAGAAAGTGTCTCAGCTAGGTGAAAAAAATACATTTTCAGATATGATCATACAGTATAACACCATTTTTCATAACACCTAATGCTTCTTATCTCCTGATCCATGCTTAATTTTTTGTAAATATGCTACACATTTATATTTTTATCAGATAAAAAGAAACACATTTACAATTTCATGCCCCTTTAATGTCTGTAGTGTCCGTAACTTTTTTTCAATTCAAATCTTAATTTCACATGAAAAGACACACAAACCTGAAGCAGTGTATTATTCTAAAATGCTAAATTGTTAAGATATTGCAACACGAATTTGACAGGGTTACGGACACTACAGATTTTTTTTTTTTTTTTAATCCTTTATTTTGCTTTCATTTAAGCAACGATTGTACAGGTCATATGCTTCTAGAAGCTTTCACCAATTTTAATATCAATACTCAAAGAAATATGAATAATTTGCATTTGAAATTATTATTGTTTGATGCGAGACAGTATAACGCTGAGACACATTTTCTGCATTATAAGAAAACACCACAGCTCATAAGGATTCAACATATAAAGTGTCTTTTTTGATTTGACATAGCATAATTAATAACAACATATTAAATCTTGGTTTTCTTTAAACGGAAAAGCTGACAGTCAGTGACGCTGCGGCTCAACACATTTGTTTCATGGTTTTCGCGGTATCGTCTACCCGTACAGAGCGCATACCTGCGGAGTCGCATACCTGCTCTATCGCTGCGTACAGGTTCCAACCGGCTTCTGAACCCCAGATAACACGCACTGATAAGAACAGCGCAGCTCAAAAGAGTGCGAGTAGCTGATATGATCGACGTGTCTCAGGGACGTGCGTTATGATTCAGGAATCTGAGAAGCCAATAGTCGATCCTACGCATGCTCCGGCTGCATCAGCAGCTCGTTTGAACGCGTTGTCCAGAGCCGCAGTTCAGAACTTCTGCGAATTTAGTAGGAACCTGAACATTATGTGCAGTTGTACGTCGCACCTCTTCAACACGGATTAATCTGACGCTTGCAATTGGCAAGTTGAAACTCATTCAGGAAATATTCAAGTATTTCATGAAGATGTAAAACTTATTCTGAACCTTGTGTCAGTCGTGACTGATCACCTTTAAATTGTCCAAAGGTCAATAGTTACTGTGATTTTCTAAAAAAATATTTTCCATGGTTCAAATCAATGGCTTAAAAGAAAGAAATCAAATTCAAATTCAATTCATTTCTAACTTACTTTTAGTTGCTCAAGTAATGACAAATACTCCGTCATGTCCACCTCATATTTTCAATCTAAAACGTTCAGAGTAATTATTCACATAGTCCGAGTACAGCACTGTCAGTTGGCACCGGACCTAATTTGTTTCCTTGTTCAAGCCGATATCATGCACGTATAAAGAGTCTAGAATCGTGCCCAGCTGGGGCATGTCTCTGCTTTTGGCAAACTCCTCTGTGCACGCCTAAATCCCTCACACCTGTCTGAATAGCGTGAGATTTGAATACTGATGTGCATTTTTTTTTTTCTCTATTAATTCTGTACTACACACTCTTAACTCAAAGTCCAGTGCCCTAAATGGCCATTGATTTAATGATCAATGCATTATATGACCAGTATGTCAATGATTAATGCACTTAATGTCCAGTAAGGTAACAATCAATTCACTAAATGGCCAATAACTCGATAAATGTACTAAATGACCAGTAAATCAAATGCACTACATGTCCAATAAGTTAATCAATGCACTAAATGACCAGCAAATCAATGATCAATGGACTAAATCAATGATAAGCACTTTGAGATTTGAGATATGTTTCAAATATAAAGTGCATTATAAATTAAATGTATTATTATTATTATTATTATTATTATTATTATTATTACTAAATCAACAATAACTCAATGATCAATGCACTAAATGACTAATAACTCATTGATCAATGAACAAAATGACCAATAACTCAATGACCAATGCACTAAATGACCAGCAAATCAATGATCAATGCTCTAAATGACCAATAACTCAATGATCAATGCTCTAAATGACCAATACCTCAATGATCAATCCTCTAAATGACCAATACCTCAATGATCAATGCACTAAATGATCAATAGGTCAATGATCAAGACAATATCCCAAAGCAGCTCCTTCAGAAGACTGGTTGACGCCACCAGTGCCTACGTTGAAATTTAAAGATCTGCTTTCATCTTCCTATGCAGTAAAGTACATGTACGATTTGTTTTAGTACGTTTGTATTAAAAATGTTGATTCTATTGCCAGTTTTTAATGCCTAGTTACTTTTCACCCACACTGTACGTAATACAGTTATTAATATAAATGAGTCAAACTGATCTTTCTTGCCTATTCTGCATCCCTTTGACATGCATTTAATAAATATTAATGAACGTCAGGCTCTTGAGAATTCCATTAGCTCTTGTTCCTACATGGGCCGGGGCTGTGCTGGTGTCTCATGTGCCACTCACAGTTTCTTGTCAGTCCTTGGGGCTATATTGTCTAGTGCCTTAATTTATTTATATATTTTTTAAAAGGCTTTTGAGGAGCCTATTTACATATGAAAACAAAGATCCAGAGCTCTTACATGTTAATGTGTGGTGTTTGGTTACACGCGGTGTTTGGTTTGCCGCGGGTACGTAAGAAGCACACGCACTAATTACCACTAATCTGGCCTGTCCTGTCCTACATGAACTCTTCATCTCCTGCTAAGGTGTGATCTACAACAAGCTCATATGTGACTGCAGTATGACTGTCACATAAATCACACTATTTGGCTGTTACTTTACACCACACACTCCTCGGGTTATGAAGAAACCCACACCTTTGTACAGACAGGCAGATTTGTGGCGATTATGTAGTAGGAGGATTTGCTGCGTTCCAGCACCCTGAGGAATGAGAAAGGAATGAAGTCAGCGCTTACGCATGACGCATCATTGTTTCGACGCTACGTACAGTGTTGAGTTAATATCTTCCAGCCAACGAAGATGAAAGGGAACGGATGCTTCGTTCGAGACACGTGACGGCGGTTAACCACACCTTTTTGCGGTTCATGGAAAGATAATCATCATGATTATTTTGGTCAATACTGAGATCATGATTGTTCATTGACTTTGGAAACTTAATGCATTTATTGAATTGAGACGGAGAGATGCCACAGCCTGGCTGAGAGTGAGTTTGGGCTTTTATTAGGGGGTGCAATGGATCGCAAAAAAAAAACCCTGTAGTGTTTGTAACCATGTTAAATTCATGTTGCAATATCCTAACAATTTCACATTTTAGAATAATACACTTTTTCAGGTTCATGTGAAATCTAAATAGGCCAGGTTTCATCTGAATGACAGTTAAGATCATTGAAAGATTTTAATAAAAAAAAAAAAAAACCCTGATTTTCTCCCCAATTTAGTCGTGTCCAATTCCTCCCCGTCACTAGGGGGCTCCCACATTAAGGCTACTGCTGCCACTCAGTCGGGAGGGCCGAAGACTATCACGTGTTTTCTCCGAACCACATGACGCCAGCCGACGTTTTCGAACTGCTCGCTCACGCACCATTGGGGGTGGCGTAACACACTCGGAGGAAAGCGCTATCCGCTCCTTCCGCTTGCGTGAACTCACAGACGCCCCTGATTGGCTGTAGAGCCGAAGTACCTCTCATCCCTCCCCTCTGAGAGAGCTCGGCCAATCAGCTCTCTCTAGGCTTCCGTCTGCGAGAGGTTACAGCATCACCCGGGAATCAAACTCGCGATCACCGGATGATGGGGCGAGCACGTTACCACTGCGCCACTCGAAGGGCCGTCCATAATTCTTTTTTTTCTATTTTTTTTCTATTTTATAGGTCAGGTACCAACCACATTCCTTTAAACAACAACAATAAAAATAATAATAAAAATAGTAACAGTGGGATACTTTGGCAGATGAAGTCCATTTTGTGCAGAGTTTAAAAATCTAAGCCGATTTTATTGAAACACATTGTGCATAGATAATTAATTACAGTATGAGTTTTAGTACTGATATGACTTGCCTGTTTTTTAACGGAGTATGCTAGGATTCAGAAACCTAAGCATGATTCAATGTTATCTGGCAACCTCTAGTGAGCACAGAGTAATGACGGGTGAGAGCGCGGTTAAGTGAGTGAAAATACAAAATATGTGCACAGCAGAAAAATACTTTGAGCACACGGAAACATCAGGAGCGAGCCACAAAACTCACACACTGTGCTGGCTAAAACGAATGAATCCACCGTTCACATTCGTGCCCACAGTCGGGGGAGAGATCTGTACTGATCAGGGATCAACCTGTCCTCACTAGCTTTTAGCAAGGGACGAACATACAAGATTTATAACACAAATAGAAAATAGTCGTGAAACGGAATGCTGCGCAATAATCATTTAATCTGTCTTTGATTCATCGGTCCAATACAGTCACCATCCATCTTTCTCTTTATCCATCCTTCTATCCGTCAATACGTCCATATATCTTTTTGTCCATCCACTCATCCACTCATCTATCCATCCCTCCATCATTCTGCCTAATCACCTCTATCCATCCAACGGTTCAAATCAGTCATGTCTCATCAGTTTGTGTAATTTTGTCCCTCAAGTCAATCAGTCTGTGCATGCTCAGTACCCTGGCTTTTTCTGTAAATCACTCCAGTCATTCATCCAATCCACCTTCCTATTCAGTCCATCAACCCTTTTGTCTATCCATCTGTCTTTGATTCATTAGTCCAATAGCCACCTATGTAGTCTATTTATCTCTTTATCCAAGTGTCTAGGAATCTTGCTTATATCAATCTTTATTTATATTTCTGTCCATCCATGCATCCATATAATCACAACTGCTTTTGGTTATTCATTCATCGATCTGTCAGTTCATCCATACTTCTGCCTAATCACATGTTCGTCCATCCATCTATCCATCTTTCAGTCCAAATTTGTGTATTTTAATCCATCTGTGCATTCTCAGTACCCCTGCACCTTCACCTATCAGTCACTCCACATCCATCCATCCATCCATCCATCCATCCATCCATCCATCCATCCAGCCCTTTGGCTTAATCAATCATCCATCCATCCTTCTTTCAGCCAATTTGTCCATTTCTGTTAATTTCTTTGTCTTTCACCCTGTCAGTCATCCCTTCATCTATATAGTCCGTTTATCTTTTTATCCAAGTGCACTGCCTAGTCATCCTGCTTTTATTTATCCATACATCAAACAATCTCTTTTTGTTTATTCATCCATCCATTCAAGCCATCTATCCATCAGTCTATCATTCTGTCAGTCCAAGTCAGTCATCTGTCCCACTTTTCTATCTGTTTATTTTAATCCATTCATCAGCGCAGTCTGTGCATTCTCATGTTCTCCACCCCTCCATTTTGTATCAATCACTCCAGTCATTAATCTAATAAATTTTTACATCCAGTCCATTTTTTAAAATAAATAATCTGTCCATCCATCTTTGATTCATCAGTTCAATGTATTCACTCACTCACTCACTCTTTCCATCAATCTTTTTATTATCCCATGCTATCTTCAATCATCTTTCCATCCACCATCTCTTATCACATATCATCCATCCATCCATCCATCCATCCATCCAATACGTCCATCCATCCAATACATCCATCCATCCATCCAATACGTCCATCCATCCAATACGACCATCCATCCATCCATCCATCCATCCAATACATCCATCCATCCAATACATCCATCCATCCAATACGTCCATCCATCCATCCAATACATCCATCCATCCATCCATCCATCCATCCATCCATCCAATACATCCATCCATCCAATACATCCATCCATCCAACACATCCATTCAACACATCCATTAATCCATCCAGCCTTCTGCTTAATCACACATTCATCCATCCGCCAGTCAAATCAGTCGTCTGTCCCACCCATCTATGAAATTCCATCCAGTCTGCACATTTACTCCATCCGTTTATTTCTTTATCCTCCAGCCTGTCAGTCATCCCTTCATCTAATCTAGTTATTTTTAGCCTAGAATCCAGTTGTCTGATTAGCGTTATTTTCTTCGAGTAAAATGCCTATTTATGTTCCCGGGCAGGATCTGCTCTCCGCCCAGTTCAGTTCAAGTGACCGGCTCTTTAAACAGGCAGCAGTGGCCTCTAACAGCGCTGCACCACTTTAGAAGAAGGTCAGAAGCAGCTCAGGCCATGTTTTGATTACAGGATGCCTCTGCGCTTAATAACAGGCTCGGTGTGGAGCCCTTCGCCAGCACCAGCGGGTCTCTAATAGTCACGTCGGGTACATGGGCGCAGTATCATTAGCGCTCCACCCTCAGCCTTAGACAACCAGCCTGTCATTTAGCAGGCCAGATCAGAGAGACGGAGCCCCTACCCCTCCTCTGCCGGATCAAAGCTCTACGCAGCAAGAGCAGACATGAAAAGAGACGCTTCACAAGGCCTTTTTTTTTTCCCCCTCTCTCTTTTTTTTTCTCTATTGTTTTCTCAGACTGATGCTGACTCTTAGTGTTAAAACTGAGGAAACCCACATGGGTTTAAAAGGAGACCGGAGTTGCTAAAGAAGAACTGCGACTAAGTATTTTTTAGTTCAGGGTGACAAAAATATCACATTGTTAGACGTATAGACTGTTCTTGAACTCTCTAGCTCGTGTGTTTCTAGACAGCTGTGGAATGATGGAAGGGATTCAGGAGAATATAGGACACGGCGCAGCTGTTTAGCCGGCGTGTGGATGAACATATGACACGTTTAATTCACATGAGGACAAATAAACATTGTTGGGCGAATTTAAGCGTATGCCTTTGCCCAGGAAACACTGTAAACATGTATTTACGGTTATCATTAAAAAAAAATCCTGTCATTTTCTGAGGAGTGAGCAGAGGAATGTGTTGAGATAAATATTAAGTTAATTAAGTTAATTAACTCATGACCTGACAAGCAGTTCTCTCTTCATCATCATCATCATCATCATCATCACAATCGCCTCCTCGTTAACATTAATTACACTTTTACTTACCCAAAATGAGGTTAGACCAACATCCACTATGGCCAAAAGTTTGTGGACACCTGACTCCCACATACAGTGTGCACATCCCATTTTTGATTTATTCCCCCCTTTCCTATTATCCACACTTCTGGGAAGGCTTTCCACTAGACGTGTGTATTTGTGTTCATTCTCCTACGAAGGCATTAGTGAGCTCAGGTACCGACGTCCGGATGCCGAGGAGGCTCCCGTTCCAGGTCATCTCAAAGATGTTAAGCGGGGATGAGTTCAGTCAGGACTCTCCAACCTTAACACAAACAAAACGGAGCTCACTTTGTACATAAGGGCATGGTCATGCCGGGACAGGTTCGAGTTCCAGTGAAGGGAAATCGTAATGCTACAGCATCCAAAACACATTAGGGGTACTGATTGTATAAATTGTTTTGTGTTATACATATAATACAGAAAATGCCAAAGTTTATGCAACATTTAAGCGACCAATCTTGCTTCCCTCCCAAAAAAATCAAGTTGCTAATTTCTGCTGTTTTGGAGAGATGATTTTATATGAGCCCCAAAAATGGCCATTTTTCAGCATTATACTGTCGTGCTTCATACAATAATCATTTACAAAGCAAATTATTCATATTTCTTTTAAGAATTTTTTTTAAAGAAATTGTTTTTTAAATTAATGCATTCCATGCAACCTTAAGGATCTTTTCCGAAAAAAGAGCTGTAGTGTCCGTAACCATGTCAAATTCATGTTGCAATAACTTAACAATTTTCCATTTTAGAATAATACACTTTTTCAGATTTATGTTTTTGCATGTGAAATAAAAATTGATATTTACAAAAAAATGGATCGGGAGAGTGTTTTGGAAAATGGTGTTATGCTTCTTTTTTTTTTTTTAAACATTACATGCTATCTGAAAGTTCACTTTTTCACCTAGGTGAGACCCTTTGTTTTAAGCACCGATACAACATTTTGACCATATGTCTTTCTAATTTTGTGGAAACAGTTTGGGGAAGACACACGCATGTGGGTGTGATGGTGTGATGGCCTCCTTCATGTCATGCCACATGCTTTCTCCAAGAACAACCGTGGGCCGTGTTTAAAAACTAGCTGTCGATATTAACACACATCACCAGGTGTGCTGAATGGCGAGTTTCATTATAAAAAGTTTCTAGATGAATCTATTTACTGTGGTATTTTTTACAAGAACACATTAGATACAAGACACTGAAAAAGGCTGTGAAAGTGAGACAGTTTGTCAGAAGCTGCTTTTATTGCACCTACCAGAGACCACTGGACATCAGTAGGTAACCATAACTACCTGGGTGTGGTGATGGGAAGTTTGAATCATTTTAGTGACTCGGTTCTTTGAATCTCATTCATCAAAATGTTCATCAGTTCATTTCGTTCTTTTGATCAGAAATAAAATAAAATGTTGCGTTTTCAATAAACAGACCCCCAGCAGGTCTACATACACACATTTTGGCTGTAGTTCCAGTAATGAAAATATTACAATGCTGCTAAGGACATATTATAATAAACAGAATGAGTAGCTCACCTCTCATATCTTCTGGTCCGAGTCGTTCGTTCTTTTGAATCTATTGCACCGCATAACGTCTATGGGAGTCACGTGACAAAAGAACGAACAAAGATCAAAAACTTATCGGATCAAAGACTTAAAGGTAACTATTCATTTCTATTTCCTGTACATAACCTACGGTGGTTTTGCGATGCACGCCCAGTACGAATCACTCTCCGAGACTGCTCGTTCTTCTGAGTCACGTTAAAGACTCGTTCAAAAAGAATGAATCGTTCAGTGAACGACTCATCGCTACCTGGGTGTAACAGCATGTCTAATCAACGACAAATGGCAATTGTACTCATTCACTCTGGTCGTATAAAAAAACAAAAGGAAGACATTTTGCAGAAAGCACGCGCTAGCTAATTGCGCTAACCAAGTTATAAAAGGAGATAACGGACATGGTCAATACTATAGGAACGGACAGGGCTCACAGTATGATTACTGCTGCAAGGAGTTTCCCACTCTAAAGATTTTAATTTAACATTTGTTACGTGTTAATGTTTGAGATATTGAGATAAAACAGAGATAAATCTGTTTCCTCTAATAACATTTATAACAGTATTACAATCTTAATATTTTTAAATTGCGATTAATCGCGATTAATCACAGTCTGTTACTGTGATTAACTAGATAATTTTTTTTACTCGATTGACAGCACTAGTAAAAGCACCCTTTAAACTATTTCTAAAACAAGTACAGTACAATGGCTTATATATTGTTATGTATCTAAATCCAGAAGAACGTTCTTGCTGCAAGTTTCATTCTTATGAACGAAAGGTCAGATCGAAATTGAACCGCGTCGAGGGATTTGTTTGAGCCGCTACACAATTACACCCAAACACCACCGGGTTTATTAGAGAAAGACACAACGCAGTCCATTATGCGGTACAAGCTGCATGCATTAGCATTTCTGATCTCATTCCTGCGTCGCTGCAGCTCTGTGCCCTATTCAAAGCTAAACAGCTCACGGCTGAACACAGGGTCATTTAAAAAAAGTCAGGCCTTCGTCAGTCGCAATCTCCTTTTCACTTCAGTTGCGCAGCCTTTACTGGGGCCACAGCCTGCGTCATGAATAAACTAGCGAGGGGGTTTTTAACATCGCGCACAGGGGAGGGAAGTGGAGCAGGAGAATCGCGGCGCGCGTCGATGTTCACGGCTGTTTTTACCACGGGCGGCGAGCGTGAAATGCACTAACGCGATCTGACAGTTTTGGAGCAAGTAGAAGAGGGCTGGACAGAAAAAGGAGGAGACGGAACGAGAGGGTGGGGGTGGAGGGGGGGGGGTCGAGGACAGAGGATGATGAGGGAAAGAGAAAGATTGCTGGAGGTTTGTATCGAGGTCACCAACAATATATAGAGCCCTTGATCTCTTCCGATCTGCCCTAAACTGTCTCTCTCTCTCTCGAGATAAAAATGCTTTATGCTTTTATTCATCAAACATAAATCGCGTTCTTATTAGCGTTACAGCCGCCGTTCCCCGAGTCGTTGTTCTTTGGTGTAAAATGTCAACGATCTCATCCAGGTTCGACACTGTTTGACATTTGAAGCCTCTACATGCAGGAGGACGTCGGTTAAACATTTCATCAGCAAAGGGTAATTGAAAAGAAAAGAAAGTAAAAGTGGAACCTCGAAGACTTTATAATCGCGATTAGCCATGGTTTTATTTTTATTATAATTGTTGTAAGTATTAGAGCTGTTTTGCCTCGAGCTGAAGTGGAGAACATCGCCGCGCTGATGATAAAAGATAAATCGGTGATCCAGGAACATCACAGTGTTTTTATGTAAATGCACTCCGCGTACTTTAACGCGTAAAGCGTAGAGGTTTTATGATCACGCAGACGAGTCAGCCGCGTGAAATCGTAAAAACGATATCGACCACCGTTTCTAAACTCTGATTTTCAAGACCACGGTTACGCATCAGAGCAGAAGACAGGACGGGGGACGAGTTCAAATCCCAGGACAGGACTGAGCCTGCTGTTAGATGGACTTCACAGACTTGATGCTTGAGTGAAAACCCTTGACCCCCCACACACACACACACACACACACACACACACACACACACACACACACACACCTCAGGAGCAACCTGAGAACCCGACGCTAGTCTAGGGCTAAGGTTGTTAATTGACTTTCGCATTTCGACCAAAGAAAGAACGTTTTATCGTTTAGTAAATACAACTTTCTAATTCAAATTGAATTGGTGTTACGTAAAACAACCGTACACAGTATGACGTGCAGTGAAATGATTATACGACCCCATGTGACCTAAAAGGGAATAAAAAGGTAGGAAGAGGAAAATTGCACTAGAAAAAAAGTGGAAAATATACAATAAAATTTTATAAAAAAGTTTATCAAATGTATAAATTATATGGAACGTTCAAAAATTAAAAAGATACTACGTATGAATTCTGCAAACGAATAGTTTAGATTAATTGATTAATTGAATAGTTTGATTAATTGAATTAATTGATTTTTGAAAATTCCGTATAATATATTATTTGATCTTTTTTACATTATATGAATATACAGTTACAATTAAAGATAATTATTTACAACATATAATTTAAAATGTATCAATTGTATAAGTTATATGGAATTAGATTATTCAATTATTTGTCACATGAACCTTACAGCACAGTGAAATGATTTTTTTCGCATATCCCAGTTAGGAAGCTGGGAGGTCAGAGCGCCGGGTCAGCCCAGACACAGCGCCCCCTGGAGCAGATAAGGGGTTAAGGCCTTGTTCAAGGACTCAACAGTGACAACTTGGCGGTGTCGGACTCGAACCCCCGACCTTCCGATCAGTGACCCACAGCCTTAACCGTTTGATACTTTTCGAATTATACTAATATACAGTTACAGTAAAAGAGAAGTATGTACTGTAAAATGTGTAATAAATAATATCAAATGTATAAATTATATGGAACGGTCAAAAACAATAGTGTTAGAGAGAAATTAAAGTGTTAGGTGGAATTTTTGGTCTTCATTTTCCCAGTGAGCTTCGGTGTAAGAATAGGTTTTATTAAAGAATAGTAATAATAATTTAAAAATCACTGGCCATGAGAGTGCAGATCTACAGCGCTCTCGCGGGTGAGCAAGAGGAGAAGCACTCCGTGTGCTACAGTACACTCTATGACGCTACGCACCGTACAACATGTGCTCATTTCAGTAACAGCTCAGGCAGTAATTAGCATGTAGTCATGCAGTGTGTGCGCGGTGTTAACCCGGGATCATTAATCTTTCCTCATTATATTATTTTTTTTGGTTTTGTTTAGCGTCATGGGTCGAGTGCCAAGCCTGAAAGGTCAGCGGAAGAAAGTGTGTTGATTTTATTTCTTCCTGTACTCCTTTTTAATTTAATTAACAAAATGTTTACTCAAGGTGTCTTCGATTAAGCGTGATGAATGGAGTGCGTAAAGTACACAATCCGCTGTTTGATTATCAAGGCCGACGTGCAGCGACGAATCATAACGTGTCTGATCCCGTTCGCCGTACCGCTCCTGCCTGCTGGCGTCTCTCTCTCCTTCTCTCTCTCCTTCTCTCTCCTTCTCTCTCTGAGACGTGCGAGCAGGCTGACGCGCTGGCAGACGCGCTACGAGAGCTTGCCAAGAATCAGGAGCACCTGTACAACAGGAAGCGTATTATCATGTCAGTCATTTACATTTATTCACATGCTCGCTTTTATGCGCGGCGACTTCCGAGTGAAGCAAACTCCCAGCCAAGCCGGCTAGCTGCGGGACGGCGAGCACAGGACGCCATAACTAACGCACAAACGGAGCCAAGCTCTGGGACGAAATCCTAATGGTGCGAACGCTGCACTAATCACGCACAGTGTTGAGTGAGAGAGAGAGAGAGAGAGAGAGCGCACACGCTGGGGCATCCTGTGAATGGAAAAAAATGGTGACTTTATATCATGTGCACTTCTCTTTCTCTAATTTCTAATGAAGGTGAAATGAGGAACATTGTGCAGCTGACTAAATCACACAAACAACACTTTAAGACTGAAAGTCCTTCTCTGCGTTTTGCAATCCCGGGCGAACCGCTTTGCCTGCACAACGTGACATCATCATCTCACCGTCTCCGAGGAATGAAACCGTTTTTATTTATCTGTTAGAGAAAGTTAATTATCGGTGGTTATATTTCTCTCACATCACAGAAACTTCTGCTTTTTAGTAAATAGTTGCCTTTGTTACGTTCCTGATTTCTGCAGTAATTCCCGTTTTGTTTTTCTCTTCGGTCGTGAAGACGTTCCCACACTGGAGACTCCTTTCCTACACGTCATCTCACATGGGCAGCATGTCCATTCGATTCAGTGCAATTCTTGCCAACTACGAGTATCTAATAAGCATTTAAACACGGTGTAACGTGTTCCTGATTGGTTAAATCGTCTGCTCAATACTCCAGTCCAGTAGGTGGCAATATAACGCACCAAACGCTCATAAAGTCAAAAAGGAAGCAATAATGTTGCGACATATGAGTATTTGCAGAGGCTGCTAGCGGTTTGAAAAATCTGAGATATAATTTTTTTTTTTTATTCATCAATTTTACACAATTTAATGTTTCTAAGTTTAGCACAAGAATTTTAAAAAATGTGAATCGATTCAGAATTGAAAACTGACTTATCGATTCAGTTAAGTGAATCAACCAATAAAAGATCGAATAAATCACACAGCTGTAATCTAAACATCTTATCACAATATTCTCACCCCTGATCAAGATTCTATATAATTGTCTTTTTATAAAATAATAAACAATATGGTACAGCTCGAAGCTAACAGATAATATATTTCCCTTGCATCAATTTATAGTTAATAAACTTAGATTTTTCTTCATTACAAGTACGTAACGTTTGTGTTGAGGTTTAACAAGAACACGTGATGAGGACACTGCTCGCTAGAGCCATGCCATTAAATTGATCGCGCGGTTTAATCGAGGCTTTTGTACGTCAAATTAATTCAATGAAACGATGAGTCAGTTTTTGATTTAGAATCGATTGGCACTTTTTTATTAATTAATTTATTTAGTTTTTCCTGATTTCGTTCCTAATTTACTCATATCCGATTCCCACCCATTATTAGGCCACTCGCACATTAGCATCTTTTCGAACTGCGAGCTCACACACCGCAGGAAGCGGCGTAACACACTCGGAGGACAGCACTATCCACTCCTTCAGCTTGCGCGAGCTCACAGACACGTGATTGGCTGTAGAGCCGTGACTGATGTCAGAGCGCCAGAGCGACTCCCACCCCTCCCCCTCTAAGAGAGATCGGCCAATCAGCTCTATCCAGGCTCCCGGCTGCGAGAGATTACAGCATCACCCAGTAATCAAAGTTTTGAAATGATGATACGAATTTTTATTTATATATTTTTTTCCTTTATGGTCTGTTAAGTACTTTCGCTTACCCCCTCACTGAGTGATGATGGTAGAATAATTATAAAGGTCTTGACTAAAACAACATGCATGAGGAATCACAAAGGA
>JAQQZT010000040.1:28587578-28602013 GCA_030068275.1 Clarias platycephalus
ACCCAACCACCCACATACACACACACACACACACACACACATGCACAACTACAGTCTATTCACTATATAGCCACGTTTCCCAAGGTCATCTCTGGACCAAGCGATACAGCTTGGTGTGAAAGTGCAGTTAGATCTGTAGTATGTTTTTTTTTTATCCACCTGTATATGTTGTATTATCCTTCCTCTCATCAACAAAAAATGAAAGGAAAAGGAAAATCATTCAGCTCTCTTCACATTACAGTGTGGGTGGTGAATGCACCGCGAGTCAGGTTGTCGCGATTAGTCAAGACAAGGGTGCCAATACTTTAATCACAGATGCGCCACGTTCTAAACGCTGTTATTTTTTTCCACATGATGGACGTGCTTTTCTTGCGCGACACTCCTGCTGAAAACCTGATAATATTTGTAAAAGTTCTCCCTCTCTGTCCTCAGGGAAGTTGGTGAACGTTCCGCTGGAACAGCTCCCCCTGCTGTTCAAGGCGGTCCTGCACTCCTGTAAGTCCAGCCTGAGCACCTACAGGTCAAACTCCTCCCCCAGTGTGACGAAAGGCTCCGCCCCTGCCAACTAAAAGACCCGACTCTCGTCTCCTAACGATGCACAAGGGGAAGACGTTTTTTCTTTTTTTCTTTTTTTTTTCTTGAGGTGTCATTCGGGTTGTTTCACCTCCGTTTATTAAAAAAAAAAAAAAAAAAAAAAAGGAGAAAAAAAGAAAGAAAGAAATGATGAATGTGATTTGAACAGCTATTTTATACGTCATTTTTTTTTTCCCCCTCTATATTTATTACCAGACAGAGCTGAATGTATTCTGATGTACACTGCACACGATCGCTGCTGCTCGTACGCAAAATGCACAAACTCCGCGGCGGAGTTTCCACTCGCTCGTCCGACTGCAGAATGTGTTCTCCCACTGCTAGGGTTAGGAGTTTTTGAAATAGTTCACTTTTTTTTTTGTTGCTCATAGAAACAGACGTACAAAGATATATGGGTGATTTTGTGTGTGTGTGTGTGTGTGTGTGTGTGTGTGTGTGTGTGTGTGTGTGTGTGAATCTCAGGTAGAGCGCTCTCTCTCGCTCTCTCTCTCACTCGCTCCCTCGCTTTCTCTAATGTCCATCACACACTATACACACTGTAAAGTATGGAAGAATGAAATTCGGCTACCGCTGCGGCGTACGTTTGTCCTTTTTAAAAAAAAAAAATCATAAGTGTGTCGTGTGTCACGGTGTCAGAAATCACAACACAACAGTGAATCTGATGCTGAAGCGCGGTGGCTACGCCTTCCTTTACTTAGCTAGCTCAACATTAGTGGGAAGTGGTGACGTGAGGAGGGAAAGATTTTCACCTGGCAACTTTACAAGTTTATATATACGCACATACGCATGCACATGGGCGTTCGAGTCAAACCAGGAATTTTCCGAGCGTGAAAACTCCCTTTATTTCTCTATAGAATCCCCTGCTACACTAATGCACTTATCACAGTGTCTCAATAGTGCTTGGATTCTATCAATGTAGAAAGTTTTCTCAGCGTGCTTCATATCTGAAACACTGGCCTCCCAGGAACTCCTTAATGGCTCCGAGTTCCTGTAACGTGCAAGCGGTGTTGGTGATTGAGTGTGTGTTACAGATCACACAGACAGATGCGTCTCTTTCGCGAGTCAGTGACGTGGCCGGAATCATCATTCACGGCCGTACGACCTCCTTTAAAAAACGTGTAAAATGTTTTACCGCGGCTAAGAGTCTCATCACCGTACTGCGCTTGATCGAAGTCTTCTGTAAATGTCGATAACTGTTACGCCTTCATTCACCCGGAATTTCTTTCATCACAAGTCCTGGTTTGAGTTGAACACCCCATGTCTGTGTGTGTATGTACATGTGTGTGTGTGTGTGTGTGTGTGTGTGTGTATTTACATATATGTAAGGTTGGCAGGGGAGTGAGCAAACTGTTCAGCTGAGTGAAAGTAAGTAAATAAAGAGGACGTGTTAACCAGTGTCTCCCACCAGCGTCCTCGACCAGCCCTGCTCTCCTTTTTCACGCTGGACAAAATATTTAAAAACAGGGTAAAAAAAAAAAAACACAGGCTTTTTTTTTTTTTTTTTAAGGTGTCACTCAGGCTCAGATATGACAACAATGTAGGTGTAGTAAGGTTGTAGTTGGTAGTAGGGTTTTTTTTTTTTAGGGACTTTTTTATTTTATAAAGCAAAGAATGAATTGTTTTCTTTAAATATATTTTTTTCTTTAAATTTTTTTTTTTTTTTGGCAGGGCGTTTGTCAGATGATGTGAAATATCAGCCTCCGTAGACCTGACGGTTAGCCGGAGCGGCGTCCTTGATGTTTTGTTGCTAACAGTCGAGACATTCCAAAAATGGTTTAAAAAAGGAAAAAAAAAAAAAAAAAAAAGTCAGACTAATGTTTACATAATTTTGCAGCAGACAATGACGAGCAGAGGGTCACAGAGAAGACGGGCGAAGGTGATGCCCGGAGATACCCGTCCTCTGTCTCAAGGCCTCGCGGGCGCAGCTAAACCTCAGAGCAAAAGTAATCAGGGATATAAGCGCGGATTGAAAGAGGGAAAAAACAACACGCGATTAGAGTAATAACACCGCTTAGTGTTTTAGTCCAGATGTTCCCACTTATTGCTCAGAAAGAGCAGATTCATTCATCACTTCAGTCATTTTATTTTAGTCTTTTAGGTTGGTTTACTTCATGCTGTGTTTACTCTCGTAGATACTATCGTGCAGTTTATTTTTTTGGTTTTTGGTTTTGGTGTTTGTTATAGGGTGAAGACCTGTGGCTTTTTCCGGTGCTCAGTCTTGACATCTCATTATCAGGGGTCAGGCTCAACTTTTTCTTTTTTTTTTTTTTTCTTCTCCGTGTGTGTGTGTGTGTGTGTGTGTTTAAATTTGAGACTGAGCTGAGGAATATGTGATGCTCTGGGTTGAAGGGACCATTCAACAAGAATTTTTTTTTTTTTTTTTTTAACATCTTGGACTACACACACACACACACACATACACACCAGCTTTTAGCTTTTAAGTGCTGTCGAACTCTCGAACACGTGTCTCAGAGGTCTATTCGACAAATTCCTCCCGGCAGCCGAGGTTGAGATGTAGGTTCACGAACCTCGTGAGGATTCTCTGAAGCTCAGGGATTTTTTTTATTTTTTGATTCAGAGATGCTTCACTTCATACAGACCCCTGTACCAAGACCCTTTGTGAGCCCCTTTGTAACCTCTGCGTCTTTGTTGATTGACGTTACGTCTCTTGTATGACTCAATAAGAGAGGCCATCCGCGATTCATTTAGAGCTTCGAAAGTTCTCCATAAGCGACAGGCGCATTGTTTAGCGGCATTGAATCTCCCGCTGCGAAAGGCCTTTCTCACAAAGCGCGCTCTCCCGAGTGAAGCCTATGATTTTTTTTTTTTTTTCCTATTTTTTTTCTCCCTCTTTTACTGCTCCCGTGCGTTAAACTGTTAAACCGTTAAACTGTTAAACCGTTAAACCGGTATCTGCCCTCTGAAACGTTTTTTTTTCTTTCGAAAGTTTTACTTTTAGATATTTTCTCGAGTTGTCCTTACAGATTGTGTTTGTTTTATTGTTTGTACGTCCCCCCCCCCTTTTTTTTTCTCCAATTTCTACATTGAAACTACCTCTTTTTTGTGTGTCATCATGTTGCGTACTTTCATTTATTAAAAAAAAAAAAAAAAAAACTCTTTATTTATTGGTTTCATGGCACCATCGGACCGTTTCTTTGTGTGTCTCTTATGCCGTCGTACCAGCACACGCGTTTCCCTCAGTAACGTCCGCTCGATACCTCGAGATGTTTCACCGCTCCGTTTTCTACGCTACATTTTCTCAGTGCAATGATGACTCCGTGCTTTAAAATAACCAGTATTATATTTGTTGTTGTAAACACTGTTTTATTTGTGAAATTCTTTTCATTAAGAATGTAATTCTTGTCATAGCTGGCATTATTTCAATGACTGCTGTTTACAAGCTTTGTAATATTTTTATTTTTATTTTTTTCTTCCTGTGTCGTTGTTTACCCGCTGAAATCATTAATATGCTGTGACACTTTTTGGGCCAATCAGCTTCTTTTTTTTTCTTCAATGCGATGGTTACGGGTATATGCTGATTGGTCCATCACGACTATCAAAAGTGCTATCAGTTTTACACACTTGAAACCTTAATGCAAGACACAACGGTGAATGTTGGGGCTTATACAAAATGAAAAGAAAAAAAAAAGAAGAAGAAACGAAGGCGGATGAAGTGGTTCTGCGTGTAGCTGCTGTCTCAGGGAATAGACACGCGCTATAAAGCTGTGTTCGTGCGTTCAGATGGAACTTTCAACATATTAAAGAGTCTTTGTTAAAGAGTCTCTGTTTATGTGGCCGATTACGTGAAAACAACTAATAAAAATAGATGCTGAGACAAAGTAGAGGATTTGGGCCACCGTGACAATTTCTGTTCTGAATTTTTCCTCAGAATTGTGACTTTAATCTCCTTCCAAGAAAAAAGTCAGAATTTTGATGCTCAGAATTAAAAAAACATTTTTTTAAATGAATTCTGAGATTAAAGTAAGAATTTAGACATTAAAGTCAGAATTCTGAGATTAAAGTAAGAATTTAGACATTAATGTCAGAATTCTGAGATTAAAGTAAGAATTTAGACATTAAAGTCAGAATTCTGAGATTAAAGTAAGAATTTAGACATTAAAGTCAGAATTCTGAGATTAAAGTCTGAACTTTGATATTAAAGTTAGAATTCTAAAATAAAATTCACAATTTTGAAAGAAAGAAAAAATTGAATTTTGACATTAAAGTAATTAACATTTTACATTAAAGACTCATCAAAAGCTGAGATTGATGTTGAATTTTGGCATGAAGGTCAGAATTATGATAGTAAAGTCAGAATTTGGAGGAAAAAGTCAAAATACAGAGATTTAACTCCACAATTTAACTATCAGTGTTATATTTTTAAAAAAACAGTTTTTATGAATATTAGGAACATTTCCCATGTTTACAGTGTTTATGAAAATTTTATGAATTTTTGTAATTTTGTTTGAGCTTTTTCTGTTTTTGTTTTTCATTTCTTTGAAGGACTTTCTTAGCACTATATAAAGTTGCTCGGTTTGCTAGTTTAAGCCGCTTCTAAGAAAAGCCAGAAAAACATTTTTTAAAACTAACTTAAATAAAACTGTGTGATGTGCTGATGATTTAAGTAATGAACTTTACTAAGCTCAGCTTCTTCACCAACACTACAGCTCTGTAACATCATGCAATACTGTACATCACACTTTTTATTTAATTTTTTAAAACAAAAATGCTTAAACACTGAAACACAGCTATGTTTCACTTTTCACTTATCATCAAATCATTCACTCTCTATCGGTGGAAAACGATTCGGCCCGTAGTCAGACCGACATCACGCACACACATGGAGCTTGCGTGCTGTCTGAGGTGCTTTTCCTAAGCTACGTCTCAAACCTCTCTCATCCGCAACTCTTACTTTAACTACCTGTGAAAAGAAAATGTGACCCATACGTGTTATGAAAGCATGTGTAGAATGTATTAGGACTTGAAACCAAATAAATGTGAATCTTATGCAACTGTGAAACGTGTGTGCATGTGTTATGTTCTTGATCCTGAGTCGCGTCTTGACCGAACATTTTACACCAGAAATACTTAAAGAACTTTAAGTATTTCTTTAATGGTGAGAAATGTGTCCACCACTCCCACCAAAAAGAAAAAAAAAAATGTGAAAATAAAAAATTTAGAGAAAAATGCAGCAGGTGATAAAGACTTTAAAGTGCAGAGGGTTGAAATTCTTGCCTGATTTTTAGACAACTCCAGTGTTATGGCTCCTATGGCCTCTCTATCTCTCTCTCTTTCTTTCTTTCTCTCTCACTCAGCTCTACAGACCTTTTTGATTCATGCTTGGAATTTTTTGTCCTTGTGATTCATTCTAAATACTGTATTCAGTACATGTGCAGAAGATCCTGAGCTCAGTGGCCATTTGGCTTGAGCGTTTTCTGTGTCTGTGTGGACGTGCGGCGTGCATCGTAAGCACCGTGTCACATAGCGTCTGCAACTGATTAATGTCTCAAATCACATTTCCTTCCGAGAAAAAAGTCAGAATCATGAGCTTTAAGTCAGAATTTTGGAAGAAAAACAAAAACATTATTTTTTTTTAATTCTATTGTTTCACTGATTGTTCAATTGTACAGTAGATGATTTGGACCACTATAAAAACTTAGAATTCTGAGACTGAAGTCAAAATGTTGAGATTAATATCCGAATGCTAAGAAATTATTTCAAATACATTTCTGTAGTAGTCCTAATCCTCTACTAATTCAAATTTAACTATCAGTGTAACAAGAAAAAAATTATCATTTATAGACATTATCGTTTCCTATATTTACAGTGTTTATGAGAATTTTATTAATTTTGTTGAATTAATTATTTATTATGAAATATAATAAAAGTGTAAACTTGGTGTGTCTGTACATTAAAGATATTTGCAAAAAAGAATTGTGGGGACATAAGATGAGTAATAGAACACGTCAAGATGGTTTTTGGAATTTTTGTCTGTCTGTCTGTCTGTTTGTGCATGCATCACATAAAAACTAGCGAATGAACTTTAATGAGGTTTTCACATTTGTATTTGGCCGAGCTTGAGGTAACATATACAGTAGGGTTTGTTTCATTGCAATCGGCCTACAGGAAGAGAAGATAGACTACATTAATTAATTGATTTAAATGGAAAATGCCCTTATAT
Organism: Clarias platycephalus; assembly: GCA_030068275.1. NCBI lineage: Eukaryota > Metazoa > Chordata > Actinopteri > Siluriformes > Clariidae > Clarias > Clarias platycephalus. The sequence continues at coordinate 28,594,351 of JAQQZT010000040.1, forward strand.
CATTTAAAAAAATATCAACTCTGGGAAAAAAATCATTATTCTTCTTCTCAAAATTCCACATGTGGCACTGTAAAAAAAAAAAAAAAAAATTTAAATAAATTTATATGCGCTTATGAGTGTGCAATTGAAATCTACTTATTAGCGGTTCATTCCGCGCACTTCACAGTAGTGTAAAAATTTGAGTTCATTCCAAAATCCAATAGATGGCATTGTACGAATTTTAAAAACGCACTTATGAGTGCGCAATTCATTTCCATGCTAGTAGTTAATATTTGAAATAGACTTTTCTATTTGAGACACGCCCCAATTAAACAATCATCGTCATGTTAGAAAGCAAAATAAAGCTCGTCAGTCTCTGTAAAGTTACACTCACAAAACATTAGTGTTGATATAATCACCTTAATGCACACATTGGATTCTTCCATTTTCAGCAATTAACATAAGCAAATGTATAAAAGTCAAGCTTCATCTACAAAGTGTGCTTTTATACCCAAGTACTTCCTGACTACTGTATTGTAGCTTCTAACTGTAGCACCGATGGACCACTCCTGTTCTTTCTCCATTTGACACAGGAGGGCATCTGATTTTAGAAAAACAACCGATCGAGGATTTTGAATTGATTGCAGGCATTAAGGTGATACTATGGATACAGAAAAAGATGTTTCTGACACGCCATCTAGTGGACGCTGCTTTCATTCCTATAGTTCTACAGCAGGTTCCTTGACTAATTAACAGCATTCACACTTCATCACCAAACATTCATGGAATCTCCGGGGAAAACAGTCCAGAGTTAAAAAAAACAACAAAAAAAAAAAACATACAACCTTAATCCCAAACTCGAGGACCTGAAACCAGTTCTCTCTGCCAGATTTTGTTACAGCATCATGCAAAACTGGCTGTACAGAATTTTATGAACCTCTTGTCTGAAGTTGAACCTGCCTCATAAATGAAATAAAGTTAGGAGCTGTTATCTGACAGATTATAAACCAGAAGTTTTGACAGCGTGCTGAGCATGTGGGCACGTCTTAAATCGACAGAATGTAATGAATCTTTTGCAGTACTTGGATATCTGCCTGAAGTTTAACACGCACCATAAGTGAAGTCTAAAATGTTGAGTAAAAGCGATGTTATGATGCTCAACTTTGCAGAATGTGATTTCTTTGTATTAATAAGTTAGACAGAGAGTTCTGCTGTACTGTACAGAAAGATAGACAGACATGTACATGGGCTTCAACCTGAAATAATAATAATAATACTAATAATAATAATAATAATAATAACAACATCACTGATTACATTAAAGATCAGCAGATAATTTTTAGCCTTGACTTTTTAACTATTTCTACAAACTCTTTAAGCGCCAACAACACGTACTAACGTTAGTCTCTCTATAATCTAGTGTTACTCAGAAGAGGACCAGTTCCAGTCTCTCTATAATCTAGTGTTACTCAGAAGAGGACCAGTTCCATTTAAAGGCTCGAAGTTTCTTCATGGACTCTCTCATCACTAGTCGCCTCTTGTCTGGTCATTAATTCTGTAAAGCTTTGTGACAGTGTCTGTAATTAAAACTCTTATAGGAATGAAATTTGTGGCTCAGGGCAAGGTCCAAGATGAGCTGACACACACCATGTACAGATGGTTTATTACTGTACGTCTGAGCTTCAAACAACAGCAAATAAAATAACCACGACAAGTTCATGCACCAAATAAAGCAGAGTTCATGGCTAATCATGAGCTTAAATGTGTGGGCGGAGCTGTTTTTCATGGTTTTAATCATTTTATATACATAAATTTTCCCTCTAACTTTCTTCCATGTCAGGCTCTTCTTAAAAATAAAAGTATTGGCACCCTTTACTACTGTGTTTTGCTGTGACATTCAGTCATCTTTTTCTTTTATTTCCCCTGACTGAAGATTAAAGTATTATGCAATTATGCTCACCAAAGGTGAAAGTATTGGCACCCTCGGCTGCGTTTTGGTGGGCAGCTGGCATTAAATCACAGTTTACCCTCATTGTTCTAACTGAAGAGTGAAGTATTGGCACCCTTGCCTGTCTTTGGGCAGCATACTGGCATTAATCTCACTATTGAGAATTTCAGATAGTCCTGGCTTTAGATATGAATCTGAAGTCATGGCAGGTTGTGCTGTTTAATTAAGAATGTCCACTGAAGAGATTACAAATGGCATTTCTGAAGACTTATTAGGCTAATTCTTGTTTGGGTTCTCCAACCTTTAACCTTCTCATAAAATACAATAAGCATGTATGTGTGTTTTTTAAACCTCCCCTCTGGGCAAATTGATATCATCTCGACCTAGCCTTAGGTCAAAAAGGCCAGTCAGCAAATTCTGGACATGTAATACATATGACTTTGCAGCCAGTCCATAACCAGCGTTCGATGGACATTGTTATTGGGCACAGCTTTATCACTTCCACATAAACAAACACACATCGAGTGACGCCTCTGAGACGGAGCCCCATCAATCCACCTCCTGAGTCCAGCTTCAGCAACCGAAGAGGCCGGGCCGTGGAATAATGTTTGTACAGTGATAGCTCTGCTTGGTTGAACTTCTCCTCATCCGGCAGAATAAACAGAGCTGTGACAGAGAGAGAGACGAGTCACTAAGGGTCTCTCTGACTCAGCTGTTTTAGAGTCAGCGCATGGGCAAGGCTGACTTATGATTGAGAGTCAAGAAAATATATTGATTGGGGTAAAGTATGCTCAGCTCAGGTCAGGGTCTTGTACACAGCATTATTTGCACGGTCATAGTTTTGGGTGTAGTCAGGATCTTCATTCAAACTCAAGTGTGGTGACTAGTCCGCAACATTCCCACTGGCTATTTGGTGTATAGTTGGTGAAAAGGCTTCTTGATCCAAATAATGTTAACATTTGTTTGTCTTGTTATGTTAAACCAGGATATGGACAAATTCTTATTCTGTATTTGCAGCAAAGCCATGCAGTGTTCCAAACAGTGTTTGGTGGAGAAGGCAAATATTGCTGTATGCTTCCCTCTTGAGCATTAACTCCACTCCAATAGCTTTCGACTGCCCTTTTTCATGGTTCCATACTTCATCTGGTCTTGGACACCAGGCCTAAGCCTGCTATTGTAAGGAATCAATGAAAAAGGGATGAACCATCAATTTGTTTAGAGGAGCCTCTAAGGAACCGGCTTTGCTTATGGATATTAGCTCCAGTTAACTTCCTAAGAAAGTGACTGTGAAATATACCTTTTTTTTTTTTTTTTTGGAAATGCAAAACTAGACTGGTTCCTACTCATAAAGTGACATGAATCTAATTATTTGTTTCCATTCATCCATCTAGGAACCTCTGTAGTCCATCTAGGGAGGTAGAAGGTGATTACCATTGTATTTATTCCCATTTTACGACTGTGGTGGGACCGCCGGTCAACATTCACACTACGGGCAACTTGTCAACACCAATGAACCTAATCTGCATGTCTCTGGACTGTGGGAGGAAACCGGATCCAACATGAATCTCCCCAAGCATAAGCAGAACATACACAGATCCCGAGGAGGGAATCGAATCCTCGACCCTGGAGGTGCAAGGCGACTCTGGTAACCACTAAGATATCACTAAGAACATTTTAATCATCTGAGGAAGCTAGAACCATTACCAGCCTTTGAGGAACCATTTTCTGTATACTGTATAATGGAAATATGATGCTCATGCAATCTCAGGAAATATCAAAAGTCTTTTCTCTAGAAATATTGACTATTATTTCCTCAAGAGATTCTGGAACAATCTGTGCAAATTCTGTTGCCATTAAATGACGGCTACAACCTAGATTCTTTGGCCCCTAAAACAAAAATTAAGACCAGCAGAAAATGGTTCATCATGGGAGATTTCTTACAGTATGAGGAGGAATGTTCTTGCTGTTTTCCTTCCTGTGTTTGCCGAGCTCATCACCTTGTCGACCATAAAGATTTTCGTGAACTGGACCCGGTGTGTTAGAGAGCATGAAGAGTTTATGCGCTGGGACTAAAAGTTACACACCGGCACTCCAAGCCAGGGATTCAGGTTCTGAGCAGCTACTTCTCTGAGATCTGAATGCGCTCTCGCAGCAGAAGATCTCGCTGATTAAGCGTCCTCGTTCCTCACTCACTAAATGTTCGGTGTGCACAACCTCGTGCCTTTATTCCTTCCACAAAAGTCTAAACATGTTTCTGTCGTAACTCTATGTAAGATAACACTGTCCCTTTTATTACAGATTCCTTCTTGTGTCTTTGAAGAGGGTTTCTTTTTTTTTCTCCACCTTGACCATCATGGCACTTTCTTTCAGGGTATGAATTCTTCACTTATCTATTTGCACATTTTGAATAAAAGCGTTTAATAAATGAATCAATGTAAATGTACTCACAGAAGAAAAGATCCAAGTATGCCAAAGCCCTTTTGAAAGCTTGAACCATTAAGCGTCTAAAAGAGCTTTTTCCCCCCCTTTAAATACCCTACAGCACTGAGAACTTGTAGACTTTACTTCTATGAACTTCTGAGATTACTGAAGGCTGAAGAAGAACTCAAAATACTTCTATTTGGAACCGTTTTAATAATTAAATTTTTTTAGCGAAGATACCCAAATACTATGTTTGCTAAAACAGGATGTATAAAACAAAAAACATCAAAACCTTAATCTTGAGATACAGTGTCTGTATTGAATCAACTGGTGAAACTTTCTTTCTTCGCTTCTTTGTCTGTTATTCATTCATAATTTTTTTATTTTTTTGTATAGGGAACTAGTATTTTCATCATTGAACTGTTGCATACAAAAACAGTCCTGGTGTCTTGGTGCTTTAATTTAAAAAAATTACAAAAAATATTGAGCACCCTTTCCCCTGACCATGTTTTTTTGTGATGTACATAGAGATAGTTTAGAAGATTTTAGAATTCTTTTTTTTATTTTTTTTTTTTAAACCAAGTCAAGCTCAGGAGGAATTTAGAATATGAAACGCTTTCCAGTATATAGCTTGATATAATTTTTTTTTTAAATACCTTAAATAGTGTACTACATATCACCTACAGACCAAGTTTGAAGGAATGAACCGCTGTTAAAAAATGTAAACCATTTTCAAGGTCTGAAACGGTTACAGATTAAAATTCATTGAGTCAGTTTATAAAAAAAAAAAAAAAAAAGGACGTACACCGCCCGGCAAAACAAGAGTCGACATTTTATACAGGTCAAATTATTGTCCTGCATCAAGCAATAAAGATATTAAAATGACTGGAATTGAGTTAAGAATTGTCCAACACATTGGATAGTGCTGAACTTCACAGAAGAAATATGGTCAGAAAGTATCCTGCATAGAGATCACATAAACACTTGAAAAAGTTACATTCAAAAAAAGCAAACAGGGGAAACCAGAGCTGTTTAATAGTGAAAGTAAGAACATGTCCATACACACACAATGTGATGAGAACTCACAGGATTTGGACTAAACAGCTGTGTGTCCATAAGAAAAACATCTTAAGTGTGAGAAAAAGGCCTCAGTTTCCTGGAGAGCATAAAGATTTTGACTTTAGACTTGACATTTAGACTTTGGAGCGATGGAAAAAGGTCATGTGGGATGGGGCCACCATTAAGCACCAGGACTCTTGGCCAAACTGAGTCAGGGAGGTGACCACGAACCCGATGGTCAGTCTGAAAGAGCTTCAGCTCCAGTGTTTCTCTGAGGAGAACCTTCCGGAAGAACAACCATCTCTGCAGCACTTCACCAATCAGGCCTGCATGGTACAGTGGCCAGACGGAAGCCACTTCTCAGTAACTGTATCACATAACAGTCACCTGGAGTTTGCCAAAAGGCACCTGAAGGACTCTCAGACCATGAAAAACATCTTTGGCACCAATTACAGCCTTAAGTCTTTTTAAATATCATGTTACAAGATGGTTGTTCTTCTGGAAGGTTCTCCTCTCTCCACAGAGAAACGCTGGACCTCTTTCAAAGTAAGGTCTGTCTCCCCCGATCGCTCATTTTGGCTGGGTGGCCTGCTCTAGGAAGAGTCCTGGTGGTTCCAGACTTATTCCATTTGCAGATGATGGAGGCCGCTTCGCTCATTGGGATCTTCTGTGCTGCAGAAATCTTCCTGTACCCTTCCTCAGACCTGTGTCTCGATACAATCCAGTCTCTGAGAGGTCTACAGGCAATTCCTTGGACTTTCCACTGGTGGACTCCAATCGAGCTGTAGAAACATCTCAGGGATGATCAGTGGAAAGGGGAAGCGAAGCACCTGAGCTCAATTTTAAGTGTCATGGCAAAGGCTGTGAAAACTTATGTATATGTGATTTTTTTTCCTTTGTTGTTTATTTTTTAATAAATTTGCAAAGATTTCAAACAAACGTCTTTCACGTTGTCACTGTCGAGTATTGTTTGTAGAATTTAGAGGAAAGTATTGGTTTTGGAATAAGGCTGTAACATACTGTAGCAAAATGTGGAAAAAGTGAAATGCTATGAATGCTTTCCAGATGCACTGTATGGAGTTTTTCTTCCATAATGGCATCATTTTCACACCATGTAATCAGAGTTTTGTGTGTGTTAGGAATTTAATATATATTAAAATAAATCAGTGATCAAAAGAAAATGCATATCTTTTAATAAAAAGAGAAAAGGTGAAATACATGAAATCGTCATCAAGGCTGTTTGGGATTTTTATGTTTTTCAAGAAGTCTGGAACAACATTCCAGTGGATTTTATTCCGTATTTATACATGACATTTAATAATTATCATTTGATTTCCATGTTATTTTATTCATTTCACTGTTCATTTGTACTGCTTTAAAACCTTCTCTTTCCTTCATTTCCTAAGATGCTGATTTTATTGCATTTTCATCTCTCATTCACACTCATTCAGTTTCATCAAGCACCCAAAAAAACCAGCATGCAATCTGGATTAAAGTGTGTCAGTGTGACCGATAATGAATTTATACTGCAACATGTTCTCCACTTTAATCTGGAAACTTTTACACGCTATGTATATATTTCTCTCAGCTGAGCCTCGCTTGCTCAGGGATTTGGGACGAGGCCATTCGGGAAGAAACCTGCGTAAGGATGACGGAACATCTGCAGCATGAATCTACTGTGTTTTATTATCGTCTGAGCAAACATGAGAAACACAAAGCACACACTGCGGCCGAGACAAAGCATTCTACATGTGCCGAGATGTTTTCCTGCGGAGAAAAGCGCTGCGCTGGAGACATCACGTACCTGAGAGAGCTGAAGGACTCCAACATCCTTTTACTCCAAATCCAGCCCACAGCAACCTAAACATAGATACTGATACAAGATTTAGTAAACAAAGTATTATTATTATTATTTTCATGAGCTGAATACAGAATAAACACATGTCTGAAGGAAAAGAAAAAGTCACAAAGCCAAATATTCCTACAAAAAAAAGGGCTTGCTTTATTACTCCGGTGCTTCCAGTATCTATACATTTATTTATAACTAGCGTTGGTAAGCATTGTAGAAGGTTAACAACATTGATCTTTAATGTAGTCAGTGATATTATTATTATTATTATTATTATTATTATTATTGTTATTATTGTAAGAAATCACATTCTGTAAGGTTGAGTATCTCACGCCTTGTTTACACTAAGTTGTCCTTCTTTGGTGGTCGGACAAATACACTCCCTGTTCGGTAATCGGAGAGAGAAT
>JAQQZT010000040.1:28612574-28627853 GCA_030068275.1 Clarias platycephalus
AAAAGTAGAAGTACACAAAAAATCTACTCAATTACAGTAACGCGAGTAAATGTCATTCATTACTTTCCACCTCTGCTTAGGGCACAAGGCAGGGTAGACCCTGGACAAAGTCAAACTGCCAATCTATCGCAGGGCGAATACACACATACCCACAAAAACACACTCATTGTGTGATAATTCAAGCACAATTAAATGAGTTTAATATTTGTAATAACTTGATAGAACACCATAAACGTAACATTAATGGTAAGTAATATTGCTGGTTCATTTGTCGTAGCTTCTAATAAACACTCAGGGTGCTCGGGTACGTCCTCAGCAGGCAACACATGTGTACATGTGTGTGTGTGTGTGTGTGTGTGTGTGTATGTGTGTGTGTGTGCTTTCACTATCAGCAGTGATGTTTTAGTGAAGAGAGGTCAGAGGAATGCAGCAAACAGCCAGCACGGAGTCAAAGCACAGGGCTGATGTCTGCTGCAGCTCCAACGTTCCACCCAACACACTGCCTGCTGATCACCACACACACACACACACACACACACACTTATGCACGCACAGCTGCTCTAACCTTGGGACGAAAAAAAAAAAAGAAAGATAGCGCCACCATCATTCTGTCTCTCTCACACACACATACACACCTCAGTTACAATCCACGCTCGGCTCATTACCAGACAGAAAGCAGCATTAGGCTCGGTGTAGACGGGTATTAATCCGCAGGACTGAGTGTGTATGGTAAACTTCTCCCAGTGTTCAGACTCACTTAACCACTCAGCTATAGAAGCGAAACACAAAGTCGAGCATTCATCTCACCATCACGCTGAACCTTGTGATGTTCTAATTTCATTATTTCATTCAGGTTCCTTTATGATGTATTCACGCCGCTTCACTTTAGTACAACTTAACATACTTTACATTCACCTTAATCATCTATTTATAAATATACATAGTCCAGGTAAAGTGCACAGTGATGAATGTTAACCATATATGTTTTGTACAATGAGGAAAGAAAGGAAGTCAAGACACAATAGGTTTTAAAGGACTTCTCAAAACAAATAATGTAGATTTTCATCCTCCTGATTGAGCACTAAATATCATAAAATGCACCAAAACATGTATTTAATTCAAGTATTTAATATTATAATGTACATTCTTAAAAATCATTTCAACTCAGTAACGTCCTGTGTATTATTTAGAAATTTTAATGTTTTCCTTCTTTGCAAGAATTCAAATTAAATACTTTTGTTAATGAAACATTCACACTTACTGTTAATTACAATGTTTATCTAAGACTGAAAAAGGTCAAGCTTTTTAATATGGTGTTTAACTCTGCAAGTATCAATTCAACACTTTATTTAGAGTTATTTAGAGGTATTTAGAGTTCAAACAAGTACTGTAGATGTTCACTGAATGCTACAAGAGTTAATCTATTGTTAATGTGTTCACTCAGGTGTCCTTATTCAACACTGTGAGTATTAGTTGAACACCGAACACTAATTCATTACTGGAAATTCTAACCATTGAAAGCGTCAACACTGTAAAAGCAAATCCAATACTGTAAGGATTAATTAAAATGTGCTAGTTCAACAATAAAAGTACAAGTTTATTCAACACTAACAAAAGCTAATTCAACACAGTTAAAGGAAATTTAATCACTCTATTGTTTAATTAAACTGTCCCAATCCACCACTGTAAGAGTTAAATTAACACTGTAAAAAGAATTTCAATAATATGTGACTGAATTAAATGATTGTACGTGTTAATCAAGAGTATAAAAGCTCATTTAGTGTGCTATATTGGTATTTAAACTGTGCTAATTCACCACTGTATGTGTTAATTCAACTCTGTAAAAGATAACACACCACTGTAAATGTTAATGCAAGCCTGTAGGTATTAATTCAACAATGTGGAAGCTAATTAAACACTTCATGTGCTGTGTAAATTGACATTTTTAATTCCTGTAAGAGAAAATTCAACAGATTTTAATGTAACACTATAGATGATAACTCAATACTGCATGTGTTTAGTAACCTGTCTGAAGTAGCTTTTATAGAGGTAATTAATCTCAATATTACTGTAAATAAACACTAAATTAATTTTAGTATTTAATATTTAATCATTCCTTTAGTATTCTCTATTTGACATGAGCTTACTTCGCTTTTTGTATTTCCAAACCATGTGCTTATTAAGCAATAACTACAAAGACAGCACAGCACAATGATTGGCCAATTAAAGATTCAACCAAGGTTTCTTTCTTTCTTTCTTTCTTTCTTTTTTTTAAATAATATATATATTTTTTCTGATATATATATATTTTTTTACTTTATGAAATGAACACAGTATGTTTACACCATGTATGGTGTGTATTAAACTGTCACACAAAAACATGACACGTAAAGGACCATTCATGAAAAAAAGACTATTTATGCTTTGAAAAAGGTTGTTCTTTGGTATGAAATGAAAGAAAACACATGAAAACGTTTGGATGAAAAACATGAAAAAGTTTAAGAGTTTATAAAGTTTATACACATTTAAGCATCAAATAATGTAAAATCATCAACAATTCATCATAATGTTCTTGAACAGTGTTATTTTTCACATTCGTCACAAAGTAATATCGCATTTCATGTAAAAACTATCTTGGAAAAAAAAAAAAAAGCATTCAGGTAAAATGTGTGATTTTATTTTAAATGTGACATATTTAAAAATTTTTTAATCACTTCATGTCATAGTCTGAAGGCCGAGTTTTTAGTGATTTATTTTTAGAACACAACATATGACTTAAATGATTATTTATGTCATTCCTTGGCATGTCAAAAATGCTTCAAGTATGCAAAAACAGGAGAAATAAAAACACAAAATTGGTTCCCCAATACTTATACCTCTGTAATTTCATGTCAAGGTCTCAAGCTTTTGTTAGCTTGTGATTATTATTATTATTATTATTATTATTATTATTATTATTATTATTATTATTAAATTTGTGTTTTTGGCAAATTGGTGTTTTTTTACATGTAATTTCACATACTCCATGTTAATTCCCCTTTCATTTCATATGAATATTTGAACATAAATCACACATTATGGTTTCCTGACTGAGATGTGTAATGTAAAAATATTTTTGTATTCAATGATTTATTTTGTGTTGGACAAAATGTTTAGTTTATTTAAGGTTGTATAGGAGCAAGACAAGTCCAGCTAAAAAAAAAGTAAAAAAAAAAAAGTTCATGTGTGTTAAATCAGTATTGAAGTGTTCATTCAAACCTCTAGGATTTGGCAGAAGAGCATCATCATCATCATCCTCCTCCATCTCTAAGTGTGTGTGTGTGTGTGTGTGTGTGTTTGAGTGAGTGAGGAGTCACATGAGTGTGTGATGTCCAATGACGGCGCCTCCGCTCGCCGCCCGGCGCATAAATCGGACGCGCTCACACACACACACTCAACATGGGTGAGCGGAGACGGTGCAGCAGCTGAACACCGGCTCACACACACACACACACACCATCTCTGTCTCCATCTCCGCTCACACGTGTGTGTGCGTGCATGAGTGTGAATGTGTGTATGCATGTATGTATGTGTATATGTGTGTGTGCATATCTGGACTGGTGCGGAGCTGCTGAGGAGCGTCGCGGTCTTTTTCTACACACTCACCACACACACTGAGTCAAATGCTGGAGGCGCAAAGTAAAGGTAAGAACATCATCACCGAGTCCGATCCAATCCAATCAGATCGAAACTGAAACGAAAAATACCATTTAAAAATTAAACCGAATATATATCCGTCATATATGTATATACTGTATATGACTGATGTCTTTTACATTGTTTCTAATTGTGTACATTATTCTTTATATCTGTATTATTCATCATCTTTGTAATATACTTTATGCTAAAAAAAAAAAAAAAAAAACGACAACAAATGCCAAACACTCTTGTGCTTTTCGGATTCGATGTGACATGATTTCCCAAAGACTATTTTCCCGAAGAAACATGAAATATAGTTGATAAAAATGCGTGATGACATGCGTGGCCCACTTCTTGTTTTACGTTATATTATAGGCTATTAAAAGTTATTTTACATTGTCACGCGACGCCTTTTTTTTTATTTAATATGAAACATTTTATCAATATTGTGTAACAAAAAGTACGCTTAGTCGCACATTTTTAAACATAAAAGTGGATAAAATATTTTATAACCTTTATAAGAGCTTCATTTTTAATCTAAATATTGAAATAAATTAAATTGCTGAAATGAGCAGAAAATGTTTAGTGACGTTTAATGTTCTAAATAATCTAATATTACGCTCATGTTGTTATTAATTTTTTATTAGATAAATAATGCGTCATGAAGTTGTTTTGCAGGACTCGTTTAAACTAAAAGTGATTTTAGTCAAAAGTAACAATTCAGTTGCTTCAATATATAATTATATAGGTAACGGTTAGTTAGCTTGATTATTATTATTATTATTATTATTATTATTATTATTATTATTTAGCACTTAATCAAGTTTAAGAAGGTAGCTGATTAATGCATATTTCAATTGTTTTGTTTTGCTAATGTTAGTTCAGGAGTTCAGTATGTTTCCTGGTGTGACTAGTTAAATAATAAAGTTTTTAAAACTAAACCTGACAGATACCGTTTATTAATTTATCAAAAATAAAAAATAAAAAATGAAGGAATTACAGTTAAACATCAAAGCGTTGGAAATGTATAAAACAAGTTGCTGTTCAAAGCAAAACAAAACAAAAACTTCTAAATGTGTCACTAAATGTGACTTCCCTGTGTGAGGATAAAAATGTGCATTTTTCTATTCGTGGCTTTTTACTTGTGAAATATATGTTGTTTGAAAAGATATTTAAGACATATTTATAATGCCTTGATATATATTTAATAATGTTAGATTGAAAGAAGAATAAAATATAAACAATTGAGATGTTTAATTTTATATGCCAAATTGCCCTTATTTACCCGCGTTAAAACGACATTAATGACTTAATTGACGTCAGATCTTTTTAATCCGCAATGACCTTGATCAAATAATGCTAAATCTCTCTCTCTCTCTCTCTCTCTCTCTCTCTCTCTCTCTCTCTCTTTCTCTGACGTCGAATATCGTAGACGCCCACATAGTCTACCTGAAGATATATAATATAGGAATAATTGTATCTTAATATCTAAACAGACGTTGGGGGTAAAATGTCAAATTGGGGTACAAACATAAAACAAAATTCCAACATTTCCCAAATAATCTTCGATATCAACGTCCGTAATGACTGGATTTAATGGATTATTAATTGCTTGCGCCATTCTTACGGCAAAATCTCGGACGTGAAATACCACACTGCCGCGTGTTGTGTTATCTATATTTACATTTATATTAATATTTAAATATCATAAAGTAAACATTTTGTAAGAGTAGAAATACTACGTGCTGTATAATACACATGCATTATACAGGACGTACAGTGTGTTTGGCTGAAAGTCTATTCGATGCAAACACAGTGATATCGACTTTCCGATCAAATCGCTCGGGTCCTGTTTCCATTAAATACACCAATTAAATGTATTATTTGGCATTGCGTTAGGGCATGTTAGTTGTGTGTGTGTGTGTGTGTGTGTGTGTGTGTGTGTGTGTGTGTGTGTGTGTGTGTGTGTGTAGTGGGGGTTAAGTGGACGTGCTTGCAAACATCCCTAACACCTGAGCTTTTTATTGAAAGGGTGCACGAGTACCTCGTTAGGTCCTCTTGAACAGACGTGAAAGTGTGTGTGTGTGTGTGTGTGTGTGTCTGTCTGTGTGTGGTTCAGAGTTCCACACTCACTGCACATGTCGGTCTGCAACATTTATAGATTTATCTTAAATAAAATGTTTTATTGCCTTTTACATTTTATTAAATAAAAGAATAAAAGGAGGTAATTTTGATTATATAACTCTAATACATCTAAGTTATATATAATTCAGCGTTGACTTGCCCAGTTTTTGGTTTATATACAATGTAACGTCTTTTGCAGCTTTTACATGTATAAACAGGGTGGACACGAGGACCTTGCTTATTTGTTTGTTTGTGTTTGATTATTTATTAAACGTATTGCTTTATTTAAAAATGCTAGACTTTTAGACCAATTAGTATTTCATGTTGTTGCTAAGACTACTAGGAAAATGTAGCCATGCTGTCATTAATGCATTCTGTCGTGTTGTATTTTAATATATTATTTTTAATAATCACGTTAAATTATTTAGACGGTTATATAAGCAAGTATATAGAAAGTAAGTAAGTAAATAAATAAGCAAAAATATTTTTTGTGTGGATAATAGGTTGTGGGATTATTTATTTATTTATTTATTCATTTATTTATTAATTGAACAATTCTGGTCAACAATCTATTTTGTTTTTGTTCAATTATGTAATAATGATATTCAGACTGGGATCAACAAATTGCGGAGACATACTAGTAGTGCTCCAGACGTTGTAATTTCCAAATTTTATTATTATATTGTTATAATATAGTTCTTATGTTGTTAGGATCATAAATTTTGCACTCCAATCTCACTGATGTTTTGAACATATCTTCACGCACATAACCCTAAATGGATGTAAATCTCTCTCTCTCTCTCTCTCTCTCTCTCTCACCATTATACCTTTTACCCATGGTTAGGTTCATAGTGCTTCCATGTTTAAAGCATTGATGACATTTTTTTTTTGTTCTGTAAGAGTCGAGTTGCTGAGCTGTGCAGTGTCCACAGGGTCAGTGATGGAGTTCACCACAGAAGAGGATTTGGAGGAGCTCTGTCCTGTGTGCGGGGACAAAGTGTCCGGGTATCACTACGGCCTGCTCACATGCGAGAGCTGCAAGGTGCGCCATTGGCTCTTCTGTCCATCTGGGATTACTGATGTCTAGGATCACTTATTCGACTTACATTTTTTTTAGGGTTTTAATCACAACGTCCATTAATAACAAAGGCGACTGCAAATTCCTTTTTTTTTGTTGCGTGTTTGTGCATACATGTGATTTTAATGTACGACTTAAAATCTAACACAGTGCCTTGTTCTATAGGGCTTCTTTAAACGCACGGTGCAGAATAATAAGAGATACACCTGTAACCAGAATCAGGACTGCGGCATCGATAAGACGCAGCGCAAGAGATGTCCTTTCTGTCGCTTCCAAAAGTGCCTCAGTGTCGGGATGAGGTTAGAAGGTAAGCAAAAAAGGAAAGATTTTTTTTTAGCTGGCATATGATTAAATTAATGCCGCAGTAAATTGCCGACAAATATAAACCAATAACATCGAAATATTTCCAAAGAACTTATTTATTCCTTAAATAACCTACTAATGCGACACTTTTATTTCGTAGCTTTTTTAATTATTGCACCTCGCCAAGTTTTTAAGCATGATTTTATTATTATTATTATTATTATTATTATTATTATTATTATTATTATTATCTTTACAAATTAGTTTTTGATATTACACGAAATTTTAATTTTGCTTATTTTAACACTGAATTTGATTAAAAATGAACGCAATTCAATCACAAAGATGCTGTTGTAAGATTTTAACCGGTTGACATAGCTTTAAACCTGGTAATAAAGAATTGTAGTATTATTTAATACAATTTATTGCCTGGAGATTAAAACTTTAACTATAGGTATTTTAAATATGGATGTATAATAGCTTCATTTTCCTATATTATCAATAAAGGCATAAGAGGAAGGAATTTAATCTTTAATTGGAACATTTTTCTATTTGAAAATGGTGTGTGCACTGAGTCAAAACTGTTTTTAGTGAATTTTTTGTTTGCTTCTTTTAATTCTTTTAAAACGACAACAACAGGTTGTCAAAACCGCTTGAATATAATTTATGACATCATAAAGTGGTGCCACGGTGATAGCAATAATAATAATAATAATAATAATACTAATAATAATAATAATCATTCTAGCTAGTGGAAGAATTGTACAAATCTTGTCAAACTTTTTTTTATATATAAAATGTATTCAATATTCATTTACCAAAAGCACTGTTTATCTAGCCACATATTCAAACGAAAAAAGGGAAAAAATAAAAAGAAATATTTGCTAAGTAAAATAAAAACTAAAATATCAATTCATTTAAAAAATTGCAAGGAATTTTTTATTATTCACATTTTACAATATTGTTGTTTTAGATTATTGTGTGAGCCCCCATCCAAAACTCTCACCTTATGTGATAAGCATACTTTTAGAAGATATTTAAGGCCAGTTTATGTGTGTGTGTGTGTGTGTGTGTGTGTGTGTGTGTGTGTGTGTGTGTGTGTGTGTGTGTGTGCAGGTTTTTTTTATTCCAAACAAGTAGAAGCCACAACTTATAGTCCATTAAAAGCCAAGAATAAACAAGTAAACAGAAGGAACCAGGTATGACTTCTGCTTGGTTGGAATGGAAGCCTGCACCCAGACCCAGACCCGGCCCTTTTCTGCAGAAGCTTTGATACCTGACTGTACTTTTAATTGGCTTTTAGATAAATTTAACTTTTTACCTTTCTAGAAAAAAATACACATTAAATGCACCTAGGGTGTACATTTAATACCAAACAGCACAGTTTGGTACCATTTTTCCTGAAATTTCATGACCCTCTCCTTTCTAAACTTCATACTGCCATCCGAAACAGAACAACCTCTACAGTAGGGCTGCATGATTTGATTAAACATTTACATTGCAATTATTTTGACACACATATCGCAACTACAATGTTTAACCATTAAATTAATCATTTATTATTCAAACTCATTTATATAGCCTAAAAACAAATCATGGCATTAGAAGTAATTGCATGAAAGCTATTTATATTTTTCTCACGTGTCTATTAGTTTCTGAAATCCCTCTTTCACAACACGGCCACCACAACCTTTGCTAATGTGACAGCATTGGTGATTTTCTTTTCTCTTCAATATTTTTCCATTTGGCATGATGCCTGTTGGTGATTCCTATTAATTATTTATATTAATATTTAAAGGGCACCAAATGAGCTTTTTCTGTTCAACAAAACCACAAACACTACACTGATGAATGAGACTTTAATCATGAGTCTCTGCGTCCATCGATCATGTTCAGTATACTCCAGGCAAAAATCCACATAAGTTGCTGTTTCTGCATACATTACCTATAATAAGCTGCACTGTTTGTATGAGCAGATAATTGCACAGGTTTATATAGGTTTATATAGTGATTTTGATTTCTATGTGATTAATTGTGTAGCACTACTCCACAGTAACTATGGCAACCTGGGGTAATTTTTATTTTCAGGACTTAATACTCTTAGATATCAGTTGACACCGTAGCCATGGCAACATTGTCTCATTCTTGCATATTTATATCAAGTCACACAATTTAATTTGTAAGCAAAAGAATGGGTTAGGGTTAGAGGCTGGGTTAATGCTTATATCCTTTCTTACAAGTTTATTTACAATACGTGGAATGAAATCCGTATTTAATTCTAGTAAAAAAAAATACTGTGAGATCAGACACACATTATTTGGTACTTAGCTAGAATATTTTGAGGGAAAAAAAAGACTCTACTTTCATTTCTTAAACCACTTAAACAAATGAATGTAAATTTCCATTTATAAGTGTGTGTGTGTGTGTGTGTGTGAATGCTCCATTCCCATGCAGGCTGCCCGTGCAGAGAAGCACCTGCTTCCGCAAGCCTGTGTGACACATTCCTAACCCGCTGATAAGCTTTGCACAGTCATATACAGGATTTCGTTTTGGGGTGTTTATAAAAACTGGGGTGGAAAATGTCCATATGAAGAGAAATGCTTGTCTGTGGTTTTGTTATTTTCTTCTTCTTCTTCTTCTTCTTGTTTTTTTCTCAAGTCAAAACCATGATTGGTATTTCCTGTCCATGCTTTGATTACTCACTACACTCTTATTCTCCTTATTAATTCAGGCCATTTCCATGTCAAAATTTAGTCTTAAGTAGATAAATAGATATCAATTTATCTTTTTTTCTAATCTCTATCCTCCTCCCTGTCTCCTTTTCAGCGGTTCGCGCTGACCGCATGCGAGGAGGGAGGAACAAGTTTGGCCCCATGTACAAACGAGACCGTGCTCTGAAGCAGCAGAAGAGAGCTTTGATTCGTGCAAGCGCTTTCAAATTGGAGCACAACCCACCACTAGTGCCCTCCAACCAGGCAGAATATCCATTCCCAGGCTCAGTGCCTGGCCTGCTGCCCCCGCTCGGGCCTCCAGACTATGACTGCCCACCCGTGTGCCCCCCCTCTTTAGGGGTGGCCCTGCACAGCTACGGCTCCTTCCCAGCCCAGTATCAGTACACCACCCCGACTGTGCCCGGTAGATCCATCAAAGCAGAGCACCCAGATCCGTATTCTGGTTCTCCTGACTCGTCTCTTGGGTACTCCTATGCCGAGGGCTGCATTGCCGCCTCACCACAGACCAGCCCTCTGAACCCAGCCGTGCCATCGCTGGTTCTGGAGCTGCTTAGCTGTGAGCCTGATGAGGAGCAGGTACTGCCCAAAAGTTTTGTCACCACAAATTGCAAAAGTGGCTTGCTACATATTGTACTTATTTTTAATTATTTCTTTTACAATTTGGACAAATATTTAAGATCAGCATGTCCTCAAATGATCCTGCTACTTGAAAGCAGGACTACACTGGTCTCTAAAAAGTTTTAATATTCCATGCAATACCAGTATCAGAGCTCTAAGGTACTCAAAAATGATCGAATATAACAAATACTCATCAAAGACATCAAAAGTACCATAAAAGCATGCTATTAGACAATTTCCATTTTACAAGAGCTCTGTCAAGACTGCATTAAACATGCCAATCAGATCAGAAAATAAGTCAAATCCAATCTGCAATGAGCTCTGATACCTCTACTCAGTATCAACTAGACCTATGGTATTTGGAAGAATTCATACGAACCGACCAAGGTTAATGGGGTTCATTAAAAATGTTGTCTAAAAATCATTCACTTCTTCAAATCTTTGCATGAGACTGGGAAATCATGACAAACATTTTCTCCCCTGTGTCACGTCTCGGCTTATCTTTTGTCTCTTTCTGATCTCTCAGGTGAGAGCAAAGATATGTGCTTACCTGCAGCAGGAGCAGAGTGGGCGTGGGAAACTGGACAAACCCCGCCCCTCCAACTTGCTCTGCGTGATGGCGGACCAGACGCTGTTCTCCATCGTAGAATGGGCGAGAAGCTGCATCTTCTTCAAGGAGCTAAAGGTACAGTATGCTGCTAAAATGAGGGCATCCTAAAATTTGATTTTGCTTGAATGAGTCTGAAAGTATAAATTTGTGTCTTTTAAACATGATCAATAATGTTTTATCCTTCATATAGCATATTAATAGTGACGTATTAATAATAAAGACCCTTTTTTTATCAGCTGCACAAGTTAGTTCCTACAATTGCTTATGTTATAGCAGCGATAAACATTCATTCCTGCACCAGCCTCTCTCTCTCTCTCTCTCTCTCTCTCTCTCTCTCTCGATCTCTATTGAATAGAATAAGAATTTAATGAGAACACAATGAACATATTGGCGGCATGGTGGTGTAATGGTATAATGGTTTGCACTGTGGCCTCGCAGCTTAAAGGTTGGGGGTTCGAGTCCTGCTCTTGGTCTGTCAGTGTGGAGTTTACACATGGAGTTTCCTTGAATAGTCCTGAGCCATGTGGGTTGTCTGGTTGGCATTTCCGAGTTGCCTGTAGTGTGTCCATGCTTGTGCCCTGTAATGGATTGGCCAGCTTGTGTCCTACAGTAAGTCGAGTGGGACAGACTCCAGGCTTCCCACGAACTTGTATAGAATAAGTGGTGTAGAAGGTAGACATGGAGACTCCTTCCATGAATGTTAAACAAACCCCTTGTGGTAAACATCACAATGTCTACACGTTTTTTTAATTAAATAAATTCTTTATGCATAGTGTCCACCATTTTCAGCAACTCTGACAATGCTTTAACAAGACCGTGTTTAAAATTAAAAGACAGTTGAGTAGCAGCGTTACATAATGTTCAGTGTTGTGGCTTTGCCTTTGTCTTGACTGAGCCCGTTTGTTATGGGCAAACGGTGATATTATGTCGCCAGGTCCTGGACCGCACCACTGATAATGTTTAAGAACACTGAGACAAGTAGCTAGATTGCTTTCGCCACCACGGAAGTGCAGTGAAACCTGATAACTGCAGATTACGGAATGCTAGGTTTGTACTGACATAGAAAGTCTTTGAGCGTTCCTGATCAATAGTATCATCCTTGGTGATGTTTGTAAACTCAAGCAGCTTTTACAGAGTGACATGTCACTCTGCCCTACTATTCAGATTAATATAGAGAGTTGTGTTTGTTATGTAATATTTTAACTAGTGAGATTTAAGATTCTGTGCATAAAATGTCTAAATTCAATTCCATCCAAAATACCATTTTATTCTGCAGAATGAAAATATCCATGTCAAATCATACAAAAAAGGTACAGTTGTTGGGATAACGCTTTGGGATAAGGGTGTGGTTAGGGGTGTGGTAAGGGGTGGGGTTAGGATTCATACGTGTTCATTCTAATAATTTCGAATAACGTATTGGATTTTTTTCACAAAATGGAAATCTAACCTTGATCATAACCAAATAAAGAAATTTCCCAGACACGCAACCAAAATATCAACATTTTCCATACATTCACAAGGGCTGGGAATCACTCAGGGAACATGCGATACAATATTATTGATTCGAATTGTATTGTGATTGCGATAAGTATTGTGATTTTATAAATATTTCAAATCAATATCTTCTTCCATATTTTGTTACAGTTCTAAACAAACTTGGCAAATTCCAGGACCACACAGGACGATGTGCTGCCTGCTAATGTGCAAACAGCTTACATTGCGCCACCTATAGTATTACCGAGGAACTGCAACATTCTTCCACCTCAAATGCAAACATATATCAATTAAAAATAAAAATTTCAAACTAAATCTTTCATTTAATTAATTGCTACACAAAGGAATCACGATACATCATTGTATCGACTTTTCGCCCATCTCTAATATGTACACTTGACAAATCTTCCATAGACACACTTATAAATGAAGAATGAAGAATTTCCCCACATTGTGTAAGATACGTCTTCGGCTTTAGCACAGCTACTGAGTTGCAGCCCAGAACACGGGAGTGTGTTTGTGAAGCACAATAGATTTTTTGTTGCTCTGATAGCTGAAGTTATACATTGTTAAGAACAGGCCGATGCCAGCTGATACTCAGACGTTTTGGATCCACGGTCTTAAATGTTGTTAAAGAAATGGAGTCATCTCACAGATAAGCCTGCGTGTTAAAAGACAAAACAGATTTCACACACATCTGTTATGTCCCGAACGATAAAACAATAAAAAAATAAAATAATAAAAAGAAGAACAACCACGTGATAGTGTATCTCGACCAGCAACGTTTAAATCGATATCACAGATGCAGCCATGACTACAGCTGTGTGTTTGCATGATGGAGCAGGTGAATGCGTTTGACCAGGCTTGACTCCAGTATACACACACACTCACACGCATGGCTTTTTCTCTACTGTTTAATTACATTCCATGCTGCAGATAGCTCAGGAATTCAGCTCTCCCGCTCCTCCAGATCTCGACACGCATTGTTCCAAAGCGCTGAAAGCTTTTCCCGAGGCACCTACAAAAACGAGTCTGTGTTGATTGAATGTTGGTGTGTTCGTGTGTGTTGAACGAGGATAGAAAAAAGGGAGCGTGTGTGTTCTTCTGTGGGAGGTGTTGCTGAATGTCGGTACCGCAGTGGTGGGCGAGACAGGGAAATGAATTTTTAATTTTTTCAAGCCGAGAATTTCACTAAGCTTCGACTTCTACTGTAGCTAGGTTTTCTAGTTGTGTGCAGGAGTGTTTTCATTAGTTTGTATCTTTGGAGTTTTTAAATGACCTCTAAGCCAATAATAATAATAATAATAATAATAATAATAATAATAATATGTTTACAATATGGATCATCCTTATATTAGGCTTCTTACAATTTCCCTTTGGGATTAATAAAGTACTCTACCTATTTACATTTACAGCATTTTATCTAATTTTACATCTGAGCAGTTGAGGGTTAAGGGCCTTGCTCAGGGGCCCAACAGTGCTGGTGCTCGGGTTTAAACCTGAGACTTTTCGATCAGTGATCCAACACCTTACATTACCTTACATACACACCTTACACCTTTCATTATGGTGTAACCGAGTGAAATTCACTTAGCGTTGGATGCTAAGATGCTAGAAGCGCTTGAAAAATTTGTAACCAAAACGTCTGAGGTAAATGTGGGTATTCTTGATGGACTTGTCTTGTTTTCATGTCGCTGCGTGTCTGTTTAAAGACTCAAAGCCTAGCTAAATCGATCGCCTCAGTCAACAGCTAGCTTATGCTCGGTGTCTGGATTTCCCAGTTGCCTAGCAACAGAGTTCTCAAGGTTTTCACCCACGAGTGAATTTTGTGTCAGCGTTTGAAAGCATTGTATGTGCACTGCCCCATATGGACGCATCTTCATAATGACCCTTAGAGTGAACTCTAATCTATTAAACACATGTTTATCTCTAACGAGCACTATAAGCATGGCTCATTTGTTTTGGCTCACATTTACATCATTTAATTTCTATCACTACATATATCATCTACATAGTTACAGTATTTCAAAATATATCAATACTTTCTATAGTAGGAACACATCACTTCTGGTTTGTAATGAGTACCTATAAATATACAGTATGCAATATTCTATAGGCTGGAAAATCCTGATAGGATTAAGAGCCTCAATGTAATTAAAGGCGAGATTTCTCCTGGTCTCGCACAGGTCGGAGATCAGATGCAACTTCTGCATAACTGCTGGAGCGAGCTCCTGCTTCTGGATCATGTCTTTCGACAGGTGCATCATGGGAGAGACAATACACTCCTACTCATCACTGGCCAAGAGGTAAGGGTGTCACTCTTCTTAAAACCCTTAAAACATAAAATATATATATAGTATGTATGGAAGCCTTGCTTGTGTGCATTATTTTGGTTTTTACAGATGTCAGGTAGAAGTTATCATTACTTTTATAACGTGCAAATATTAGCACTACTGGAATATGGGAATGAAGTCGCAAAAATGTAAAACTCTCAGGAGAGTTTTTACTATTATTATTAGTAGCAATAGTATTATTAGTATTATTATTATTTGGTCATAGAAAAAAAAAATTACCAAACAACTTGCTCAGTCGTGTTTGTATTGCTCAAGAAAGGATATATCACTCTATACTGCACAATGCTG
>JAQQZT010000040.1:28627953-28653203 GCA_030068275.1 Clarias platycephalus
ATGTATATATATATATAAAACAAAAACAGCATAACAAATAATGGCTGAAATGCCCTGAGTTGTCGGTGGATTCAGAAAGCTTGCACTACCTATGACGTGAACGATCCTAGCCTAGCTTGGGTGCTAGGCTGTGGAGGAAACAGCAAAACAGAGAGCTTCAAAGAGTTAAAAAAAAAAAAATTAAGTAGCAAAGAACTCTGGGAAAAATATTGTTAAGGGAAAAAAACTGCTTTAAGAATTCAACTCACCAATATCATTTTAAAGGAAGGCTGGAGAAGGTTTTTAGCATTTATCAATTAACGTCTGAATTTGAATACAATACTGAAAATGCTGGCTAGCTTGTTATGATGGAAAAGCTTTGATGGAAAGCTCATCATCTTCCCTCATATTGTTTGCCATAGTTTTTGTGTATTTTTTTGTGTGTTTCAGGTTGTTTGTATGTATTCCCTTTTACGTTTTTTTTTTTTTTATACTGTACAAAGGTTTAGATTTTATGGTTAAACAATTAGCTGGTCGTCAGTGATTGAATTCAGTAGGAGATTTTAGGTCATACTGGTAATTGTGTCGTCCTTTCCGCGCATGCTACAGTATCTAGCTGACCAACTTAGGCTAATTCAACAGGATTTCTGAGGGGATTTAAAGGAAGCATAGTCATGGATTAGTGCCGTTTTACTGCTAACACTTGTTGTCAAGCAATAAACAAGCAGGTTTTCCTAGAGAATTTTAAATCCTGTACATAAGTACACCATGAGCTAATTGTACACCAAAGATGATTTTAGTTTATAAGGAGGTTCCTTTGTATTATTGTAATGGTTAATTAACACATTCATAAATGTTCATCTTTAACTCTGCTTAACTACCCCAAATATACAGTCATACAACTCATTTTTGCTTTGTGTTTGAAAGAACAATCCCAGGCGTTTTTTGCTAATTCAGTGACTGCGGTGTGTGTTGCAGGTTGAGCTTGCAGGCGTCGTGTCTGACTCGGGTCTGACTCTCTCGAGTCTCGTGCAGAGGGGACAGGAACTGGCGCGGCGGCTGCAGCTGCTCCAGGTCGACCGGCGTGAGATGGCCTGTCTCAAGTTTCTCGTCCTCTTCAACCCCAGTGAGTCTTAGTTTCTTTATGCACTACAGTTAAAAAAAACTACAGTTATGAAGGCTAACTCTACTGTTTATGTATGGTTCGAACAGTTGTCAGGAACAGTGTATATAGTCTTATGTCGGTGTATGTAGGGTTATGTCAGTTGTCAGGAATAGTCTAAGTAGGGTTATGTAAGGAACATGGTACGAGTGTTTATATCAGTTGTCAGGATCACTATATATGCTTACTGTATGTCACTTGTCAGAAACGGTGTATGTACAGTAGTAAGTTTTGATAAGCTAACAGGAATACTGTATGTAGGCTTATGTCAGTCGTCAGGAATTGTATATGAAGACTTATGTTAAGAGTCACAAATAGGTATATGTCGATTCTCAGGAATGTGTGGATACATCATACATACTCAAAAATATATCCATTATTGAGACAAGTGAAATATGATCGTCTGATTCCATCCTGAGAAATCCATCACACTTTCCCCTTAAATTATTGCGCTCATTAATGCAAATGACATTTTGCATAAACATTCTAAATTGTATTAAGAGCAGAAGGGCAACATAAAGAAATGCTTGAATAGTGAGGGATATTTCATTAAATGATCATTGTTGGACAATGTTGCTTTAGCCCATAGAAAAACATGTCTTTTTTCCTCCAGGGGAAAAAAAAAAAAAAAAGAAAATTATTGGCTGCAGGGCACAAAGCATGCAGAGGAAAGAAAAAAAAGGATGAGTCCAAAAGCATTTTCCATTTCGACTCTGTGTCACATTCAGTCTTTCTCGCTCCATCTGGAAATGGAAACAGGTTTTATTGGGTAATTTGTGTCCTTCAAATCTATTTCAAAGTATTCAACATTTTAATTAGAGGTTGAATGGCTTTTCTGACGAGACCCGGCTAAGCGGTCCATTCAGGCTATTGTTATGTGCATCGAGCACTTGTTCGCTCTCTCTCTCTCTCGCTCTCTCTCGCTCTCTCTCTCTCTCTCGCTCACCCATACACACACTCTCTCTCTTTTCCTCTCTCATACACAGAGAAAAATAAACATACATAAATGTGAATGCAGACATTGCAAATTCTGTTAGCAGTCAGCTTCAGAATTATTGGCACCCTTTATGAAAATAAGCAGAAACAAACAAAAGTATACATTTTCTACGCGCTTTAAGTTTCCATCCAGCTTTTGTTTTTTTTTTTATATTCATTTATTGTTTCTCATATTGCCTTGAGTAAGTTAGCATAAAAATCTTTCTGGATCAGTCAAGTGTGTTTAATCATGTCGTATAAGACTTATGTACTTATGTAGTAATTCATGTTATTCATATGGCATTGCGGTGAAATTTGTATACCTTCGAGCAACTATGAAAAATTGTTTATATAAAAAAAAAAAATGTGTATCCCGGTGTTTGTACAAACAAGTCAAAATGTATTTAGATTTAATGAATTGGTGTCAGTACAGTTCTTTTTTATGATTCTATATTGACTCCGTGTTTATCTGTGCAGACGTGAAGCTGCTGGATAACCAGGCACTAGTGGAGAGCGTGCAAGAGCAGGTGAACAGCTCTCTGCTGGAATACACGCTCACCTCGTACCCTCAGCACGTGGACAGGTTCAGTCAGCTGGTGCTGCGGCTGCCCGAGGTTCGCGCCTTGAGCGCCCAGGCCGAGGAGTACCTGAGTTCCAAGCACCTGAGCGGAGACGTGCCCTGCAACAACCTGCTCATTGAGATGCTGCATGCCAAGAGAGCCACCACCATCTGAGCCAGAGGTGTGTGTGTGTGTGCGTGCGTGTGTGTGTGTGTGTGCGTATGCGTGTGTGTGTGGCATCACCACTGAGCCGCGAAAGCTAAAGGACACTGGGAGCTTTTCTATTTCTTAAGTGCTATTACCACCGTATCTGATGTCGTTTGTGCATCGTGTGTGGCTAGTAGGCATGTGCTGATCTTTGGTTGCCATGGAAACTAATTGAGCTTTATGATATTGTTAGGATATTTAAACATTGTTCTGGGTGGCATTTCAGCCGGAGTGAAAAACAGAACCGCTTGCGGATACACGCCTTTAAAACATTCCCTTCAGTGTTTACCTGGCCGAAAATACTGTTAAGCTGTTTCCATGGTAACAATATAACGTATATCATGGTATATCCTATAACCAATTATGGGCACATGCCTAGTGGCAAGATATCATTTTCAGTTTGGACAATGAAATTGATGATCATTATATAGCCACTGTGAGTTCCTATCTTTTTTGGTAGTATTATGGAATATTATATGTTTATTGAACATGTTTCACATCATCAGCGCTTCATTCTGGACTAATATTTCATTTCCGTAGATTTTTCTTTTAAGAGTGATAATGTAATTAAAGAGTTGAAAATGTTGCAGCGTGAGAAAAAAAAAAAAAAGCATACTGGTCGAATCTACGAAGGCTAAATCTTTCTTATGGTCCCTTACAGTATTTTAAAGTAGCTACCAAGCATTTTTTTTTTCCATTCCGAGTTTTTTTTTTAACCAGACGGCACTATGCAGTGAATCGATCCGAGAATAATATTGACACAAAGTGAACAGTTTTAAAAATTCCTGCACTCATTTCTCATTCAAGCTTGGGCTACTAGAGAAAGCGCGCGTTTATGTGGCTCATTTTGCAAAAATCCTGCAGATTTTTATTTTAAAATAGATTGATACATGTAGAAGAGCGAGCAATTCACTTGATTTTAGGCTTTTTAATATCGCGAATAAGTTTTCTCAATTAAAATTTTAAATGGCATGTTTATGGTCATAATGTCTTGTTTTTTTGTTTTTACATAAAAAATTTTTACATTTATTTCTGAGCAACTTTGGAACGTCTAAAAATATGAAGTAGTTTATCATAGATATAATTTTTGTTAAAATACAAACACTTAATTGTCACTGTTCTCAAATTCACAACAAAGAGTGCTTCTGTTTTTTTGTTTTTATTTATATTTTAAATTTTTTAATGTGTTTTGATAGTCATAGTACAATTTGGTTGTTACGGTCTATATATTTGATGTACACTGTACGAAAACTGGTGTTAAGGGGAAAAATACTTGTTATCATTATTATTTGGCATAATCTGACTTTTTGTGAGTTTTTTTTACTATATTATTTACATGCCACTGAAATCAGTTCAAAGTATTGCTTTATATATGTGTAACTAATGGTAGAGTGTTGAAAGGTCGTATGTGCTTTGACGCTGATTTATTGAAAAAAATTATACAATCATAACATTGTCAGATAAAACGCTAGGATTGTGAAGATCTTGAAACATGGAATGTTAAAAGTTTATTGATGGTCTCTCACATCAAAGCTTAATTATGGGTTTTATGTGGTCTTACAAGAGAAGCTTCAAAACAAAGCAACCAGCAGGCAGAAATGTTCTTTTTATTTTCCTTATTATGTAACTTTCTAAAAAGAAATGTTCAGTTTTATTTAATCTCTTTTTTTGACTCTTGCCTGTTTCATCCTCTTGCTGTGGGCGAGCTTCAGCTCTAACTTTTCCTGGTTGGACAGAACAAACTTTTTACATTTTATTTATTGAATAGAAGCTTTTATTCATTGAAGAGCACAGCGGAGCTTTGGTTCCCATGGTAATTCTGACACCTGAATATTTGCCCCATTCAAACCTCAATAGGATGAAATATTACAGCAATTTTCCAATGAATACATTTATTCCTTTAGTGAAAGCGTTTACCTGGAGTGACTTACAAGTGAGCAATCCAATATGAACAGTATAAAAATTTTTTTAGTTGTTTTGTTTGTTTTTAGATTACATTCTTTATATTTAATTGACGTATATGTACAGTACAAAATGTCAAAATCTGAATAGTTTTAAGAGAGGTAAGAAAATGGATGAGTTTTTTTTTTTTTTTTTTTGTATGCAAAATTGTATGCACTTTTCATCACCTGATTGATTGTTTATTAATTATATAGTAAAAAATAAGGGCATTTTCTTCATTACAAATTAAAAGATTAGGATTGGTGAAAAAGCTGTTTATCTCTGAACTGAGACTGAACTTAAAGTCTCTATTGTATTAGAAGCAGAAAAAAGGATTCAAAATTTTTTTCTCTCTTTTTTTTTTTTTTTGCACATTGAGAAAAAAAATTCATCATTAATTAGAAGGGCCAATCAGCTTCTAGTATGCAAATACATCCCTGGAGACCAGAGCTTGATGATGAAGAAGAAGGTCAGATTGGAGACTTTTACATCATATTTATGTTAAAAGCAGGATTTTTTTTCCTAAAAAAATAAGATGTTTTTTTTTTTTTTTTTCCTCCCATTGGCTAATTTCTTGAAATGCCAAATGTAGAATAGCAGGCTATAGAAAGAAAGATTTTTTCTTTATCCAAAAACCACTTTATAACATAAAAGTGTAGGGAATTATGGTTTAAAAAAAAAAAAAAAGAACTTTAAAGAATATTTTTTTATATAAAAAGAAGACAATACAGTAAAGCCCAGCCCATTGATTCCATCCATAATCAGCACACACACTCACTGTAGGTAACCATAAATCAACCTGCTGAGAGTGTGTTTCTAAATTGTTTAATTGTGGATCCTTTCTCAACTGGTGTCCATTATTTCATCGACCACCTGGGTATCCTTTTAATTTCTGTTCTCTTTTTAAAATACTGACAAATACTGTGAGTTAGACTGTGTGTGTGTGTGTGTGTGTGTGTGTGTGTGTGTGTGTGTGTGTGTGTGTGTGTGTTTGAAGCCCCAATCAGGATCGCAGGAGAAGCACTGCGCCATATGTTTTTTCCACATTTCATACAAACCCCTGTTCCATTTCTATTCACTTTCACGCAGCTCGAGTATCTTTGTGCACACGCATCCTGATGGGACGTTAATTTAAAAGAAAAGAAACAAAAAAGCATTTTCACTCTAACATTTGTGTATTTCTAGGTTGTAATGTGCTGAAAAACATGCTTCTTTTCCCCTTCTTCTGCTTTTATTTGCTTAGTGTGTTTTTTTTTTTCTCTGGAAGAGTATAACTGTAAAAAATAATAATAATTGTGTTCTGTCCTTTCTAGTTACGATCAGCATCAGTATTGTTTAGACGCCGGGGTTATTCATGAACGCTTAGAGGTCAAGCTACGACTCTATGGAGCTGAAGACAGAAATAGTATTTATTTAAATAATGTCAGATACAGAGGTGATAAAATACGGAAATACTTCATTTACGTATAAAAAAATCTTTTGTGCTTGTCCACATTATCTGACTGCAAAGTGCTTTATTTCTTATCAAAATGTGAAATAAAGGAATGAAATTATAACGCGGATGGCAATTCATTTTTTTCCCCCTAAAGTGTATGATGAAAAACAAAACAAAACAAAAAAAAAACCCACCACAGCACTGGAGGAGAAGGGAGGGCCAGACTGTGTGAGTGTGTGTGTGTGTGTGTGTGTGGCTTTTGAATGCACACGTTCATTCGAGTGCCGTGGAGAAAGGCGCGTCCTCCAGACTGCCTCTAAGAGTCTCTCCAGCGGCGTTCTAAAGAAGCGTGATGGGAAGGTCAGAAAACATTCACACATGTTGCCGTTCTTTTGTGAGCTCACAAAGCGAGAGTGTGTTTCCTCGGCCCTATTTACACTCCTTTAGTCCCCCTCTTCGCTTTGTCTTGCTTTTAGGAAAATGATTGGTTTTAACTGCGCCTCATATGGCCAAAATTGATTTTTTTTTTTCCCCCCCCATTTTTTTTCTCTCGTGAATTTGTGTGTTTGTTTGAAAGTCAGATATAAAGACCCAGGGAATGAAAGAGACGATGTGACGTGGTGTAAACACGTTTTTTCCACCCCTTTGTCCATTCACAAACACATCGGTTGCACACACAGATCTTTTCTTTCTTCAAATACTGAACTACCTGATCACACTTTGCAATGTTGCCATCAATATTTATTAACAACAACAACAAAAAAAAACATTAAGCTGTAATTCTGGATTTAGATTGATCTAAATTTTTTCTTTCAATTTCACACATTTTTACATTTGATTAAAAAAATCAATGGCAATTACTTTCCAACGATTTCTTTTGCATTGTGTCTGATTCGCTGTAATTATAAACAGTTCTTTATTGTGTAGCTAAATCCCACAACCAATTAACACAGTTTGCTATCGTTCCTGCATCTTAAAGACTAAATCTGTGATTGTTTTAATAAAAAAAACAACAACATGATTGCATAGTGTATCAATGCAATTTCAAGTCATTATACTGTCGGACAAAATATGGTATCGATGCTAAAAAGTGTCTCACCTGGGTGAAAAAATAAGGCAAGATGGTTAAGATATTTCAACATA
The DNA here is from genome assembly GCA_030068275.1 of Clarias platycephalus. Lineage (NCBI taxonomy): Eukaryota > Metazoa > Chordata > Actinopteri > Siluriformes > Clariidae > Clarias > Clarias platycephalus. The sequence continues at coordinate 28,635,356 of JAQQZT010000040.1, forward strand.
AATTTGACAGGGTTACGGACACTACATATATATATTACGTTTAAAGCTTTTACCATTAAAAAATGGTACTATTTAAGTAACAGTTTTTACAGGTGCTTCTAGAAGCTTTTAGTCTCAATACTCATACAGAAATATGAATAATTTACATTTTAAATGATTATTGTTTGAAGCGATACACTGTCTCTCCAAATAGGCTGAAGTTAGCAACTTCACATTTTTAGGGAAGCGAGATGGGTCACTTCTATGTTGTATAAACTTCGGAAGTAGCTTCTTTGGTCACACACATTTTCTATATTATGTGTATAACTTAAAAAATGTAAATAAAATCAGCACCAGTACTGTGTTTTGATTGTGTGAACATGTGTTTATTGGCTTGTTTGTTAACTTGACTTGTTCCGCTGCTTACGTCATCATTTTTTATCATTGCATTTTCCTTGAATGGAAATGAATATCTGTTTTCACACTTCCACACTCACATACTGTATACAGTAGGTTAAAAAACAAACAAAAATCAACTCACAATATTAAAGTTTTTACAGCATGTTTATTTACAACTTTTTTTTCTTCATTTTATTATAATTTCATTCATTTTTATTTATTGTCAAAGCAATTCACAATCTTTGTTTTTTGTTTATGGAAAAAAAAATCTACATATAATTTACACCTATCAGATTCAAACCAAAAAAAGATCATGTCTCTACAGTTTCTTCAGATCCCACCTTTAAAAAAAAAAAAAAACTAACGTTGTTTCCTCTAAACTACATTTTGTGCACCAATGCCTTGTTTTTCGTAGTAAACAGGCGTCAGTACGGTCACACAGGACTAGAATGTGTCACAGGTCAGTGTGTGTGTGTGTGTGTGTGTGTGTGTTTATGTGTCTACATGTTCCTACTGAGCTACAATCGTGGTATAAGCGTCTGTCTCACTGACAGCCGAAGCCGTCTGGTCTGAGGGTACAGCGCGGTGTGGCTCGCGGTGTGGCTCGCGGTGTGTCCGCTGCTAACGCTAACTACGCTTTATGTTCAGCGGGGTGAGTTCTGTGGAGCGTGAAAAGGAGAAACCCAGAAGAACTTCAGCACAGACTGCTGTTTTATCTCTATCACACACACACACACACACACACACACACACACTAAGACACACACAGCACTGTTTCGCTTTAACCCTGGGAACGAGGGGGACTGCAGTGTGGGAGAGGCCTGCTCTTCTCCAGCTGCTTCGCCACACGTGTGTGTGTGTGTGTGTGTGTGTGTCAGCAGCATGTGTAGTCCACCAGTGTCCTCTCTTCAACAGGCTGTAACAGAAAATTTAATTAGCAACTGGCAATATTTTATTCTCTTTTATTTTTGCTTTATTCTATTCTATTCTATTCTATTCTATTCTATTTAAGTTTATTATATAATATCCACATCATACCTTACACCATCTATTCTATTTAATATATTTTGACCTAAACATCTGTATATGAACCTTGAGAGGTGAGTTTGTTCCTATAAGCAAATACAGCGCCCTCTACAGTTGAAACCTTATAAACAACTGTACATTAGGCCTTTGCGTTACAACCTGACACACAACACTGTATAAATAAATGATATTTATTTATTATTTATTTTATAATAAATAATAAATAATCAAAATCTTGTTCTTTTGAAAAACTAAATCTTGTTCTTTTTGTGAAGCTGCTTTGAGACAATGACCATTGCTAAAAGCGCTATATAAATAAAATTGAATTGAATTGAATTGAATAGAGTTAAAATGCCTGTAAATGTTAACCACTAAACCTTTTGTTTTCATACAATCTGGCTTGGATTATTTTTTTTTTTTACTACTTAAAGTGTTTACTTAATGACTGAAACTGTTGCCAAATTTTGAGATTTTCATTAATTTTTCCTTTAATGAGATTACCTGAGGGTTTGAAGACCATCAGCTGAACCACCTGAGACCAAAAAAACAGGAGATCAGAGATTAGTGTGTCAAAGGAAAGCGTGTGAAATTGTGTTCAGTAATTTGCAGCTTTTCAGTGCTTCTGTTACTGTTACTGATAAAATTATTTAAATATGTCAGACTTCAAAGAACACTGAGTAATGTTATTTAAAAATTAACAGATTTAACTGAAATGCCTCAGTGGTGAATGTAATGATTTGACGGGCGGGGTTAAAAATATAGTCGTAGCGGCACATAAATCAGTAAATTCGCAAATACGGTACAAGTGATGAGTGAATACAATATTTGTGTTAGAAGGTACAGTACTGTGCAAAGGTCTTGAGCCTACCTCGTGTCTAAATATTAAACTAAATGAAATGATAACAGAAAATTGGAACAGATGTTTTAGTGCGACAGGCTGCAAACTGCCTAAAGATACAATAAAAAAATAGGTTGTTTGTGTAACATCCTCAGCAGCGACCTCATTTCCCCTCTCGTCTGTTCCAACCACTCAGCATTCAGCATCATCAGTATAACTAAACACCCGCCTGATCATCTGTCATCATCTGCACCTGTTTCTCACTGGTTCGTGACTTAAATTAGATGAGTTTTTAATGTTTGAAATAATTCATAGGTCACCGTGTGGCTTAACATTCCTCTAAAACTGCTCAGGTACAGAGACTGGACTGAAAATGAGAGAGACAAAAAAAGTCCTTCAGAATGCCTGGAGAGCTATTCCTCAAGAGTACATAACAAATACCAGAAAGTCTGACTCTTTGGAAGATAAATATAAAGAGATGAAGGGTGGGACTCAAGACTTTTACACAGTGCACCAAGTTACAGATTAGATGCTGGAGTTCATGTTTATTCAAACTGATTAACTGTGATTAGTTCAGTATTATTAAGTATGATCCATTATGATTTAGAATTAAGCAATATCACATAAGAGGGAGTGCTGATGTACGGAAATGCAATCGTAGACATGAGGGCGCAGCACGAGTACCGACGATATCACAGCAGTGCTGATATCCAGTACAACAGCACAACCTCAAGTGAGATATCACTTCTATACAACAGTTCCATAATTATCAACAGATAATGATATCGATGGATTATGATTTGTTTGTGTATTTAACCAGTTATTTGGCGCCACCAACATATTTCCTTCCGTACCTGGTGCAACTAGCGAACCGCGAGTGGTGGAGCTAGCGACTGCCAATTAGTGTAATTAACAGGGGTGAAGATTTTTTAATTTGTTTTTAAATTATTCCTGGTACTATGGAGCTAAAAGGTGATTAACTCCGTTAACTTCTGTGTTCTGGGTTTAAATCCCAAATAGTGTTTAATGGAAAGTTGGTGCACTAGGGTGTGGAATCTCTTGTTTCACATTTGATTTGGGGTTAGAGATGGATTTGGGATTCAGCCTTGTGTTAGAAGCGAGTTCCTCTTAGGCATAAATAAAACAACACAGAGGCGATTTACTGCAGAGACGGCGTGTTGTTTAAGACGATGTAACGTTATCAGATGTGTGTTGTTGCTGAAAGTGCTTCTGTGACTGGTTGTGAATGTGGGTTTTGTCAGGCAGCTGCTCTCTCCTCAGTACTGCGGACCGTACAGACCTACTCTCACCCACGCTGAGACACACAGGTAGTGTCATTAACCACTGGACAACATCTGGGACACCGAGTGCTGGTACTGTCTCTTATCATCACTCGGGTTTCGCAGTCTAAACTAACTGTTGTATAATTACCCATTATTATTGATTAGAATTCATTAGAATTCATAAATAGTTATTATTGTTGATTATTATTTGTTATGATTCTCTATTAAGCATCATCACCAATTAGGATACATTATTACGTTTTAGCAAGAAGTATGATTTTTTTGTTATGATTCATTATGCATTTAGTAACTCTACTTAAGCTTTGTGTGTGTGTGTGTGTGTGTGTGTGTGTGTGTGTGTGTGTGTGTGTGTATGTGTGTGTGTGCTTACAGGATTTTCCACAGTTGGTTTTGATGAGGCTGAGAAGCTTACAAGTTTGTCGTTTCCAAAAGTTTCTAAAAATACAATAAAAAGAAAGATTGACATTGAGATTGACATCACTGTGAAGTCTTTCTGTCATACTCTCTTTCACACACACACACACACACACACACACACACACACACACACACACACACACAAACACACACACACACACCATTCTTAATGACGAGTGAGCTTTCTGTAGAGTTGGTCATGTGACTGGAGCTACTACTCTCTGGGCTGGACAGGGTGGGCAAGCTGTCTACCCATGATGCACCAGGAGTCCTCGGAGATGGCAGGAAGCTGATTGGCTGAGAGCAATTCTGCAATTATTTAGGTAAAATGTCATAAAAAAAATAATAAATCCTTATCTAGTGAATGAATGAAGCCGAGACATCAATAGCTGAATAGTTGTCTATCTTTATAGTAAGTTAATAATTAAATTCTCTACAGTGATGCAACAGATCTGTAAATAATAATAATAATAATAATAATAATAATGTTGTTGTCCTGCTTACAGTAAAGGACAGAGCTTTCCTTTTCTCCTGTATTCTCTTTATAGCGTTCTGCACCTGGTGGATAAGCAGAGAGAAAGTCACGACGCTCCGTCATGTAGCACCTACACCAAAACTACAGTGTGAACAACACACACACACACACACACACACACACACACACACACACACACACACACTTACCTCACTGTTATAAACCGCGTACACCAGGAATATGTACAACCCCTGCAGAGACGAGAAAGTGTGTGTGTGTGTGTGAGAGAGAGAGAGGGAGAGAGAGAGAGAGAGAGAGAGAGGAAGACGGAATTTAATATCAAATCACAAAACCTGTATGAGGTCAGGAAGCTGTACACCAGAAATGAAAAGATCATCAGATGGACTGAAGCTCAGTTCATGTGAGGAAGTGCAGATCACATCTGCTCACATCAGGAGGAGGAGGGAAGGGGATTAAAGAATTAATTTAACAACCAAAGAAATGATGAACAACAGATCAATCAAGGAAACAATAAAATAAAGTAAAAACAAGTGCATTGTGATGGACTGGTACCCTGTCCAGGGTCTACCCCGCCTCGTGCCCCAAGTCTCCCGAGACTTCAGGCTCCCCGTGGCCATGTGTACAGGATAAAGCAGTATACTGTAGGTGATGAGTGAGTGAATAAAAACAATAATAAGAAAAGCTAACAAAACAAATTTAAAAAAATGGACAATAAATAACTTAATGAATTATGAATTAAAAAGGACAGAAAGAAAATGTAATATTAATAAAATTATAAAAGGATAAATGAATTAAATGGAACAAGAAAGAAAAAATCAATGAAAAAAAAAAAAAAAAGAAAATAACCAAAATCAGCATGAGTGGGAGAAAGAAAATTATGAAAAAAAAAAAAAAAAAGAATAAATGCCAAATTAAAATGTTTGAAAGATTTGGGAAATAATAATAAATAAAAAAAATGAATGAAAAATATGCATTTAAATAAAATAATTGATTAATTAAGAATGAATGTAAAGAAAGAAAGAAAGAAAAGCATGAACAGAAATGTGTAAACCTAATAAAAGATAGAAAAAACAAAAAATAAAGAAAATATGAAGGAACGAATTAATGAATGAATGAAAAATCTATAAATCTGTGACTAGAAGGATACAAAGGAAACATTTTATGAGTGAAAAATTGAAAGTCTAAAAAAGGAAAGAAAGAAAGCCATGAATAAAAACCATGAATGAAAAACATACAAATAAATAATGTTTAAGGAACAAATTAATTTATGAAAGACTGCAAGGAAAGGGTGGATGAGTAAAACAAAAACAAAAAAAGAAACAAATAAATATACAGTGGAACCTTGGATTACGAGCATAATTCGTTCCGGTAGCGGGCCCGTATTTCCAAATTGAATTTCCCCATAAGAAATAATGGAAACTCAAATTATTCATTCCACAGCTCAAAAAATACATAAAAATAATTAACACAAAATATAAAGTAAAAATAAAACAAATTAACCTGCACTTTACCTTTAAAAAAAAGGAACACTCGCAAACCGCGTTACTCGCAATCCGAGGTTTCACTATATAAAGGTTTAAAGGGATGAATAAATGAATATAAGCATGCAAGAAAAAGAAAGAAAGAAAGAATGAAAGAGAGAAAGAAAGAAAATCACAAATGATTAAAATAAACAACAAATAAATAAAGAATGTATGAAGGAACAAGGAAATAAAGAAAGAAAGAAAGACATGGGCTGATGATAAAGTCTCAAATCTTTGCACAGCTTAAAAACTTCTAACTGAGATTCTCCAAGCCAAAGCCACTTCCACACACACACACACACACACACACACACACACACACACACACACACACACACTTTTTCTTTCCAGTGGAAAGACTGAAACAGACTCTCCTTTCTTCCCCTGATCCGAGTCCCGTGTTTGTCTGACCCCGGATCAGTGATAGATTCCCTCTGCCTCATTATATCAGCACGGCTTCTTTCCAAACACGGAACCGAGTCGAGAGCCTCCTACTCCCTCTCTATCTCTCGTCCCCTTTCTCTATCTCTCTCCTCTGCACACACTGTAAATCCAAATTAACAAGCCCTGAACGGGGTCAATCAGGGGCCAGGCTCGCCGAGTGAGACAGAGAGAGAGAGAGAGAAGCGAGGGAAAGGGAGGAGAGGAAAGCGCTGGAAGGGAAGAAGGGAGAGAGATGAGGATGAAGTGGAAGGAAGGAAAAGATGAAAAAAGCTGTAAAAAAAGACGGGTTTGTTTGAGTTACGGCTTTAAAGTGGGAGCTAATGAGCAAATATAGCAAGAAATATGGCACAAAGCAAAACAGAGGAGAGAGAGAGAACAGAACAAGTGAGAGATAGAGAGAGCGAGAGAGAGAGAGAGAGAGAGCGAGAGAGAGAGAGAGAGAGCTGTATGTGTTACCTGGAAGGCATTAAGTGCTATAAACACGTAGGCCAGAACCACAGACAGGTGCACCAGAACCCCACACAGCCACGTGAGACCCAGAACCGGCATAAGGATCAAGACAGGCCGCGTCGCCGCCCTGCAAAAGCACACACACACACACACACACACACACACCACACACAGTCAGGTAACATCCTAAATGCAAAAAGATGGAAATGATCCCACGTCCAGGGTCCCAGGTTCGATCCTAAGGATTTCCAAAATGCTTTGTGATTTGGCTTTGCTGAATTGCCACTTAGTTGTGAGTGAATAGATTTGTTTTTTGTTTGTGTGTTTGTGTGTATGAAAGTATGTTCCATCTTTATTCCCAGCATTCTCAAGCCACATTATTTATACATTTATTTTGGAGGGAAAATTAAGCTAATGTGAAATGGACGTAGCGCTACTGTAGATAGGATTTTGATCTGCAGCTAGCCATGTGGGCGGATCAATGGAAGTGTGATCCGGGAAGATTTAAGCTTCTGCATCGTCTATGCCGTAGGACTCGTACGTTACGGCGAACCCCTACGGCCTGGCCTGACGTACATCTCACCAGAAATGTAACAACACGACCGCGGCAACTTTACTTAACTTAACTTAACAAGATCTGGTCAGTTACAGTTTTATACACATTAAAATCGTACCAGCGAGTGATGAAGAGACTCGGCACAGTGGCATAGAAACCCCACTGCCAACTAGTGGTTCGGTGATGTCATTGTAGCATAACACAGACTCGCGTACAAGTATAAATGCTCACCATGCTGTAGGTCACCTGTCTAACCTACGGCGTAGGCTCTGCCTAGACTTGACTTAGCAGCATCAATCAGGCTTATCTTAAGCAGAACCATTTTATTCTTTAAATATTCACCTCCAAACAAGTCCATTTACTCTAGAAACATGAACAAAACTGAACGAATGATGCATGAGACGTGTAAATCAGTAGTTAGGAAAATAAAAATAAAAATAAAGTTAAAGCAGTAAAAACTAATAAATAAACAAATATTATAAGCAGTCTTTGCCAGTGGATTGCTAATATTCTTACACTAAAGTTATGAAAGAAATAATACCAGGAAATTATTATTATATTAATTAATCAAATTAATCAATTAATTAATTATTATTGTATTATTATTATTATTATTATTATTAATTTTTTATTATTATCATCATTAAATTTATTTGGCATCTTAAATTATTTTTGGCCTAATTAAACACATGCATATTTGGATACTTTATAAAATTAAAAAGCAAGCCAAAATATTCATTTTATTATTCCATTTTAACATCTTTATTAAAAATGTTTTCTCCTTTATTATATATATATTTTTTTAAACCACTGGCTGTCATTATAATGTTTTTCATTTTTGTGACTAAACTCTGCCACAGACCCAACTATTAAAATTAACATTTTGGAAAAGTCCTTTTGAATAATCTTTTATCTAGAGACAGCAATGAATCTGTAATATTTCATGAAAGAGGCTAGATTTTATAAAATGATTTTAAGAAAGTTGAAAAATATAAAACTAGAAATTATTTCAAACATCTTAATACTAGTACATGTGGTGCAAAATATTCATAAAATAAATAGCAAAAACATAATACTTATTCAAATACTAATTTCTGGGCTGTACATATAACGTATGTGTTATACGATGGGTTTCTAATGTGGGCAGAACTTCAAACCTACTTCAAAGTAGCTATGTTTTAGATAATATGGCGGCCACTAGTGGACAAAAGTGGACAGTTAAGTGAACATTATTTGTTGATATTTCAGTAATACGGTTTTAGAGTATACTGTATGTTTTATAGATCCAACTGAATTAAAATCTAACAATCAAACTCTCTCTCTCTCTCTCTCTCTCTCTCTTTTACACACACACACACACACACACACCCACCCACCCTCCACACACACACACACTATTCATGTTTGTAAGCTTCGCAATGTTTCGTCAGTTGTAGTGCTGTGTTCAAGGCCTCTTCGATTTCTTACTTTCTTAATGCTATTCTTTCTATTCAGTTGCACCTCATGGCCCACGGCACACACCAGAGTGTTTTGTAGGAACAACGTGCTCTTTTTCGCTTCAATGTGTCACTAAGGATTTTCGATTTTGTAAGCTAGGCGCCAATTTTATATAACGTCAAAGGTGCTTGAAGAGCCGTAAGTGGTGTGGATATAAGAGTAGCAATTATTGGCCGACCAGAGCCGATGAAAAGGAGCAGAGAAAATAGGATAGTGTATGTGTGTGTATGTGTGTGTGTGTAATGCATGTTTATATTGTAGATTTGCCTGAATGTTTCTTAAATAAACTGAAAACTGGAGTCGAACTAGGTGATGTCACCCAGATAAAGTTAGGTGGGATTATGCCTTATTAGTTTCAAGAATTACGAATGTTATGTTTTTCGACAGTAAGTAAAAGTTGAGATAAGTTATACTTTTGAGATATTTAAAAAATTCTAAGACAAAAGGCAACGGTTTGAGGAAAAATTACATTTGGGATATTTTGGAAGGTTTAACCTATAAATAAGGCATTTAAGAAAGCCAAGTTGTTTAAAAAGTTTGGAATTTTAAGAGAATACATTTGTACATTTGTACATTGAAGATGCATTTGAACATTTAGGATATTTTGTAGGAAAGAAGTAAACTCTTTAGATACTTATGAATATTAAGCTGATAAATTATAAATTTAGGACAAGTTACTGAGATGTCTGAGGTATTTAACCTTTTTTTTTTTTACACAATAAATATATATATATTTTTTTTTTAATTTTTAGATATATTTTAGCATTTTTATACAATAAGAAAAAAGTTATATTAGTTAAATCTTTTGAGATATTTTGGAGTTTCAAGACAATAGGATAAATATAGAGGTAAGCTTTTTTTGTCTAGATATTTGGGAATTTTGTTAGTTTTTTAAAGTGAGAGATTATTAGGTTATTAAGCTGAAACTTTTGAGATATATTGCAAATTTTTCACAATAATAAAAAAAAAAATAGATTAGTTAAAATGTTGAGTCTCAAAAAATGAGATATTTTGGAATTGTGAGAGGAAAAAAAAGTTAAATAAGTTGAACTGAATATTTTTCTATTTTACGATTATTACTCAAAAATTGTAGAAACTTAAAATTTTAAGACAATATTATGAGATTTGAGATAATATGTTGACGTTTTTGAGATAACCAATAAGGTTCTTGTTTAAAAAGTTTTAAAATCTTTCTGGATCACAACTCCTGGGCCAAAGTTCCTGGGCTCAAATTAAGTTCCTGGTCTAAACTTATTGAATCAAGTTCTTAAAATTACATTCATGGAATTAAATTAAATTAAATTAAATTAAATTTTGTGTTCCTTTGCTAGAGTTCCTTAAGTTAACATTTCTTCCCTAATATTTCTGAGCCTTGGATTACGTCCATTTACTAAAGTAAAACTACAAGAACTTGATTGTCCTCACATTGTTGTATGCATTAAAGATGCAGAAAGCAAAAAAAAGTGTTGGACCCTTACCAAGTCAGATCCATGGGCTTTGATTTGGAGGCGGAGCTTGGAGCCAGCATTTTGGCTCGGCGCCGTGCGCTAGAAACGGTTACCATGACGACCCGACATAAGACCACAGTGTTGACCTTAAAATGAGAGGGAGGACGAGATGTGACTGTAAAACCCCAAATAATTAAAATATGCACATGCATATCTTGCTCTCTCTCTCTCTCTCTCTCTCTCTCTCTCTCTCTCTCACACACACACACACACACACACACTTACCATTAGAACAAACAGTACAGGCCCCACGAACGCCCAAATAATATCAGACTCTGTGTTGAGCCAACAGCGCTGCTCCGCCTTGTACTTTTTCAGCGACACTGTCAAGGTTACAGACACTATGACAACTGGCAACCCTGGAAGAGGCACACACACTTACATTGTCAGTATTCTGTAGGCAGTTATCGTAGTATACAACTGGAAGTGATAGACAACATAAATAAACATGGGTAGCAAACACACAAAACACAAATGCACACACACACGCACACACACCCCAGCCCAGGCCGTAGTAGAATCTCATTCTCCTGTCCTCGCTGATATTCACGGAGACGACTTTGCTCCATAGCAGCAGCCCTTCGACCAGCATCCAGCAGAAAGACGCCAGGAAGAAGAGGTGAAGGAGGGCCGTCACCAACAAACACAGCTCCTACAAAACACCGCTGCACCGGTCAATTCCCCAGTCTGATTGGTCAGGAGGCTCTGATTAAATCTTTTATTTAACAGTAGTGCAGCTGCAAAACATGGGTTTGTTTTACAGCAGACATTCCACATAAACAGATTAAAACATGCGTACATTTTATTTTGATAACTTAACTTTTATGGATGTAGTCATAAGTGTCAATGCTTTGTAACAATCAGAGGTACAGACAAGTCTTCAGGACAGTGGAGTTTATTATTAGTGTTTTTTTTTTTTTATCTTTTTCTTTTGTCATAACTGAGAGGGTATTGAAAGAACAACCGTTTATAATGGAGGTAAGAACAGCAACTTAATTCACAAACATAGTAAATATAAATAAATCTGAATTTTTTAAATAAATGAAATGAAATTGGTAGCTAACTTTAATGTTTAAGTAATTTAAATGGATGAGATAAAGTTAAACATAAAAACAAAATGAAGAGGGCAGAATTTTTAGAAAGTAAAACTTTTTTTTTTTTTTAAAGAAAAAAATTAAGAATTTGAATTTTGAATAAGACTTTTGAAAGGACATCAATTTAAACGTTTGAAATAAAAAGTCCTAATTTTAAAATAGTCCAGAATTTTGTTAAAGTTAAAAAGAATTTTAAACCTGGAATTGCTAGGAAATTTTATAATTTTAGATTTTGGATAAGCTAAAGTTTTAAGGTAATAAATCAGAAATGTTAAATCATCAGTGAAGATTTAAAATGTTTTTTTTTTTTTAAAGATGAATCAGAATTCTGAGATAATACTTCAGTAATTTAACTTGAGATAATACTCACATATAAATTCTGAGACAGCAAGCCAGCATTAAACGTGTCTGGGTTCAACTATCTATACTAAGGTTAAATAGTCCACTATAAAAATTCATTCTATATTTTGAACACATTAAATGTAACCATAAATAGGTGAATAGTATACAGAATCACTCTTTAATAAATATAAAATTGTTAGGAAATCATTAGGTAAGTCCTCCGATGTAAGACTGGATGCTGGTTTTGGATAATATTCAACCGTTCCTCCGCTTTGCATCTAATAAACACTATTTTACATGTTGTATCACTGTATAATGCCATCATGTACCTGGTTAGCAGAGGCCCAGTAGCTGAAGATGAGCAGAAACTGAGCAGCAGCCAGAGCTACGATCAGATTTTTATGCACAGTGGTGCGGTCAGATTTTGGGACACTAGAGGGAGACACGAAGCAGGAAATAAACACACACACACACACACACACACACACACACACATCCAGTATTCACTACAGGCTATACATTATAACATTTTACAGGTTCATTATTTGATAATATTTAACCTATTTACAGTATTCAAACCTTTTTTAGTCCAATAAAGAAAACCTAAGGTCACTACATTATTTATGGTCTTCTAAGCTGTTGCAGTATTTAAATCAAGTTACCACACAAACAGGCTAGCCATTACAGGAATCAAATAATACGAGGTTGAGTTAAAAATGAGCCGCTCTCCGGTTATATTAAAACTCTGTGTTATCAGCACTTTCCGGAAACATCCTCAATCACCGACCGAGAAAAAGTCAAAACCATCAGTTGGAAAATTCATCAACGCTTACAGGTTTCTGGGATTTTTTAAGGGGCCAAAAGTATTGGAACACGATCAGGGAAAAACGGTTCATCAATCGCCAGTGCTCGTTACAGAAGACTAAACTTCAGATTAAACACAGAGGACTGATATCCGAGAGCGTCGTGATCTCAAGTGACGATACACATCCGCACACTTCTGCTTCACACTGTCGACACTCTGCAAAAACCTGGCTTTGAGGTGTTAAAGCGTCGACTATAGGGAGGATGTGTCAGACTTTCACCTGTTCAGTCTCCTGAAAGCAGAACTACGAGGGCGAAGATTCACTTCTGATGAAGACAACGGTGCAGTCGTGACTCGCAGCTCAGACTAAAATATTTACTAATGAGGGACTACGAGAGCTTGTGGACAGATGGACAATGTGTATTTGTCTTTTCTAAAACTTAAGCAAAATAATGTGGAGATCATTTTTGATGCCCCTTTGCACCCTGAATAACATTAATATTGATAAAATGTTGATTTCTTTGTTTAAAAACAAACAAACAAACAAACAAACAAACAAACAAACAAACAAACAAACATCTTCCAACCTTTAGCTTTGCATCATGAGTGACTAGCAAAGACACAAGAAGTCTGACTAGTACTTTTAGGTCTAATGAATATAACTACAAATTTGAAATGTTCTATAGTGAAACACACACACACACAAACACACACACACACACACTCACCTGACAGCAATGAAGAGGATGAAGGTGAAGATCAGTCCACACAGTGACACTCCACAGCCGACAAAACTCAGGATCTGTAAACCTCTCTCATCTGCAGGTGTGTACTGCAGATACACACACACACACACACACACACACACACACACACACACACACACACACACACACACACACACATACTGTTATACACACCACTTTGTGTTTTATCATGACGCAAATGATATCATAAAAAAATTCACTGTTTATAAGATTTAATTCATAAGCAATTATTCATTCATTGTGGTTCACTAGATAATTGTGAGTGTCTGTGAGTATTATGCATGTGTAAGAAGGTGGGTTTAACGTTGGGTGTGTTAAGCTTCTCCGTAACATTTGAGGCGTCTTAAGGTATTTTCAATTGTTCCCCCTCCTCACTCCCCCACTGGCTGGCGGTCACTTTATTTTTGCACTCTGTACTCGGGTACACCCGTGTATTTACAGCCTATATACACAAGGTGGCAGTGTGCACCTACTTACTTGGTTTGTGAGCCGGCATTAAACACGAGAGAAGATGAAAACAAGGAAGTTAACTTCCTCGTTATGTCTAATATTATTGATATTTCTGGAAAAAATGTCAAGAGTGAAACTCTCGTGCGCCTTCCTACTGGGGATGGGCCAGAGGATGAGATCGGCACATGCTACACGCAAACAGAGAGTTCAGAGCTGCAGGCGGTGGGCACTGATGACTTCCCATGCTCAGGTTCGATTGCTTCCTTATCTGATTTGATTTATCCCTGAGTACGCAGTATCGTTCTCAAGACCACCTCGTCAAGCAGACTCTAGAGCGGAACGATTGTGTTCTCACTGATTAAACTGAACCGGACTTTGGGGTCAAATGTTCTCGCAAACCATCCCTGGGTCCTAATGTGGAAACACCCTTGGAGACCAAGACTAAACTAGGAAGAAAACAAACCACTACACCTAGAATCAGGTGTAAAACTTTCCATTAAAATTTTCATACCTGAACCTCATAAATCTGCAGGAGCAACGCAAAGTTGGTGGTGTGGTTACAGAAACAGGAAGTCGTGTCTTCTTTTGAGGAAATGACCTCACAGCCATCAGTCGACCATCCTCCTTTATCCACTGCCCTGAGGAACCACGAATATAAAATACAAGCATATCAAAATAAAGTTTCATCCAAAGAATCATTAATTTGCCAATACAGACACACTCACAACAGCTCGAAATCCCAAAAGGCACAGACGGGCTTATGGACGATCCTCGAAGTGCTCTTAAGCAGAAAAACAATAATAAGATTTGTTTAGCCATGCTGCTGATTAAGAAAATAAAATATCCCCCCAAAATTTCCTAAAGTAGATTGGTTACCTGAGTGTGATGGCGGAGTGTATACTGCACACCCAGACTGACAAACTTCCCATCAGCCATCACTGTGCTGGAAATGAGCGATGAGCCCAGGACTGTCCCCTTATACCTGACCCACAGTCACACACACACACACATCACAAGCATGTGCTATATAATCACATAGCGTTATTGTATTCACTGTTAAGTAGTTTATTTTCTCATAACATAATGTTCTGAAGGATTTTAAGCAATTTACACCACTGCAATTATAATGGTCATATACAGTATATAAACATTATAATTGCAGTGGAATAAAACTCTTAATTTTTAGGGTTAAAAATCCCTACATACATATTTTCTTCATTTGTTTTTTTTTATCGGTTTGTTCAAGAAAAGCAGTCAGATCAGGTTAAATATGAAATATCAGATGCTATTAAATCATCAGAATTGTTAATTAAGATGGAACTTACTTTAAGGAACAAAAAACAAGCTTTTTGAAATAAGCTTTTTAGATCACGTGATACACCACTATTCTGAAAATGATGTCATGGAAATCACTTCAGGACTTCATGAGTTAATGTCAAGCTTTTTTAAAATCAATTTATAGTTACATTTAATGTTGAAGAACATTCACAAGCTAAGTTCAACAATTAAAAAAAAAAATACAATCAAAGTTCTTAAAAATGCAGTCATTTCCATGTTGTCCAGAGATTTTTTTTGGACTCCTTCCAAAAAATATTCATTACATACAGTACATGTTAAGAACAATTCATCTTCCAGAATTCAACATCTTATGCTGTGGTACTGTATAAGGTTAGCTGAATAAGACTTACTTGAAGGAGGAGTCAGTGGTGACGGGGACGAGCGTCATGTTCTCCTGTCCATTCAAAAGCGGTCTCAGGGAGCCGTACCAAGCGTTTAACAGAGTGACTTTCCCGAAGCCTGGACAATGTGGACAAACACAACTTTAGTTCTTCAACTTTAGTCTTATAAATCTCTAAAGTCATTGGTTGTCAAACACACACTTTGCCTCACATGTGTTCTTCAGTGTCAAATGAACACATATTTACTGTCATTTTTCATATACGTCTAATAAATATACCCTATACCACACTTTTTCCAACGCTATGGCACTGTAGCAAAGCATTTATGAAATAAAGTGATCAGAAACTTATACAAGGTCAAATATTAGCTAGCCTTATTAGCTTGCTAGATTATTATTATTTTTTAGATTAGCACCTCCGTTTAAATTTGGCCTCCCATTTACATGCCTATATTCACCACAGAGTTTACATGATGTCACACTCCACAGGAATGATTAATCTGTCATATGAAATTAAACAATAAAATAAAAGCTTTAATAATTTGCCAGATTTAAACATCATCATTTTATTGTGTGAGTTTAGTTCAGTTCAGTTTGTGAGATCAGTCTGATCTCTGTTCCAGTCTCATTGTGGTGACATGTGAATAGTTTGTCCAGCAGGGGGCGCACACTGTTCCCTTCTCCATTGCCCAGCTCACCAGCAGCTAAACACGATCACGATACTCTACACACAGAAATCCAACAGGAACCTGATAACACATGACATATAACCTATAACACACTTCAACGACAAGATAATTAATTTCCTTACATTAATTTAAAGTATGTAGTAATGCTGGTGGAATGGAGTGCTAGGTTTGTGTAAATGCATTACTTACAGTAGCTGCCACTATTAGTTGATCAGTTGGTAATTTAATTTTAAAAGTGAGTAACGAGAGTTTAGAACATCATTGTCATCGTGGGAGTTAAAGTCGCTCATTTTGTACTGTAGATAAGATCATCTTTTTAAAGGTCCTGTATTTTACCCACTTGTATTTCCTTAACAAGTTACCACAGGTCTCTCAAGAGGTCACCCAAAGTGTGTTTGATGGGGGGGTGTGGGGGAATTGTCCCTGTCATGTGACCTCATCCCTTATATGAGGTCACATTACAGGGATAATCTAATTGACTTGTTTAAGCCCTTGTGTATACATAAATGGAAAAAGGGACAAAAATATGGATGTTTTGATTTGTTTGTTTGTTTTTACACACAATGGATGTCTAAAAATGACTAAAAAGTGAATTGTGTATAATTTGTCTCCTTTAAGTAGTATTTTTTGCTTCTTCTTTAAATACAAAACAAAAACAAACTCTGGATCAAATAATGCATTTTTTTTTATACTTCAAACAAACCAAGCAACAAGCCGGGGGAGGGGATCTTCTTACTGTATATGAGGTCATATTACAGGGAAAATCTAATTGGCTTGTTTAAGCCCTGGTGTATACATAAATGGAAAAAGGGACAAAAAAACAGGGACTTTTCTTTCTCATATTTTTTTCCATACACACAATGGATGTCTAAAAATGACTAAACAGTTAATTTTGAATAATTTGTCTTTGCTTCTTCATTTAAAAACGAAGACAAAAATTCTACTACATTAATGTAATGCTTTCTCACATTGATCCTGCACTTTTGAGTTTGTAGAACATCAATTGGCTTCATCAGGAGTTAATTTTAGAGTTTTGTGTCCTCTTATAGGTACTAAAATCTACAGCTAAATCTGACTAAATATTGTGCTTTAATAGATACTATATCCAAGGTTAAATCCACTCCTATGCAATAAACTACATCATTGTACCCTCGAAGAGATACTAAATCCATGGCTAAATTACACCATGCACCTTAAACTACTAATGCACTCTAATACTATAATGTGTATGGTGATGTTTATTACAGTAGTACATGGCAGGTTCACAGCTTCTGTAATCACAGGTATCCCAAACACAGATATTCAGGTGGATGTTATAGGTGAGAAATCATAGCAGATCCGGACAATTCATAGCAAATTCTGAGGTTTAGTAGGTACTTAGTAAGAGTTGGTAAGGTAATCATGATGGTTCTTAGACAGTTCTTGACAGTATGGCTACATTTTGCACAGTTTGTAACTGAGTTGTAGACGATTCATATGCAGAGGTGGAAAGAGTAATAAAAGTTTGTACTTAAGTAAAAGTACTGTTACTTTAGTGCACTTTTACTGAAGTACAAGTAAAGTTACCCTTATAAAAATCTACTCAA
>JAQQZT010000040.1:28697425-28729999 GCA_030068275.1 Clarias platycephalus
GTGTGTTTGTGTGTGTGTGTGTGTGTGTGTGTGTGTGTGTGTGTGTGTGTGTGTGTGTGTGTGTGTGTGTGTGTGCTTGTGCAATGCCATGGGTTGGGCTTTTTTTGTTTCCTGGGATAGACTCAAAACCCTGCATGACCCTATATGCAGGATAAGCAGTATACACAACAGATGGATGGATGATAATGATTTTTTCATATGCATTAGTAATATTTTTTACCCAAGGATGATAAAAGAAGTCGGGCAACCCCTGATCTGGATGAAGTGTTCCTTCAACTTAGGGGACTTGGGGTTTGTGTGTGTGTGTGTGTGTGTGTGTGTGAGTGAGTGTGCGTGCGCGTTAAGGGGCGTGGTTTTAAACACCATTGGTTTGCGGTGACTTCAGTCTCGAGACCTGTGTGCATGTCTGTCATTCCGTACAGTGAGTGACCGGAGACGCGCCGCGCGCTTTACGCACCGGAGCACGAGCCTTCTTAACCATGAGCGCGTGCCGCCAGCGCAGTTAACTAACAAACACTAACAGACACGAACACGCCCTGGGGAACAGGATGGACCCGCACCGCGGCCCGCGGGTGTGCTCTTCTCATTCCGCCTCGGGATTCGGATTTATTCCTTCGGCTTTATTCTCTTTCTGAGGACGCTTTATATATTATTTTATTTATCTATTTATTACCAGCTGATGGAGTTGAAGCTGATCATTTAAAGCACGAGCATCTGGATTATTACCCTTCTTCTTTTTTATTTTTTACAACAATATTATTTTGGATGAAATAATCTTTAAAAAAAAAATGTATGGAATTAACCAACGCTGTTTTTACTTGTAAGTACACACTTTTCCCAACTTTTCTGATATTTTAGCATATTTCTAAAGACTTTATTTGAAGTTTTAAATTTTCCATTTTTGCAGATCTTTTCACTTCTTCGTGGTCTGGTGCCATGCACAGGTAAATATTACGCTTTCTCTTTCTCTCTCTATTTTGTCTAGATTAATGTTTGGTAGAATTTATCCGTATGCATTTCATTACGAAATTTAAATGAACACCACTAAGTCCTAAGATTATTATGCTTCAAGTTATCATTATATTCAACTTATATTTCCTATAGTGTATGTATTAAAGAGTTATAACTTATAAGCCTATAGTTTTCTGGATAGACTAATTCATATGCTTGTATATGAAACACATATGCAAGACTGCTTAGCGTGCAATCATTTAAATTATATTATTCTGTCAGCATAATGAAATTGAAATGATTGCATGCTAAGCAGACTTACTGTACATAAGAACTGTAGCATGCAACCATTTAAATTATGTTATTCTATATTCAGAGGCTAGTTCTGTTCTTTTGGTGCATTACTTTAAAAAATAAGTTATTTAGGTTGTTTGTTTAGCATGACTTCATATTAGAATTGCATTGCTTTTTTTTCTAAAATATTTAAGCTATGTACGCATAGCTTCAATATTTTATAGTGTACGCTTCTTATTATTCTATTTTAGCTGGGAATTTTTTCAGTGTTTAGTTAACCTGTTAACCTGCATGTCGTAAAATATCTTCTAAAATATTTCATTCAAAACAAAGAAATCTGCAAACGTTATTTTCAAGTCAGGTTGCAAATGCAGTTAGTTATGCATTCGTGTACGAGTTTGCAGTGTAAGTCAGTGCTGTGTAGGCCTAGAGAACGAGCGCCAGGGAGAAACGTGTGATCTTATGTTTTCCCTTCACGTGAAAATAAAAGGGGGAGAATGAGCCTTCTCCTGATTTTAAGCAGCACGTGAGGGAGCAGGGCGCGCAGACGGACGAGCTCAGCCGGCGGCAGGTGCGAGTCTACCAGCTCTACAGCCGCACCAGCGGGCGCCACGTGCAGATCCAGGGCAAGCGCGTGAGCGCCACCGCGGAGGACGGCAACACTTTCGGTGAGTGGGATCGGGTTCCGCACTCGGGTTTCGGTGGGAGAGCAGCAATGCACAGAGCCGCAATCAGGGCGCATCAAGAGCGCTGATTAGTTCAGGAGGCACAGAGCGCGCGACAAATATTTCCTTAATTGCCCGCCTTTGTGTCGCGAGCGGCGCTAATGGACTTTAAACATCAAAGCAGCGACTAGCCGAGCGCGAAGGGATGCACGATATATCGTGTCGCTGATATTGTGATATTCCCGATTATATTTTAAATATATGTCGATCGAAAAAAATCTAGTTCTAGTGATTAATCTAGTTAATCACAGTCATAGTCTGTGATTAATCACGAATAATCGTTATTTTAAAATATCAGATTTACTTGTATTATAAATGTACATTGTGGGAATAAAGAAGTGCATGACAGACTGGTTAGAAGAAACAAGATTATGCAGTTTTATACTATCTCAAAACGGTATATGTATATACTGTATATACAGTATATACGTTATACATAGTATACAGTTACGTTCCGAGAGCTTGTTCGTAAGCCTGATACACAGCATATAACTAACATGTTTCATGATCTTGTCCTTGTTCTTTAGAATCTTACCGATGGTTGAACGATTTATGTTAAAAGAACAAGCAATGATTGCCATCTTTTCACCTCCCTCCATTCTCTCAATTATTTTCACTTTTGTCTCCATTGTTATTGCTTGGTGCTTCTTAGCAGTACCAGCTTCATCACTGCTACTTTTATGCTTGCTTTGAGACATCCTGGGTTGCACGCTGCATGTAACAATGTACGCTGGACATGTGATCTTACTTTCACAATTGAACATATGCGAAATCTTTGAAAGTTAACTCAAATGTTCATAAATCGAATGTTCATAACTCGAATGTTCGTATCTGCATATGAAAGCATACCATATAGAGCAGTTCCCTAGAGCACATAAACCTTCTTTCAAGAACACTCGAACTGGTTCATTACAGCAAATAACTTGTTCAGCTTCCCTAAGGACCCTTATAAGATTCTTAATGACACTCTAAGATGTTATGTCTTAGAGCCATTAGCTCTATTTAAACCATGCTAAAAAGGGTCAGGGCATGGGTGAGATTTAAAAGAAATGACAAAGATTCTATAGAGGAATAAACTTTTTGGATACTCAAAACAGTTCTTTAAAGCAAATAAACTATTTACTTTCCCTAAAGAACCCTGTAGGCCACATAACCTTTTTAGCTCCTTTAATCACCTGAATGGTTCTCTGGGGCAAACATTCTTTTAAGGATATAATCTAAATAGTTTTTTGAAGTGAATTCAGTTTTTTGTATGTTTGTTTAAAAAAAAAAAACACTTTCAAAACATTTTAAATGAGCTAGAGTACAAAAATTGTTCTGTATTCTCTATAAGAACCTTCTTGCAAAAGAACATGCAATAAGGTTCTTATAGAGCATATACAATTTTGAACTTCCTTAATGACAACTCAGAAAAGTTCCTTAAAGCATATTACCATTTCTAACTTCCTTAAAGAACATGGTTTTGTAACCTGAATAACCTTCTCAACTTCCTTAAATTTTTCAGAAATGTTGCATCTACAGCAGGTGCAAACTTTAAAGAATTCAAGGATCTCCTAAGGTGTTAAATAGTTTATAGATGGATTTCATTGGTACCATAAAGAACCCAAAAAAATATTTCCCATAAAAGTTTACATAATTATTATGTGGATTGGCTTCACAAATCTTTCAAACAACATATATATCTTTTGGTCCCCTGGCTCTGGAAATTTCCACTTGGTTTTTCCTGCTGTAACACAAGTTAATTCTGCTAAATAACAAATCAGCATGAGCTGAAGTTGAAGTTGTTCTCCAGGATGAAGCATGTGTTTTAAAGAACCGTTTCTGACACCAATACAAGTCTAAGACTTTTTTTTATTATTTACTTTTTTCAAATGTCTCAGAACTAATGGTGTGTGTGTGCATTTCTGTGTTGCAGCCAGGCTGTATGTGGAGACGGACACCTTCGGCAGTCGGGTTCGCATCAAAGGAGCCAAGAGTGGCCGATACCTCTGCATGAACCGTCGAGGAAAGCTGGTGGGCAAGGTACACACGAACCTCATCACAGTGTTCACTTCCGTATTCATAAAGAATGTTCTATTTATTGAAGTTTTGTACAAAGTCCTAAAGACCCCTTCAGCATCCCAGAAACGATGTAACAAGAACTAAGACATTTTAGTTAAATGTTAAACAGGTTCTACTTGTTTAGAAGAAATAATGGCTGATTATTTGAAGTTTGACGTGAATAATTTGAGAATGCTTTCAGCTAATACAAAGGGTTCTTCAACAATTCTTTAAGTGTTCATTGGATTAATTAAGGGTTGTACTTGAAAAAAAAAAACAGTAGCTCAGGATTCTTTGAATAGTTAGGAGTTCTAAACTTGTGGGTTCTGTGTGGTACCTGAGAGTTTTTAAGAGTTTGAAAGTTTTTTTTTTTAAATAATAATTTTTTAAACAATCATTTAACTACTTTGGATGCTTTCATAGGAGCCACAGAGAAAGTTCCATAGGGTTGAATTTCAATGTTATATAAACAGTATGATTGGTATTATTCTGTTTTTTCCCGGATAATATTACAAAATAATTGGTTCTTATCCTAAATGGTTAACTGGATAAATAAATGTTCTTAGTTTCCTACATGGGTTCCACTTCAAATGCTTTCCATGATGAGTTTTCAATTGAGTGAATGAAACTGAAAGATTATAAGAGTGTAGAAAACCAAAGAATGCCAATTTTGTAGCTCCATATAGGGCCTCAAATGGTTCTTTTTCTCTTATAAACATTTTTCATAGAACACTTTTCCGTAGTGCCGAGATTATTTAAAAGTTCAATGTAGGATATTTCCATCAGGGAAGGGTTCTGAGATTAAACCCATTTCAGTACCTAGATAAATAGCCTAAGGGTTCTAAAAGTTGAAGTTCTGGTTCAGAGCCCGTCTCATAGAGCAACATTCTAGAAATATACAGAAGAACCCATGAGTGCTCTAAATTTTCTGTCTCTCAAACAGGAGTCTCTCAGAGTGCAGAGTGGAGGCAGAGATACCTTCAGGATTCTTACAATAATTCAAGGTCTTTAGACTCTGTTATAGTGTTCTACACAAAACTGTGAGAATTTGATATAGCATAATGCATAGATCTTACATATTAAGAGTGTAGTGGTACTGATGATTACTCTTATTTAAAGAAAAATTCAAACATAACCTTTTAGGAGAATGAGAACAATTGAAGAACCCTTTCTAAGAATTAGCTTGGCTAAATGCAAGAGAGGTTCTAGCTGTTAAGTAGAAAATAACAAACAGTAATTTGGTGTTATTTGGTGCGTATCACAAATAACCCTGAGAGTACCACGCAGGTGACCAGGAAAGGTATAGTATATACAATTTTGAGGGCGTACTTGAAAAAAAACTTTATAATAAGGTTTTACATAAACCTTTTTTTCAAGATTCTAGATTTTACTTATTTATTTACAAATAATATTACTGCAGATCATTTCAGAATACTGTCTTTGTGAATATACGATTCAAATGTTTCATAGAAGTGTCTAAAACAGGTTATAGTGCCACCTGCTGTCAGGGGTCATGAACCCAGAGTCTTAAATCATGACTTTAGGTTTTTTTGTTGTTGTTGTTGTTGTTGTTGTTTTTAAGACAGCGAACTGCAGATTCTCTGTTGCAGAAGCTCCCAAAGTGAAGTCGGTCAATGCTAATATATCAAGCACACTGTAAAAACCTAGAATCTTAGCTTTACAGGTGTTGTTTAAAGGTGTCTTAAATGGTACCTTAGATAATGAAGGGTACTTAACTAAACTAACAAAAGACCCTTTACAAAAGTGTACCAAGTACCAAGAGCTTTTCCCTGCATACCATACATTCCTTAGAGGTTCTAGGTGTTTTGAAGAAAATAATGACCAGCAATGTGAAGTTTGCATGGAGACCAGGCATGCTGTATATCCTGTTAAAACCTCAGGTTCTTTAATATATTTTGTGGGTTTATGGGATAAATCAGCATTCTTAGCTTTGTAAAAGGCCTCTTTGTCAAGCATTTTAAATGATAATAAAATTTACTTAATGCTTTCATGCTCAACCTTTTAATTGGAACATCTTGTTGAGGGTGTCTACATAAAAGCCTTAATGATTTAACCTAAAGCATGTTTAGGTGTTTATGGTTTATGTTGATTTTTAAGTTTCTTCTAAGCTTTATATTAGATTAGAGTTTAGAAGCCTGTGGCGGCACGGTGGTGTAGTGATTAGCACTGTCGCCTTGCACCTCCAGTGTCCGGGTTCGATTCCTGGCCAGGTTCGATTTGCGTCTCTGAGTGCATGGAGTTTGCATGTTCTCCTCGTTCCTGGTGGGTTTCTTCCCACAGTCTAAAGAACTGCAGATTAGGCCAATTGGTGTTCCCCAAATTGCCCATTGTGTGTGTGTGTGCCCTGCAATGGATTGGCACACTGTCCAGTGTTTACCCTGCCTTGTGCCCTAAGTCTCCTGAGATAGGCTCCAGGCCCCCTGCGACCCTCAATACAGGATAAAGCAGTATAGACGATGAGTTTGGAAGCCTTTGTAATATTGATATCCGTGTAGGATTCTACACGATGTCTGATAAGTAACCAATACACCTGTAAAAGTTTCCATTTAAAATGTTGTCAGATAGCAGGATGTGATGTGACACGTTGCTTCTTCTTGGTATTTTAATATGACTTAATATAATATGATTTATTTCTGTTTGTGCCCGTAGCCCAACGGCAGAGGCAGGGACTGCATCTTCACCGAGATCGTCCTGGAGAACAACTACACCGCCTTCCAGAATGCCAAATATGAGGGCTGGTATGTAGCCTTCAGTAGGAAAGGAAGACCCATCAAAGCCTCCAAAACCAAGGAGAACCAAAGGGAAGTCCACTTCATCAAGCGGCTCCACAAAGGTCCTCTTCCTTTCCCCAACTCGGACCGACCTAAACACTTTGAGTTCATCAGCTTCCCTCCGATACGGCGAGCCAAGCGCAACAGAAAAGCACACGCGGCTTCGTAACGCTGTGCGCCACAGAACTACAAGACTGATTTATATATATATATATATATATATATATACAAAACAGAAGAGGAAGCTTTATTTTTTATATTTTCATAGTTAATGGACAACAAAAATAAAAAAAGAAAGAGAGAGAGAGAAATGACTCATAATAAAAGGGTGACTTGTACATACTGTATGGTAAGATAATGAGAGATGATGTATATATTTAATAAGCTCAGAATGTTTGCATGAGTTGTGTGAGCGCTTTGTGGAGAGATGCAGGAGACACTGAATTATGGCAAATTCAGTAATAAATCAGATTATAAAATACATTTAAGTTAATTTTTTTATTTTTCTATGCAATATCTGGATTTTATAGAGCTCGTTGAGGAATACGGACTTTACCATTGATGGCTGGTTGTGATATTAAATGGGTGGACTATAGGCTAATATCTGTCCATGTCTTGACAACTAAACTGTCAGACTGAGAGCAATGCATTATATCATTCCATCCATCCAACTAGGACCTTCTGTAGTCCCACTAGGGATCGTGGAGGCCAATGGTGACCATTGTATTTATTCTGTGGTAGGGCCTCTGGCCAACATACACTACGGACAATTTGAAAACACGAGTTCTGCATTTCTTTGGACTGTGTGAGGAAACCAGAGAACCTGGAGGAAACCAACCGATTGAGAGAACCCTCCGAGGCAGGAATCCAATCCCTGGAATTGCAAGGAGACAATGCTAACCACAGTGCTGCCATTATAGCATTAATAGCAACATTACACTTATGTTCACATTAGCCAGTAACAAATGGGTGATTTTTTTTTTTTATATGATGCACTAAATCTACAAATGCAAACCAATGTTTCAATTGATTCCTCTAACTGATCCTATGACACTTGTACTTTAACATTTCTTCAGTTCCTAACAGCAATATTTCATGTATTCTTGGAAGAATTTTTTTTTTACTTTTACTCCACAGCATAACATCTGTACAGTACTTTTACTTCACTACATTTCTCCAAGGCATTGCGTTACATAACCACAGTGGTGTGTAGTATTTGAAATGAGAATTGTGTCACCTGCTGACTAGTGATGGGAAGTTTGAATCATTTTAGTGACTCGGTTCCTTGAATCTCGTTCATCAAAATTCAAAATGAACGAATCTTTTTTTTTGTTGAGTCATTTAGTTCATTTTGTTCTTTTGATCAGAAATAAAATAAAATGTAACATTTTCAATAAACAAAACCCCAACAGGTCTACATACACAAATGTTGGCTATAGTTCCAGTAATAAAAATATTACAACGCAGCTAACGACATATTAAAATAAACAGAATGAGCCGCTCACCTCTGGTCCGAGTCGCTCATACTTTGGTCACGTGACTCCCATAGACGCTATGCAACAAATTGCATTGCATAGGTTCTATGAGAGTCAAGTGACAAAAGAACGAATGACTCAGACTAGAAGACTCATGAGAAGAACCGCTCAATTCTGTTTCCTATACATAACCTACGGAGGTTTCGCGATGCTTTGCGCATGCGCGCCCAGTAGAAAATTAACAAATCACTCTCTGAGACTACTCGTTCTTCTGAGTCACGTTAAAGACTCGTTCAAAAAAAAAACCAAATTGTTAATGAACTACTCATCACTACTGTTGACCGTTATGTGTAATTGCATTTCCTTTAAAGAAAGAATTAGGTGGTTACAGCCTAATCATAATCATACAGCGATCATGATTTCATCCATGTACAAATCTAAGTAACACATGCTCAGGATCTTATCTGTATGAAAGGCAGAGCAGATGGACAGAACGAAGGTTATACATGGATGTGAAAAGTCTCTGTGTATATTTCGGGGTTGACTGAAATGGAGGTGAAATCATATCATTAAATTACATTAAAATAGTCTCTTCTGACAAATTAAAAGAAATCATAGGGAGATGCCCAAGCACTCAGAGCATCCACTACTCAGTCTGCATGTCAGGAGTGATAATAACGTTTTCAATCACAGCATCTAACCCATGAGCTGTCAGTGGGATTATCAGCAAAGCAGCTGCATGACAAATATAGTCAGTGCTTAAGTCTGATGATCCGCTATCAAGGCCAGTATAAATTAAAGTAAAGTTCGGCCTAGTGTTGAACCTGGCACAGAAATCAGACATCAGCTGTCTGACGAACGAGTTCAAATTAATTAATAATGTGAAGATATACAAAGGGTAAACATTTCACACTTTTTTTTTTTTTATTACACAGAGAGACATTTGATATTGTGGGAATTTGGCCATAGCACAATGCATGCTCTTGCTCCCTCATGTATTAAATAAAACATATTTTGAATTATTTTTTTATTATTATTCCTTTGCATGCATATAACAAGTGCTTGAAATGATGTGTTCAAGTACAGTGGGTACGCAAAGTATTCAGACCTCCTTTTCACTCCTTGTTATATTGCAGCCATTTGCTAAAATAATTTAAGTTCATTTTTTCCCCTCATTAATGTACACACAGCACCCCATATTGACAGGAAAACACAGAATTTTTGGATTTATAAAAATAAAAAATAAAAAAAAACAATAACAAAAAGTGAAAATTTTAAGGGGGTCTGAATACTTTCCGTACCCACCGTATGTGTACAATTCAAAGCAGTACTGCTGAAAAAATTATGTTTTTTTTTTATTTTTAGGTGAGTTGTGACACATGATTGAGCACATGCTGAAGTTTTTTTTCTGTTTTTTCTGTAAAATTTGTATGACATGCAGTAATTCTTTCCATTTATTATTACACTTATTGCAGAACACCACAGTCTGTGTGCATGGAGTTTGCATGTTCTTCCCCCTGTGACCCTGTACACAGGATACAACAGTATAGACCCAGAGTGAGTGAAACCTGCAAGAGGGAAACTGCAACCATTCCGGACAGCCACAAGATGGCGCCACGGACACACTGTGTTTGATAGGCTACGCCTCAGGAAAATGGCGGTCCACTGTTTTGGCCACTTATTGACTTTAAAATAATCATATTTCATTTACATTTAACGGGAACGTTTCATTTAAAGAAACAAACCAGAATTTGGTGAGGAAAAGTGAACGTATTGTACGAGATAACAATCCAAAACATAACACATAATCAAGAGAAATATGCATATAACTCATTTCCTCCTAGCTAGCCGACTAGCTAGCATTAGTAATAAAATGCTGGAAGCGTTCTGTCAGAGGGGGTGAAGGTGAATCACAGGTTTATGATAGTTTATGTAGTCCTTTGGACATTAGTTAATGTATTAATACTTTATTACTCTCATCAGTTCATTATTTATTACTGTATCTGGGTCATTCTATAGAAAAGGTGGAATTTGAATGATAAAAATCTCCTGAAATGTATTTCTTCTTTCACACCTAGAACACACTCTTTTTTTTTTTTTTTTTAACTTTGTGTGAATCCCCAAAAAGTAGAGCTTGATGCATTTTTTATATATTTAATAACTGCCGTTACTTCTCGTCCTGGTAACACCGATGACAATAACACCAAAATGACCTCCACATGAAAGACCACATGGTTTTTAATTATGTCAAAATCAATTAATTATTAGATGTAATATTTGTTTATGTCCAGTTTGTGCTATAATTGTAAAATGAGTAACAGTAATGACAGACTTCAAAGCTTTGCATGAAATTGCAAAATAAACAATGACATTTCTAAACAAATGAAGGGAGACATCTGACAGGCCTTTTGCATTTATCCAGTGCCTTGAAAAATTTCAAATTGTATAAAATTGTTTTTCAAAATAAAACACTTTTTATGTGACATGTTTGGTTTGGGTGACTGATACTGTATTTATTTCATATTATTAATTATAATCAGTTATTGTTTCATGATTTTGGTGTTTCACTTCATTGATAGTTATCTTGCAAATCAGATTTATTTCATGAAATGCATATCTTTAGATGAAAAGAATATCGTTCGACTTCCATATATGATCATAGTGACAAGACATTTCCTTGAACTTGATCTACAATTATAAAAATTATAAATTATAAAAAATGATAAAACATTAATGTAAGAACATATTATATTTTCTAAACATATACAAACAATTTAAATGATTTTGGCATCATTTTCCACCATTTTAGAAAAAATGACCCGTCTGCACAAAACTTAAGCTGCACTAATTTATATAACCATTTAGCATCCTCATAGATTTACAGTTTAATGCATTTGTTCTGGATTTTTAATTGTTATGATAGTAAAATTTTAGCAATATATTTTCCATGAGTATTACCGATATGTCTCATACTGTATCTTGTGTTTATTGTTATCCCAGTTTTAAATTTTTTTTTCTTCTGTAAGTAATTTAAATTTCGAACGTGTTTTACTTTTTTCGAACATGTGCATTACTTTAACGATACTTCCTGGTTGAGCACCTTTATCATCGACACCACGTTATGTTCAGAATACCATGAGTTGTCCAGATTTAAATAATCATGAGTGTTATCAGTATAGCAGCACTGTTCCTCGTCACCCCTCCATTCTAAAGAGGCTGGTTATCAATGTCTACATGCGGCATGAGCAAACAGTGAAGCAGTGTTTTCACCTGGCTACTCATTTGCATTGTAAAATAATCTCACGGGTCATTTTCATTCTGGAACTGATATGGGTCTTGCATGTATATTTTCACTGTTTTTAGGTAAACAAACAGCCAACTAATACTAATGTTATACTGCTCAGTTCAGTTGTTCTGAAGCAGATTTACCAAATACAGGCTGTAGATTTAGATCTTAAATGAACGAGCCAGAGGTAACGGTGGCGAGAGGATATGAGGAAGAAACCCTTACAGGAAGCAGTTTCAAAAGGGAACTAATTTTCCTTTAGATAATAGATTATAAATCATTGTAATATACAGGCATAGATGTATTGTATACATGTTAATCACAATCCTGGGACATGCAACAGGACAGGAGCAGTTCTTGGCTGTAATACAAACCGTCTCATTATAATGGCCTAGCATCACAGTTCTTCCATGTGAATTGCAGCTCAGGACCAGGGTGGAGGAGAGGGAGTCGAGTCCCATTAGTATCAGAAGCAGCCCCCTCCCGCTGGTCTCCCAGGGAGAGACCAGGCATGCATGACTGTGCTTGGAATACTAATGTCACTCTGCATCTTAAGCACTCTATTTGAATTTTGGTCAATTTGAATGGGGATGGTAGGGTTGAAACAGCAGAGTGGATTGGAAATAAAGCTATTTTAAGACTATTTTCTTGTACACTTTTGAAAATTTTCTATTCAAATGACATGAAATTGATCACAGAATAGGTTAAGCTAATTATATACATAGGCATTGTACTGCTGTCATGCAGGAACAAAAGGTCTAGTCCTGAGAGGGGTAATAAAGTTACTTTTAATGCTAAGTATGCCCATTATATGCTTAGCTATGCAGTCTACTAATGTGAAAAATTGCCAAAATAGTGAACTTAAAACTACCATTTTATTTATCATTAAATATTGATTATTATACCTTGGTGCGTATGTGGCTTTTATATAGTTATGTTTTTTTTTTTTCAACAAACATTATTGAAATTAAACTGACCTATGACAGTAATCCTTAAAATTCAGAGCATTTTAGATATCTTTTTCTTTTGCTGTTTTTAATAAACATATATACAGTAGGGGTCAGGATTCTGCAATATAGAGTGACATACAGTTGTATCTCGGCATACGAATGCCTTTGTCTTAAGAATTTTCTCCTTAAGAACTGGAAGAATAAAATGAAATAAAAAAAATGTGACAAAAATAATAATAATAATATTTTAAAAAATAATAATATACTAATTTTGAGAGTTCTAAATTTTTGCAGCGTTATTCCCATATTCTAAATGGTAAACTTTACCCATTATAAAGGTAATAATAACCCAAAATGCACAGTTTGATGTCTAAAGCCTCCCTATTAACACCCCCCTGCAAGGCTTCCATATAAGCTTTAAAAAATAAAAAAAACTTTAAAAAGTTTTTTATTGCCTTTAACTCTGTGCTGTGATCCCAGCACGGATCTGTGCCATTTGGGTTTTTAGGGCCCATGCAATATGACATCAGCACTAGTGGCTATGACATCATCGCCTCACTATAATAATGTTGACGTCTTATAGCGAGTTAGTCATAGTGTGTGAGGGCCCTATTATTTTTCAAAGGATTATTATTTAGTTAATTATTTATTTATTCATTCAAATATCTGGTCTTTTTTGGAGGTCTTAACATGCTTAAAAAGTCATAACAATCAGCAGACAGGTTGGAATCTGATGCCATTAGGACGCCTGAGAGGCTCCTTCACAGGAGATTTTACTGTATAGATCAGACACACTTGCACGTATACATGTCAAACTCGGTACACATTTAGATCTTACTGAGTTGAACAATTTTCACTATTCATGTCATGGGTTCAACTCAACAGGATGTCAGTTATTTTGGGTAGTTTGCAGCAAGCAACGATGACTGTTCCAAGCACCTGCACATTACAATTGTCATTAAACCTGGCCCATTTTTTGCTATCTCAGACGGTTCACCCATGGTGATGCCTTAAACTTATGACGAAAAGTGGCTAATAACATTGAGTGATGTCAGCATCCAGGGCTTTTTGGAGATCTTAACATGCTTAAAATGTTAACAAGTTGTATGTTGTGTCCAGGTAGCGGCAGTGCAACATCGCCGCCCAGACACACTAGAAAGACACGTCCAGCCATGACCATGCCTTAAACTTGTGCTGAAAAATGGCTCATGACTTCCTTCGCAAGGCATTTTAGCGGTCTTGGCATGCTCCAAAGGCCCACAGGTTATGCGGTGCATCCGGGTGGCAATGGCTTTTTAGTGGTCTTAACTGTGGCGCGCTCGGATGACGATGATGCAGTTTGTTCGTGCCTGCTCATCATTGCTTGCCACTATATTATTGGTATTACAATCCAAAAAGGAATCAAAATACAACATTTATATTGTTTTTATCTCCTGCCTCAAAGTAAACCATGATTCGCCAGCATCCCTGAAGAGATCAATAATCAATACTGGAACATTTATACGG
The DNA here is from genome assembly GCA_030068275.1 of Clarias platycephalus. Classification (NCBI taxonomy): domain Eukaryota; kingdom Metazoa; phylum Chordata; class Actinopteri; order Siluriformes; family Clariidae; genus Clarias; species Clarias platycephalus. The sequence continues at coordinate 28,711,445 of JAQQZT010000040.1, forward strand.
AATCCAGTGGTGATCCAGAGCAGAAGGTTAAGGGTGTGGCATATGTCTGACTCTCTGACATCATCTAAACAAAAAAAGGACCAGATATGCATCAAAGCCTTTTCTATTCATTTCTTTAGAAATTTCCAATAGACTGTGTGGTATTCATTCATGCTTTAATTGTACCGTATATTTGCACATAAAGGCACATCTTTTTCATCTGTGAGTCAGCCTCGGAGAACAATGCCAGGACTCTGGCCTTGCGGCTAATGTGATAATAGATGCTAGATCCTCAGAGGTCACTGATATATCCAGTTTGAAAGGCAGTGCATGTTTGTGTGTGTGAGAAAGAAACAATCTGTATGGCTTCTGAAAAGGAAGCTGTGCATGTGTGTGTGTGTGTGTGTGTGTATGTGTGTGTGTGTGTGTGTGTGTGCGCACGTCTTCGCAGCAGCTGAGTCAGCTTCGTGTAAAAAAAGATATCCTACGGGAGCACTCTTCTGACTCACCATTAGCTCGCTAGCTCCCCCAGATGCCGCACTATTGAGAGGGGGAAGGGCAAAAAGCCTTAAACTGCACCAGGGCTTGGCACTGCTGCAGCCTCGAACAGCTTTTTTTTCCCCCCTCACACAAAATGCCCTTATTTCAGTTTCTAGCAAACACATTTTGAACTACATACTATCCTGTATAATAAATGATGGCCAGTATTTATTTACAGAGCAGTCTACAATGAGCTTTGCTGTTTCACGATTCATACGCGTCTCATTCCCTGCAGGCTTTCTTTTATGACAGGGTGAAACAGAACTCGATACGGTGTTGGATCTGTTCGGACATCCCCTGAGGATTGCACATGCTCGGTCAGAGACAGCTGAACACATGAACGTATGCATATTCACTTAAAGTTCCACCACCAGATTATTATTAATAGAGAAATGACACCACCTCCAAATCTCCAATATATGATCAACAAAACATGTTTGCATTTTTATCTTTCATTCTGTACACGAGCTAAGAAGTCTGTCTGACCCAAGAGTGTTACGTGAAAACGTTGCCGTCAAACTATTAAATATTAAATACTTCCTTCAAACAAGCTCCCTCACTCATCGTCTACACCGCTATCCTGTGTACAGGGTGTGGCGGGCCGGGAGCCAATCACAGACGACTTAGGGTATGAGGCGGGGTACACCCTGGACGCGGTGCCAATCCATTGCAGGACACACACATATACACTCAAATACTACATGTAATTTGGGAACAACAGTTAACGTAATCTGCATATCTTTAAAGTGTGGGAGGAAGCAGGAGTACCCGGATGAAACACACCAAGCATGGGGGGAATGGGAGGACATGCATACTCCACACAGACCCCGAGGTGGGAATCGAATCGAGACCCTGGCGGTGCAAGGCGACAGTGCTAAATACTAAGTCACCGTGCCTCCCCATCAAACAAGCTAAACACTCACTCACTCACTCACTCACTTATCTTCTATACCGCTTTATCCTGTATTCAGGGTCGTGGGGACCTGGAGCCTATCCCAGGAGGCTTAGAGTACGAGGCGGGGTACACCCTGGACAGGGTGCCAATCCATCGCAGGGCACACACACACACAATGGGCAATTTGGGGAACACCAATTGGCCTAATCTGCAGTTCTTTAGACTGTGGGAAGAAACCCACCAGGAACGAGGAGAACATGCAAACTCCATGCACTCAGAGACGCAAATCGAACCTGGCCAGGAATCGAACCCGGACACTGGAGGTGCAAGGCGACAGTGCTAACCACTACACCACCGTGCCGCCACATGCACTCACACACCCATTCACACTCTATGATTATACTATTATACAACAGTTAGTTCAGACCGAGTGGTCTGATCGGACGAGAGGCAATCCACGAGTGATGATAATAGAAAGTAACAGCACTGGGACATTTAACTATACTGTATGTTTCACTCCACATCCCAGGTTGGTAAATAAACTGTCAGTCGCCAGCATGAGTAAGGGCAGGTTATTGTTCTAAAAATCCGTCCCCATCAGTCTCCCCTAACCATCCTTACCAGGCATGTCCATACAAAAAACATCATACATTGTGTATCGTCGCTTTAGCACCCCGCCCATAAATCCATGCTACTACTCCCAGCAAGCACTGGGTTCATGTTTAGTATTAAGGTTTTTTTATTTATCGTTTTTGTGTTTTATTGCACATTTTATTTTATGTACAATCCAAAGTGGATTGATGAATAACTTTAAATCAACATGCCGAAAAGTGCTACCACCGTTAAAGCCATAGGGATTATGTTCTGATAACATTAAAAACAACATGTCATAAAGTGCTACCAGTATGTCAGGAAGTGTTACCTCCAGTGAAACTGTACTACTGTATATTTTTTTGCAATTATATGACTATTAAAAACTAAAGTAGCAAGAAAAGACAATACTGTAAGTATAATCTCTGCTAATGATAGAAAATTTTAGCAGGGCAGAGTACAATGATAGAACACCAGTTCAACACTAGTCCCACCAGGCGCAGTAGGATACGTGTTGATGGAGCAAAATAACTGGTTAAATAAACAAACACATCATAATCTTTTAAATAATAAATGGTGTTTGTGGAGCTGTTGTATGAAAGCAATATCGCATTCGAGGATGTGCACCTGTGCTGAATATCAGCACAACAGTGATATCTGCAGTATTTGTAGTATATATGCAGCCATGCTGATATTCATCACAACAGAATAACCTCGTGTGTGATGTTGCTTAAATGAGGGGCAGAGTGGAAAATGGAGGGGGACGTCCCCTGTTTCATCAGTATGCATCGTCAATATTCTGAATGCCTGCAAGGAAGCGACAGCATTTCATACAGCACAGCGCTTTATAAGTCATTCAATTCCATATTTATCCCCATTGTTTGTTTGGTTGTTTGTTTATATTTTATTCTTCATCATCACACATAATTTTTTCCTAATTAGTGGATAAATAATAGATTAAACCTGGTGGTTGTGTCTTGGATATAAAATGAGAGTAGAATTCAGATGGATGTTGAGTCAAATGTCAGTCCCTCCCTCATGAGATCCATACTGGAACAGACTCACGACCTTTAATCCCTCAGGCCTCTGCAGATCCCTCAATAACCCACACACAGAGGAAGTATAATAAAAAGCTTAGGCGGGCGTTTAAAGTCTTTGTGCTGTGCATGGCTGGCAATCAGCTTGTTTTAAAATTATTGGCACCCTTATTGTTAATTCATAGAGTGCCAGTATACTGTACAATAAATGCATAAATACAGAAGATGTGCTGCTTATCCTGTAATATTTACAAAATATGGAGACACCTGTAGATGATCCTGATCCTGGTGAATGGGGACGCAACATCATGGTGTGTTATGCTTGAAATCTGTACACACACATGGAATGTCATGTCAGACTCAAAATCTAAGTGAAAAATGCATGTATTAATGAATAATAACAATTGTTGATCACTTCATTAATGACAATATAGTGACGGAGTCAAAGGAATATTTGGTTGTCGGTAATATTGTGGTGATGTTAATTTGGCAGTGTTATGGACATTGGGACAACATCGGTATTATTTTTTTTTATTTTTATTTAGAACGACTATGATGGAATGACGTCAGAACGCAGACTACATGATGACGGGAAAAAATAAACCAATGACAATCGACAAATGTCAATTGTTAACAGCTCTATACTGTACAAATAAAATTGAAAATTGAACAAACACACTGTTGCAAAACAACATTAATACCAAACCGATTGCCTGAGAAGGACTCAAATGGCAGTTGCTGTAGCAACAGCGCTGTGTGTTTTCCACTGGACCACTAGGGAACACGGTGTTGATGCTAGAACATGCAGGTACATAGTAACAACAGGTGCCACAAAAACACAGAACAACAGCTGTTTACTTTATTAATATTAAATTCCAAAGCAGTCAAAAGGGTACAAAAACAAAACACTTAACATCTGAGATGTTTCCTGTGAAAGCAGACACGATGCAGTTTGAACGCTGTGCAAACGCCATATATATTTGTTTGTTAGTCTTTCGGTTGCTCCCATCGAGGGGTCGCCACTACGGACCATTCAATTCACAGAACAACTTGGCGTGCGAACTCCATATGTACAAATCTAAGGGACCATGGACTTGCGCAGGGTTTGTGCGAATGGATATTAAATGCACCAAATAAAGGCACCAAAATTGTATTTGCAATATTGTGTTTAAGTCGTTTATTCAACATCAAAATCATTTTAGCTTTCAAAAACAGCATGGTCCCGTAGGTGAATGTAATCCCAACATAATTACAGCCAAATTACAGTACAATGCTCATCCAGCGTTAGGGTAACTGTTAGCGTAGTATTAACATTTCATCATTACTATGATTGGGACTGATAATAAATAAAACATTACAGACAATATATTTCCTAAACTCCATGATTATAATTCTGAATAAATGGCGTCAAAATACCAATTACTTTATTGTTATTTAAATCTATAAAGCACCATATTAGATATAGATGTTGCCATTTTATTAGGTTGATTTATTTTATTTCATTATTTATTTATTTATTTATTTATTTTGAGTTGATATTATTTCATAAAAACATGACAAACTGACTACTATTTATACTAAAATAAAAGGTAGTACAAATAAAAACAGTAAAATAGGCAAATAATAAATATACAGCAAATAATAGACCTATTATTAAAAGTACCTTTGAATGTAATTTTTAAAATTACAATAAAATAAAAGCTAACTAAATGCTTAAATATAAAAACATGTTTCAGCTGGACTGTTTTTTCTTGTCGTTGTGGAGCATGAAGAATGGTTATTGCTTGATGTTAAGGCACAATTTAAAACAATCATTAAATAATATCAAAAAAATATTTTTTATTGTCGGTTCTGAAGGAAACAGGTAGCGAATGGACTGATTTTAAAATTGCACTAACAACATTAGTCTTCAGCTGACTTAAATTCTGATTGATATAAAAACACACACACACATACACACACACACTCCTCCAGTATCTTTCCTGCATGCTGCCACACCTCAAGATTTGTAGTCTGATCTCCTACTAAATCGATTAGCCATTAAGCTGCCGAGACTGCGCTGCGGAAGCAGAGCCGAGCGAAATGGGGGAAGTGTTGTGCGGTGACGCAAGCTGTTTCAGAGCACACACTGCGTCTTTTGTCTCCAGATTTAGAATTTGAATAAAACCACTAGATTAGAAAGTACAGGGAGGATCCAGCAAGTCTTGTTAAATTTAGTAGTTTTAGAGAATGTGTGTGTGTGTGTGTGTGTGTGTGTGTGTGTGTGTGTGTGTGTGTGTGTGTGTGTTGTGTATATTTTTGCAGACTAGTAGACAAACAAGGTTTAGAGACAGCCCACATGTGCTTTTAAAAAACACAATTCCTTTAATTTAGTTTTTTCCCCCGAATGAAGTGGCGAGGCTTAAAGGGTGACCCGCTAATATCCCATCTGCTCGGTTGCCTCTGGTCATCACAGGAAAGCCCTCGAGACCTCTGAGATATTCCCTGCCCCCTCCATCATGGCAGACAATCCGACAAATCTCACATTCTCGCTCTCTAAGTCATGCCAACTGTATAAAGGCAGCTGACTGTATCTTGGCCTCCCCCCTCCTCCTTTATAAAGATTAGATATTAATATTCCACTGCAGGACCAGCACTTGGATTTTTCCATCCTAGAAGCTCCATTAAACCTATTCTTCCATTGTCTGTCGCCGTCACCTGTGGGCAACATGCACATTATGAGAAAGACTCTGCATCATGGCAGCCATTTTAGTTTATTGTTAGTTTTCTATGCAACAAGCAGCAGAGGGAATGGACTTACTGTAGGTGCACTTACATAATGGCTCTGTAATTGCCTGGAATTGGAAATGAACCGGGCTAAGCTGGAAACACCTCCCCTACCAAGCTCACCAAGGAAGGAATCACATGCTAGGGTACGCAGAGAATTGCAAGTGCAGTGTGCATGTGCTAGTCGAAGAACCTGCGCACACTCGGTTGTTGAAATACCATTAAAATTATCCATATGCACGTTAAATCAAAACCACTCAAGGCACAATGAGCCGTAATGCACATGGTCTATAGCCCTATTTGGACTAGATTAGTTTTACTCAGGAAGCTATGGTTATTGTAAGTGTTGGATTTAGAGTCAATTGTGAATGTTTTATATGTTTGGAAAGCTTAGGCTTGATTTGATAGGCAATGTTTTTCATCCAGTTTAAAAAATAAATCTGGAAAAACTGCCATTCCATCTTTCCATCCCTTCTGGAGAAGTGTTATCTGACTGGAGAATAAAATTAATAAAGCAGTAGATTTGAGTTAATCAGCTTGAATGATTGGTGGCACAGTGGCTTAGTGGTTAGTGGTTATGTTCTCCCCATGCTTGAGGGGTTTCTGGAAACTCTGGCTTCCTCCCACAGTCCAAAGACATTCAGATTAGGTTAATGGGCATTTCCAAATTGCCCGGAGTGAGTGTCTGTTTGTGTGTGTGCCCTGAGATGGATTGGCATCCTGTCCAATCAATCAGTGTCCAAGGTATCCCGCCTTGCGCCCAAAGTCTCCTGGGATAGGCTTCAGGCCTCCCTGACCCTGTACAGGGTAAGTGGTACAGAAGACGATAGATGATTTTATTTTATTATTCTACTAGAGGTACCCATGGCTCCGCAATGTGCAGATCCTGGTGCCTGTGTTACCTTCATATGGTGTGTGCGGTCAACTCGCATCTTCTCATGCTGCTCCAATGTTTCGGCAGATATATTATTACCTCACAGTATGATATAAAAGGTGATGACGCTGTCTACCTAGGGTTAGGTACAGCTGATGACTGTTACCTGTTAAGGGGCACCAGCTACACTGGCACAGGCGTTCCTTGTATGTTCCTCGAATGTATGAGCTGATATATTATTACCTCACAGGTAATAATACAGTAAAAGATGATAACTGCATACTGTTACACTGTGAGGGTCGCCCACTACACTGGCTTTCTGCTACACTGGCACACTCGAGCAGTATGTTCCTCGAATGTAACGGTACACATCACAGTATGACATAAGCATTGAGGAGGACGCTGCTGCCTACCATTACAGTTGATGTGTGACATGCCCACAGTATGGCATAAGCATTGATGACACTGTCTGATGTTGAATTGCCTACCTGTTATGATATATTAATTATGGTACTAAGGTGCCTAGTTTATGACTATAGTTTTGTTTTTTAGGTTTTGAATTGTGCCGCATAGTGTGATATTTTATTCCTTTAAGAATAATACTTGTCCTTATTTAATAGGTTCTAGGTTCCTCTGAATTTGAAAACAACTGGTAAATAATCTTGATATTTTTTTCCATCAGTGTAGTAAATACTGAAATATAGTTTATGCAACAACAATAATTTAATCGTTTGTATGCAATATGTACGTTTATATGTTTACAAATTGACATATCAGCGATGTAGTGATACAGGAGCTAGCATGACATAGTAGCTAGCATGACTTCAGCCATATGCAGAACCGTGACAAAGCTCCACGTACCCGGTTTGAGTGACAGACCACGTAGACCAATCAACGACGACTACGGCTGGTCTAATCCGATTTTTGAAAATCTCAACCAGTAGCGCACTGATACCGGGGTATGGGGGCAGGTCTTAACTAGTGCACTTATAAAGGGGGAAGCGGCGTTTTTCCGGCACTTCTGTTGAAGAAAAGGAAGGACAGCATTTCACGTTTCTGAACTACCTCTGAAATAAAAGGCAAAAATGAGAGAAATCGTGCATCTTCAGGCTGGCCAGTGCGGAAACCAGATCGGAGCCAAGGTTAGTTTATTATTATTATTATTTTAAATAAAGTTCTCTTTAATGTTTTTTCAATTATTTTTTTCCTGAAATATATAAAATTCATTCAAACAAAATCCACAAATTCTTGATATTAATGTTATATATGACATTGATATTAATATTAAATACATTAAAAATCACATTTCCAAATTGATATCTATATTTAAAGAAATGCGAATTAGTCGCCTCAGGGAGCAGACACTGCGGCTGTGTGAATGAAAAGAATAAAATGGGTCGCCATAACCATGTGCTTCCTCATTTTTTTTCTTTTTACCTCAGCGCTGCTTAATAGATAAAAGAGGAAATAAATAAGTAAAAATTTAAAGCATGTTTTCAGACATCAATTTGCCCCAGGATATTTGTAGAACGTGGTGATTTTCGTTGGGAAAAAAAAAAAAAAACCTGTCAGTTGGCGGGCGATTTCTGTGACAAAGACACTGCAGGGAGGCACATATACTTTTTCTTGATTAATTCCTAGAATTTACCAAACATTTTGTAGTAATGTAAATTAAATTAGTTGCACGATTGATGCATTTTTTTTAAACGCACAATTTCAAGTTTATTCATTTTGGCCTGAAGGCCCAGACAAAACACAGGCCAGCCGGGCGCGCGCACCGCGCCTTTTAGCCGGATGTGGGTGGGGATGGGCGGAGTCTAAGTGACGCAACGTAAAAAAAAAAAATGCGCTGGTGGATTTCAGCCAATCGTCGAGTAGACTGCGCGCGCCCGATTTCTGCGGCTTAAAAAAAAACCCGGAATACTGCGTCATATGTTTTTTTTTGGCGGTTAAATTTTTTGAATGCGCGTGCTTATTAATGAGCGTCTCTGATTGGTGGCTTGTCCCCCGCGCGCGAGTTATATAATAAGCCCGTTTAAGCGATTTAGTGCTGCAATGTGGTGACGTAACCATTAGGTTTTTAGATATCAAAGATAAATTACCTTGCAACTCTTCATAAATTAATTGAACGTAATGTACACTTTTAAATTATTATTATTATTTTTTTTTTTAATATGCAGCCATGTTTTATTTCTTCATTCTAATGTTGCAACCTCCTTGTATTTTTATCTGGTATTACACACTTCGTCATAAGATGTGTGAAGTCCACAGTCCACTTTGCATATCCATATTTTTAAAATTATTATTATTTTTTTTAGTTCTGGGAAGTTATTAGTGATGAACATGGCATTGACCCGACTGGCACATACCACGGAGACAGCGACCTCCAGCTGGACAGGATCAACGTCTACTACAATGAAGCATCAGGTACATACATTTTTCTTTTTGTGGAATATGGCTCATGTATTAATGTTTGAATTCGCCCTTACCCATCTTATTTTGTTGTAGGTGGGAAATACGTGCCCCGTGCTGTGCTGGTAGACTTGGAGCCTGGTACCATGGACTCCGTGAGGTCTGGCCCTTTTGGTCAGGTCTTCAGACCAGACAACTTTGTCTTTGGTGAGTATTGGGTTGAATTTGACTATTAGTGATGATGAGAATTCAGTAGACGAGTACTTATGGTCGTTCTTGTATGAATTATTCAGGTCAGAGCGGTGCTGGAAACAACTGGGCCAAGGGTCACTACACAGAGGGTGCTGAGCTTGTCGACTCTGTGCTCGATGTGGTGCGTAAGGAGGCCGAGAGCTGTGACTGCCTGCAGGGCTTCCAGCTCACCCACTCTCTGGGTGGTGGCACTGGGTCAGGTATGGGCACTCTGCTCATCAGCAAGATCCGTGAAGAATATCCCGACCGCATCATGAACACCTTCAGTGTGGTGCCCTCACCCAAGGTGTCGGACACTGTCGTAGAGCCCTACAATGCCACGTTGTCCGTGCACCAGCTGGTCGAAAACACAGACGAGACCTACTGTATCGACAACGAAGCTCTTTACGATATCTGCTTCCGCACACTGAAGCTGACAACACCCTCGTACGGTGACCTCAACCACCTCGTGTCCGCCACCATGAGCGGTGTCACTACCTGTCTCCGTTTCCCTGGTCAGCTCAACGCAGATCTGCGCAAACTGGCAGTCAACATGGTGCCCTTCCCTCGTCTGCACTTCTTCATGCCCGGCTTCGCCCCACTAACCAGCAGGGGAAGCCAGCAGTACCGCTCGCTCACAGTGCCCGAGCTGACGCAGCAGATGTTCGATGCCAAGAACATGATGGCTGCCTGCGACCCGCGCCACGGCCGCTACCTCACCGTCGCCGCCATCTTCCGTGGGCGCATGTCCATGAAGGAGGTCGACGAGCAGATGCTCAACGTGCAGAACAAGAACAGCAGCTACTTCGTCGAATGGATCCCCAACAACGTCAAGACAGCCGTCTGTGACATCCCACCACGCGGCCTCAAGATGGCTGCCACCTTTATCGGCAACAGCACCGCCATCCAGGAGCTGTTCAAGCGCATCTCCGAGCAGTTCACTGCCATGTTCAGGCGCAAAGCTTTCCTGCATTGGTACACCGGTGAGGGTATGGATGAAATGGAATTCACCGAAGCCGAGAGCAACATGAACGACCTGGTGTCCGAGTACCAGCAGTACCAGGATGCCACGGCCGAGGAAGAGGGCGAGTTTGAAGAGGAAGGAGAGGAGGAAGTTGCGTAAATCTTGCTTGTGTATATGTGTGTTTGCCAAGCTGTAATATTTTTTCTGATCTACCTGGAACAAATCTCTTTCCAAAGTTCAGTTTGTGTTGTTCTGCTGTCCATTCCTTTTCTGTACAGAAACGTCATTAAAGTGCTCTTTTGTTAAAGTGCTAAAGTGTTGTCCTTGTCTTGCTTTGCACATAAACAAGAAACAAGAATGACTTGAAGAAACAAACACCTACATTTTCTCTGCACTGGTTAATGAGAAGATTGCGTTCCTTGTGTAACCTGTTTAGTGTGTGTATAAGCTTTCTTTTGGGCAGATTATCTCCTCGGGAACATCCTCAGGCATAATCATGATCTGCTTATCCTGCAGAAGGACAACATGCCTCGGACACCTTTGGTGTAGGTCGGTAGTGGAGGCTAAATAAAGCACAGGAAGTAATGGTTGAGTGTAAGGTTTATGATTTCCAACATGCAAGCTTTCCCACCCTCCTGTCTTTCAATTAAACTTTAATATTTTTGGTTTTACAATACATTTATGTAACTTTGGAGCAAGTCATTTCATACCAAGACAGGGCAATTTTAGTATGTGCCAATCCTTAAAAGTACTGTATATTTTCACAAAATGAAAGTTGGTGTAATTGAGTTCATATGCTAACCTTTAGAACCTAAAGCAAGTGATATGATGCATGGTAAAGTACAAACCCAACTTGTTAGCTAGTTGGCAGATTTTCTTTCGCTTTATTCACTTTCCTCAAACTTAAGTCATTAAACCAGAATGGTGTAAACCTTTCTTCACTCATTTACAGGCCATTTCCTGACAGACTTGTTAAAACATTTTGAATTACAAACAGGCTTTCATGCTAATCACCATAATATGGTTTCAGCATTAAACATCAAAAGATCAAGAATACCACTTAAAAGATTACAATACAGTGTAGAAACAAAATACAGAATCCTCTAAAGTGTATCAAAAGTAGAATTAGCAATAAGTTGTTTTTTTTTTGTATCTATAAAAGCTGCTAGCAACGTTAGCTAGTTAAGATTAGCATTCAGGTGGACTGATGGAAGCTGCTGTCTGTTTACTTCAAACATAAATCATATAAAATGACAATATCTTCAGTCTATGTGATTGTAAGGATCTTCATTTGTGTGCTTTTCAGTCAAACCAACACTGTCCTGAATTGGTCATATCAGTTGCCATGGCAACAGTGTAGATTGTATATTATTAAAACTATAAACACTATCAATGATCACTGTTATGTTATGAATCATATCTTGTCACTGTACAGTAAAGTGCATTTTTCAACACCCCCGGTTAGTCCTTGTGTGGAAAGGCTTCGCCACACGAGGGCGCTGTGGACTAAATTATTCTTCTTTTCCACAGGAAGTAGGCAAGAATCCCCAAGCTCAGTATTAGCAAACTCCAGCAGCACACCTTCTTAACCTGGCCCTCCAAAGTCTGCTTCTCCCCAAAGCGAGCCACGAAACCTGACTTGGAGGAACACACATACACTTTTAGGATTCACCGCTGCACAATTATTATTGTTATAGACATATACACTAATATTATGACCGCCCACCTAATATTGAGTAGGTCCCCCATTACAGTGATGCACTGTGTGTTCTGTCACCTTTCTGTCACAACCAGTATTAACCTTTTCATCAACTTGATCTACACTAGCTCCTCTAATGGATCGGACTACACGGTTCACCGGTCTTCCTTCCTTGGATCACTTTTGGTATGGTCTGACCGCTGCAGACCAGGAACATCTCATAAGCGCTGCACTTTTGGAGTTGCTCTGAGTCAGTCGTCTAGCCATCACAAATTAGCAAAATTTTTACAATGGTGGGTGGAAGTGGGTGGGATATATTAGAAAATATAAAAAGAAGGTGAACCTTTTTTTCCTGAAATTTATGTGTTTGCAGCAAAAAAACAGAAACAGGGAAGCGAAGGGATTTGAGTGACTTTGACAATGGCCGGATTGTGATGGCTAGAGGACTGGGTCAGAGCAACTCCAAAACTGCAGCTCTTGTGGGATGTTTCCGGTCTGCAGAAGTCAGGACACACCGAAAGTAATCTCAGGTAGGAAAACTGGTGACCTGTCGACAGGGTCATGGGTGGCCAAGGCTCACTGATGCGCATGGGGCATGAAGGCTGGCCCGTGTAGTCCGATCCAATAGAAGCGCCAGTGTAGATCAAATTGATTAAAAGGTTAATGCTGTTTCTGATAGAAAGGTGTCATGGTGGCAAAATGGGGGACCTAATCAATATTAGGTCACATGATCACATATTATATTTATAATACCTACTGCCCTTTTAGTACATATAACCCCTATATCCCTGTTTCTATATTTGTTATTTATTCTATATATGATACTCATGCATTCTGGTTAGATGCTGACTGGATTTCATTGGCTTTGTACATGTATTTTGCATAATGACCATAAAGTTAAATCTAATCTAATCTGTGATTCATCTGATTTCCAAGAGATATACTAGCCATCCATTGGTGGCTCAGTGGTAGGTTTCATGCCTGCCATGCGATAGGCCTGGGTTCAATTCCCACCGAGTGCCCAAACCCCAGCCACTGGATGCAGTGCTGGTCCGTGGATCGGGTTGTCTGCTGTGGCGACCCCTCGACAGGTCAACAATTCTATCCATTTGTTCATTCAAGCTTGGTTGGCTGCAGCTCAGGTTGCCATGCTGTAATGAGAAGTTATGTTGCTGAGGACTCCAATCGTCGTGCAACCTACAACCATGTGCATACTAAACGCAATCTGGAAATGCCAAATAATCTACAAAGCATGTCCTGGAATTGTAAGAGAAAACAGGATTTCCCTAAAAAGATTCATCCTTCATGGCCACAGACCGGAGGCGAGATTTTAACCAACCCTTGGAGATGCAAGGTGATAGGGCTAAGCCACTGTCCACCATAATGCACCAGAGACCAACATAGTTTTATGATATAATCTTTGGGTGACAGTTTAACGCAGGGTACACACACACACTCTTTCACACACTATAGGCAAATTGGAAATGACATTTAGCCAAATCTTCATGTCTTTGGACTGTTCAAGGATACCGGAGTACTGGGAGGAAACCCACTAAGCATGGGGGGGAACATGCAAACTCCATGCACACAAACCCGAGGGGGGTATTGAATCCGGACCCTGGGGTGAAAGGTGATTGTGTGAATCACTCTTCATCACCAGACATGCCCCATTACATAATTTTGCTTCTTCTAAAATGATAATCTGGAAATCCAGATTACTGTTAATGCTTGAAAACTGCAAGTTTCATCGTAGAAAGATTTCCTTCCACTATCTATTTCAAACTTACCCATCCTCCCTTGTCCCTGAGTTCAGGGCAGATGACTCTCTCAACATAGCTCCCTATAGACTGCTGGAGCTGGGGTAGGACGCTGTTCATGCCACGTTGCTGGCAATGCAGTGCCATCTGACCAGCAAGCACAAACACGGAGAGCACCGAGCTCCAGGGCATGTCCCCGCGCCTCGTCTGAGAGAAGTGCTCGTCCAGGATGGAAATCAGCATAGGACATGCTGTCTCCTCCGTCACGTCCCGGAAGACACGCGGCCAACGTCGGAAGAAGATGGGGAAGCGCAGGAGGAGCTCGTCTCCTGCATGTCGCAGCGCTGCTGAGGCCGGAGAGGGAGCCGAGCCTATCGGGGCGCCTGGTTTCGCTGTTACATAGATAATGTAGTCGTAGGCCATTAGGTAGGCTTCTCGAACCAGTGGATCAGGACTGGACAGGCCCTGGCCAATCACAGGCTTGTCGAATAGACCCATCAGAGACAACAGTGTATCAAGTTTTCAATTAGGAATCTCTTGCATGATGTTCTGCAAATAATAATCGCACAAGCAGAAGCTTATTAGGCTTAATGTTATTGAGGAATCTGTTGTGATCCTTCAAACATATCCAAACATAGCCCAAATGACTTACCCTATGAGAATTATCCAAGACGTCCAGCATTAATGTCCAGCAGAATTTGGTAGAACAAAATGATTAAGAATGTCTGGTTTGTCAGTCAGCTGTGTGTGCACACGTGTCTGTTTGTACATGTGTACTACTATTTTGGCCCTGGTTATATTTAGCACTCCTGCTGGTCAACTGTGTACAGTCTCACGCCCCCCCCCCCCCCGCCCCATTATTATTATTATTTAGGATAATAATGAGTACTTTGAAGAAATTCTAAAATAAATACAAGTTGGGATTCCATTTGTTTTTGGATGTGGAATCCAACAGTTCTTCAACATTCAATGAGATTTATGAAATTCCTTTACTCTGCGGAACTGAGTTGTGTGTCATAGCCTTAAGCAGGCAACAGATGGCGCACAAGTCAAACCAGTGTGTTCAGTACTGGCGTCCTCTTTCTTCTTATTATTTTTTTTTTGCAGAAAAAGTCTTCAGGACTTCACACCACTAAAAAATTTATATTTAACCATTTTATTTTGAACAGGTGTGGTGATGTCTGCACGGTGGTGTAGTGGTTAGCACTGTCGCCTTCCACCTCCAGGGTCCGGGTTTGATTCCCGCCTCTGTGTGCATGGAGTTTGCATGTTCTCCCCGTGCTGGGTGGGTTTCCTCCCACAAAGACATGTAGGTTAGGTTAATTGACGCTCCCAAATTTCCCATAGATTGTGTGAGTGTGTGCCCTGCGATGGATTGGCACCCTGTCCAGGGTGTACCCTGCCTTGTGCCCTCCAGGCCCCCTGCGACCGTGAATACAGGATAAAGCTCGGTATAGATGGTGAGTGAGGTGTGGTCATTCTAACTAATATTATAATATTGTAAATGAGGACAGAAGAATAATCTGATTTTATGGTTGTTCCATAAAACAAAATAAGAGGTGTTCAAGTCAAACCGAGATTTTTGCTTACGGAGAATAGCAGAACGCGGTTATGAGAGTAAAATCTCCCTTTATTTCTCGTTATAATCTCCTGCTACGCTAATGCACTAGTGTTTCACTTGCGCTTGAATACCATCAGGGTAAAATGCTTTCTCAGTATGCCGGAGCCACGATTGGACTGCCTGAAATGCTGATCTCCCAGGAACTCCTTTAACAGCCCTTTCCTTTTAGAGGAAAAAATGGCCATCATCAAAGGCATTCAAATGATCATCAAAGGCATTCTCATACTGCCCACCCACACCACATTACAGGAACTCGGCTGGGATTTATTGCCACATCCTCCATACAGTCCTAACCTTGCTCCAAGCCATTTCCACATGATTGGGCAAACATTAAAGGAGTTCCTGGGAGGCCGGTGTTTCAGACATGAAGCTGGCAATCTGATCATGGATCCGGGAATACTGAGAAAACTTTCTAACTTGATGGTGTCCAAGTACTAGTGAAACACTGGGATAAGTGCATTAGTGTAGCAGGGGATTATATAGAGAAATAACGGGAGTTTTTCTGTTATTCTGAACAATCAAAAGTCCCGCTTTGACTAGAACCCCTAGAATTGACTAGAATTACTTCAGATTGTGAGGTTTTAGGAAAGCAATCAACAGTTCGATGGAAACAGTTGCTCCGATTCATCACAGCAACATCCTGTGGTTGATTATCTTTCTAAAACAACATGTTCCTTACATGTGACCCTGGATCACGCAGTCACTTGGAGCTCTACCAATAACCAGGTTTGTTTAAAGACAAACACAAAGATTGTTTAGACTTTAAAATATAGAAAGAATGATGGGCGTCTTATCATGGAATCGGTCTAATCTGTAAGCCATCTTTATATTTCTTCCCTTCCTGTCAGGCTTTCGGTCCGGAAACATAAACATATCATTCTTGCGGTAATTAATAGTGCTTATTAATGAGCCTGGGTCGCATTGTTGTTCGAGGCCATGGAGGCTTTCAAAAGAGCACGACGAAGCTTTAAGATGCGACAGCGCTCTGAGTAATTGGTACAAAGTAGGCCTCATCATCACTATTTCTGCCTCAAGTACTAATTTCGTTTAATTAAGTGGAAAAAGCACATCACAAAGAAGAAGAAGAAGAACGGATACATTGTCTTGATTGATCCGATGCGTATGAACTGACTCCTCATGTCTTCATAATGCTCGGCGGGGGTCGTTATTGTTCTCCTGACCTGACTCATTTGAAAGAGCAATCAGGACTGACCTTATCTGGTACCAAAAGGAAGTTGAAATGAAAAAGCTTTGAGACTAGGAGAGATACTGAAACACAGGGCTGAAGAAGGAAGTAACAGGTACTCTTAAGGAAAAAAGGCAAAAATGCTTTTGTACTGTATGAATAGACATTTTAAGAATAATAACTTAATGACTTTTAAGTGCCCTTGAAATCAAAATAAGTGTTTTTGAGGGATTTTCCCTTCATTTTATGTACATCAATATTACACTGCATAAGAGAAAAATCATCACTCCTGATTGTAAACTGTACATGAAAATTATATTGAGTTATTATTTTTTGTAGTTTAGGAAAGATTTTTATTTCGAGAAAGACAGAAAAACTTTGCTGAACGAGGTTTTTTTTTGGGACAAAAAAACATTTTAAGACAACCTAGCTTCCTAAATTGTGCCACTATTTGATCTAATAATTTTCAAATAATCAGCTGTAAATCCCCTACATAAGAACATTCGAGTTACGAACTTTCGAAGATACAAACCTGCATTCGTGCATGTTCATGTTCACGGAAGTTAGATGACATGTCCGGCGTACATTGTCGCGCGAGTGCGGCATGCATCCCAGGATGTCCGGATGCAAGTGTAAAAGCAGCGGCCATGAAACAGTTCTGCTAAGAAGCGCCGAGCAATAACGATGGAGACAAAAGTGAAAATAATTGAGAGAATTGAGCGAGGTGAAAAGATGGCTCATTCTTTTAACATGAATCATTCAATAAGGACACGATCATGGAACGATACTGTTTATAGCCAGTTGAGTGAGTATCCTAGTACCCAATGTTTTGTTTGTTGAACAAGTTGGTCCTATGTTGGGGACTTCCTGTACATGTCACAGAACAATCCATGTCCCATTGTTGGTACAACCACAAGAACAAGGAAAAGTCCAGTTTATTTCTGGGAGTGTGAAAGTGAGAGGCTGAATTTTCCACCAAAGCTTTTGAATAATCAGTCATTATTTTCCCATTTCGGTCTCTTTGTGGTTTATGGGTGGTTTTTAAAGCCGTTTAATTTCCTGTCAGAAGTGGATTGCTTATACGAGTGGGAGTCAGGGGGATTTGTGTTTTTGTTTTTACAGCATGCGGTTCTCAGCTCGGGCTCGGGTCTCGCGCATGAGTTTAATGCGCTGCTCATTTCCTGGACCGGCTAAGACAGAGATCAAACCTTCTCAGACAGCCGAGGTGTGGACACACACAGACACAGAAGTGTGTGCACATATCATCTGGAATACATCCCCTTCATGACTTTATTCCTCACTGAACACTAATTCTGTTTCCCTGATATAACCATGCTGGCATGTCCCACTTTATTAAATTTCCCCCTGCAGATGCGGGAACTGGATTACCGAGCACTTCTTCACTCGCGTTTCTCTACTGTAATACATCAAACATGTCTGCAGTGATTATAATTGGGGACATGTGACCTGCTTTGGGTGACTTACAGGCTTCCGATGACAATGCTGCATCAGCAAGAACGTTGTTTACAAAAATATTAAACACTGGTAAAAAAAAAAAAAAAAAAAAAAAAAAATGCACTCTTTACTAGAAAGTAGCAAAAGCGTGCTCAATAAGTCACTAGAAGTTGCCAGATGATGATAAAAAAAACAATGAATAAACAAATTTGCATATTCATTGATCATTTTCTAGCCATATCATGTTTCACAAAGGAGTAAGAGTGTTCATCAGTGGTTGGTTGTTTAGAACGGTAATGATCAATGATTGGTTGTTGGGAACAGTGGCGATCAGTGGTTGGGTGTTGAAGAAAGTGGTGATCAATGACTGGCTGTTGAGAATAGTGGAAATCAGTGAGTGGTTATTGAGGACGGTGGTGATCAGTGATTGGTTTTTCAGAGTGGTGGTGATCAGTGGTTCATTGTTGGGAACAGTGGTAATCAGTTGATTGGTTGTAATCAGTGAGTGGTTGTTGAGAACGGTGATGACCAGTGAGTCGATGTTGAGA
>JAQQZT010000040.1:28744982-28758677 GCA_030068275.1 Clarias platycephalus
ATAATCAACCTCAACCAAAATGATGATTCTGATGAAATTTCAACATTGAATCAATGTCACCTTGCTATCTGGGAAGGAACCTACTGTAGCTAGCTATAGTGAGCATGTACTTTATAGACACAAATGAAAAATAAAAAGAGCCTAGGTATGCCAACATTTACCTCAGAAGTGTTAGGAAATGTATAATAAATGAAAGTTCATAGCTCACAACAGGCACTTTGTTTATTAATTTACAAATGTGGTAAAGAGTTCACTTTGTTTCTATCCAAATGAATCAATATCAAAAGTGTCTTGTACATGAGCAGTTTTCTAGAACATAAAGTCTCTTAAGAATTTTTAAAGTAAGTAACTTATGTACTGTAATACGTTAATTGTAAAACCACACAATAAGCTAATTGTTCAAGTAGTAAATGCAGCAATAACACACCTGTACAATAGGACGGACTTAAGTGTGATCTTGCTTTTATATATACGTAGGTGGTGGACAATCCTGAGAAACTTACATATTTTAGGGTTGAATTCCAAATAGCGTTAAATAGAAAGGGAATTGGGATTCAGCCTTGTGTTGGGAGCTACTGTAGTGAGTTTTGTAGCTCATGTTAGCCATGAACAGAACAACATGGATGACTTAGAGCAAGCAATTACTAAGGAGACATGAAAGTGCATCCATGGCAGGTTTTGAACGTGGCAGATGTGCTTTCCTCAGTACTGCGAACCGTATAGACCGCTCAACGATGCCCGCGACTGAGAAGTTGTGTAATTACTGACTGTTAGAACAACAGCCTTTATGAATGTTTAGGTTTTGGGAAATTTCTTGACTGTTCAGTCAGATTGCTCATAATTCAAACTCTAGAACTTGCTTATTAATAACAAACCTAGCTAAAACGTTTCCAATTTTTGAGATCAGTTCACTGAAAAAAAAAAAAGATAAACCTGTCAGCAACATCAACTTTTACCTCAGAAGTGTTAGCAAATTGCTAAAAAAAAAAAAAAAAAAAAACTTACTTTGACTAATATTACAAGGCATTACACTTAACATTAACCACTAATGATTGTTTATGTGTTCGTAATGAGAAACTTCAGTTTTGTGTTACAGCTCAAGCTCAAAGTTAGCATAAAATTTAGACAGAGGACAAAATACTACATAAATTATGGACGATGGAGAAATCAATGAACAAGAGAGAGACAGAGAGGACAGAGAAAGAGAGCTCTCTGTTTGCAATCACTCTCAGTATCAGTGCAGTCATCGGCTGGTCTGTTGCACCGGGGCTGCTGTCTGGCTCCATCCGGCTTATCAGACTTCTACAATAACACACACATTGTCATTTGTAGGTGCCCACACACTCACGCACACAAAACACACATACAAATTCATACACATACCACCCAGAAACAACCTGAAACATATGAATCACAGGTACCAAGGAAATGACCAACCCTTTGTCTACTTAACATTTGAAAGTGTTTCAAAACATATTTAAGCAATATCATATGAGAGATAGTGCTGTTGTGCTGGTTATCAGCATGGATGTGATGTGGTCTAAAGCTATGAGGGTGCAGCCGGAGCATCAGCAATAACCGGCAAAACAGTACAAAACGGCTGCACCCTCATGCCTATGACCGCATCACAGCCATGCTGATAACCTGCAAAACAGCACGACCAGTGTGACAGTTCCACAGACACAATTTATCATTCACAGACTATGATTTCTTTGTTTATTTAACCAGATATTTTGCTCTGCCAACACGTACACCTCTGCGACTGAAGGAACTAACTAACTGTGACTGGTGGAGCTGGCGACTGAGAGTTAGTGTAAATAACATTGATGAAAGTAGTTTTAAATTCTTACCGGTACTATGTAGCCAAAAGTTGAGGAGAATAAACCATGGAGGTGGTGGACAGTCCTGTAACTCGTGTACGTTTCTCTTTATTTTTCCACTTACAGTATTCCACTTTAGAATACACTTTATCATCTCATCTCACTTACGGGTTCTGGGGTTGAATCCCAAATAGCAATTAATGAAAAGCTAATGCACTAGGCTGTACAATCCACTTGTTCCACACACTAAGTAGTGCCCTTGATCAGGGGTTTAAAACGGGATTTAGGATTCAGCTTAGTGTTAGAAGCTAGTAAGCTTTGTAGCTTGTCTTAGGTGGAAATAAAACAACACGATTGACATTTGAAACGACATGGAAGCAGTTATTAAGGAGAAAAAGTGTTGTTTAAGATGACATAACATTACCAGATGTGTGTTCTTGGCAAAAGTGCTTCTGTGACTGGTTGAGAATGTGGGTTTTGGCAGGCAGCTGCTCTCTTCTCAGTACTGTGGACCATAACGACCTACTCTCACCCACGCTGTGACCGACAATTAGTGTAATTAACCACTGTGCAACACCTGGGATACAGAGTGATACATATAGTTAAATGCCCCAGTGCTGTTACTGTCTATTATCACCACTCATCTGTAAACCTCTAATCTAATTAGATTACTTGGTCAGAACTAACTGTTGTATAATATTCATAATGTTTGAGCTTGAGTAGTTTAATTCTGCATGTAATTTTGATTGAATGTGTGGGAGCACTCTAACACATCTCCCTTTATTGGTACAGTAAGTAGTCCAGGCTTAAAAGCCTAAATATCTTAAAACCTATGATTCTATATATACTAGAGCCTAAGGTGTGGTCTAAATGTCATTTAACAGCCGGATTAGTATTTAATTTAACCTTAGCAGGCAAAGTGATGCTTCAAGCTAAAACCTATTGGGGATACTAAGATTAGGGATCAAAGCATGACTGTTTTCTCTCTCTCTCTCTTGCTTGCTCCTTTTTCTGTCTCTCTTTCACACACAAACACACACACACACACACACACACACACACACACACACACACACACAAACACACACACAGAAAGTAAGTGATCATATAAACGGTATCTTAACTGACTGAAGTGCAGGCGATACTGAATGCTAAGTGGAGAAGGATCTCACTGAGCAAGCATTTTCATCACACACACACACACACACACATCCTGTCCTAGCCCCCCATTGTCTGTGCGCAGGTGTGTGACAGACGATAACCGAGAGAAGTGCTTTGTGGTTCAGCAAGGTGGACCTCCCTCTGAGAATCTGTAGTGGCATTTAAACACACACACACACACGCACACACACACACACACACACACATACACATTCTCGAGCCCTGGTATTTCCAGGTAGGTTAAATCCGAGGCTAAGCCCCAGCCTTAAGTCTTATCTCTCCAGCTAAGAACCTGGGCCCTGTTTCCCACAATGCACCTTGGGGTGTGCGGTTAGGACCCCTGCTTTCACAACTGCCCTCCTCATTGCCTGTCTGCACACATCCCTTCCTCTATCAATGAGGGTCCACCCAGAAAGGTGTGAGGCCCTCTGCTACTATCTCTCTCACACAAATACCAAACCACCAACTGACATTTCAGCTACATGGCCTGATTCACCTGTGCCTGTGAGTGTGTGTGTGTGTGAGAGAGAGAGAGAGAGAGAGATTGAGAGAGAGTAAGAGTGAGCATGCATGAGAAAAAGACAGATTGAGAGAAAGAGAGAAAGTATGCATGAGAAAGAGAGACAAAGAGAGAGAGAGAGAAAAATCAATCTGCATAATTGATAGAAACTGTATAATTTTATAAAATACGTAAATCATACTTTTGCGATGCCATGACCAAACAATCTTTCTTATTATGAAACATTATATGATCTATTATTAATCTATTATTCTATTCTATTCTATTCTGCCTTCACAAAATCTCCCATTTCTGTGTTTTGAGATGCAAATGAACCTCACGATTCACTTAATATGCAAATAAGCCTATGATGTCATCTGAAGACTTTTTGCTACTCTTTTGAGCATGCATGATGTACCGTTTCCTGGAAATGTTGTTCATATACACTGGTTCACCAGTTCCTAATTACTGGACAATTGGCCAAAAATGCATCGTGTACATGAATGTGGAGCTGATTAAAAAATAATAGAAATGCTGTCAATCAGGCCGCTTCAGTGTAGCATCTTTGTGAGAGCGTGTGGAGCAGCTGTGTAAAGCAATGCCGTGGGGCCACTTCGCATGTGCCAAAGGCTTCGAACTGAAAACTGTCGCCTTCAGTGCAAAAAAAACGTTAATTGTGCGCTGTGGTACCGAGCTCAGTTTCAGTTTGTACGTGTGTTTATGAAGGTGTTTCTTACTGCATCTGTTCCTCTCTACAGGGTGCTAATGAACAGTCTTAGTCACCTTGGCTGGAGACGTTGAGGAAAAAGAGAGAGAGAGAGAGAGAGACGTGCAGGGAGAACTGAGACAACGTGCCTATTCTATCTCATATCCCCTTTTTGTCACTGGAGTAATAGCAGAACACAAGCTGGAGTCTGAAATCCTCCACTCATTTATTGCCTTTCCATCATTATATGTTTTATTGCTTTCTTAATAAACCAAATCCTTTATACACAATCTCCACAATATTCTACTCTAGTATTAGTATCGGTAAAAAAAAAAAACAAGGAGTTCTATTTTTAGCGTTTGTAATATTTTTTAGGGTTGTAGTTTTAGTGTATCTAATAATATTAGATGTTGTTTTTAATATTATAGTATTTCTAATATACCATGTGTAGAGTTCCAGTTTCTAATATAAAGTTACTGTTCCAATGTAAGTATTTACCATGAATTACATTTCCAACTGAAAAGTTCTAAAAACTTAGTATTTGTTATGTAACTACTGGTTTTGTTTTAGTGTTCATAATTATAATTACCATTCGAGTTTAAGTATTTGTAATATAATTACAGTTCCTGTTTTAATATTTGTAATAAAATTACAGTTCCAATTTAAATATTTGTAATAAAATTACAGTTCCAATTTAAATATTTGTATTGTGATTACAGTTTTGGTTTTAGCATCTGTAATATAATTACAGTTCTAGTTTTAACAATTGTAATATAATTACAGTTGTATTTATATAACAATTACAGTTCTGCTTTTTTTGTATTTATAATATAATCATTTCCAGTTTTTGTATTTGGAATATAATTACAGTTTCAATTTTAACGTTTGTCATATAATTAGAGTTTTAGTTTTAATATTCTTAATATTAATATTGATATTTAAGCTACTTAAAGCTCAGATTTTAGCATTTGTAATATAAGTACAGTTCTAGTTTTAGAATTTGTAATATAATTATAAAATAATTCCTGATACACTTTTAGTATTATTAATAGTGTTACAATACTAGTTTTAGTAGTCCTAATATACTTATAGTTCCAAATTTTTGTTCTGATATTTCTAGGTCAATTATATAAAAGGTTTTAATGTAGAGTTCCATTTTTATTATTTCTAATATAATTCTAGTAGTTCTAGTTTAATCATTTGTATCATGGTGTTCTAGTGTATGAATTTGTGATATAATTAAAATCAGAATTTAGAATTCAACACACCTTAATAGTTATTCTTATTCTTATTATTATTATTATTATTATTATTATGTTCCTTTCCTATATCATTACCATTTTGTAAACCTTTTGCACTGCCAGTGTATCTTATTTAGAGGCTTCACACACTGTTCCAGTCCAGTGTTAGTATCTGTGTAGCGCCATACAGGTGCTGGACTGCACTTCCCATCAGCCCCAGCACGTCACATGCCCCTGATCACATTCACCTGTCTCATTATTCGCTGCTTCTGCACCACTATTTAAGTTCATTCAGGAGTTCAGCGCATATTTCCCGAGGTTTCGTTTTGCTCACCTACTGTCGAGTTCTTGTTCTCGTTTAAAGTGTATTGTTTGTCTGCACCATGACTTATTAAAGATGTTCTGCGCTCAAAACTGTTTCACCTCCACTCCACAATCTGTGATAGAATTACAGTTTAACAATTTTCTTCATTTTGTTTATGATGATCCACCTTTGTCATATAATGGTACTGTTTATTTTTCATTTAAACAACAAACAAAAGGATTTTGATAAAAGTTCTGGATTGATTTCGAGTTCTACTCTAGTTTTTACATGTATCATTGACTTTAATGCAAACAGAGTAACTCTTCTTTCTCTAAAGAAGGTGATAATATCCATCCATACCCCCCTCTGCGAGACCGCTGTGTCTTTGTTAATGAACCAGCGCCTTGTTTATATCGTCTACGCCTCTAGACTATTGCTGCACTTGATGCCGGCGGGCTTCCCCCGGTCCTCTGAGCCTGTGTGTAGGAGTGTGTGTGTGTGTGTGTGCGTGTGAAAGTGTGTGTGGCTGGATGTTCTGATTAATTTTAGCCAAACTGCACAATGCATATGTCTCCCATGGGCATCTCTATTAGTTTCATTGGGATGCCGCTTCTTATTCTGTATTCGCTTGGGCCCCAGGCGAACGGCAGCATCTGGCCTTGCCGAGGGGGTCCGACGTGCCCCCGACCTGTCCCTCTGACTGCCACGCCCTGTTTATTTATACAGAAATGCCACCTGTGTGCTCTGGATTCACAGGGCAATAGTTGAGTAGTAAATTTAATACGTCATTCATAAATAGTGAACAGCACCCATTTCAAGTCTACAGCTGACCAGCTTATCTCACATTAACTGTTGTTTTATTACTACCAATATTAGCATATTTCTTTGGCACTTGAGGAGCCTTAATTAAGTTAAGCCTTTATTTGTGACATATACATTACTGCACAGTGAAATTCCTTCTTTGCATATCTCGGGGTCAGCCATAATACAGCGCCCATGGAGCAGATAGGGTTATGAGCCATCAATGGCAACTTTTGTGAATGGTAACAAAAGTGAAATTAAGATAATAAACACATAAATGACACATCAGGTCACTTTAAAACGTCTCATAGAATGTTTTCACTAAACTCACTCGCTATCGATGGTTCATGGAATTCAAACTATAGCACATGAATTCAAACAAGTTTAAAATTTTACACAGATAGGGTAAGAGAGGAAGAGAACGTTGTGAAGTTATGAAGCCAGATATTAGAGAAGAAGAACTTTTGATATCCATGTATCACCAGGCCAAAAAGTAGTCTTATCTACGGTCTTGAACTATAATTTACAAAATCATCCATGTAAGGAATTAAAGTATTATACCAAAATGTGTAGGTTTTTACAAATGTTTACTGATAAAATTAAACAACTACGCTTAGACATCTACTATATGTGAGCTTGAAATGATGTCCATGGTAAACACATCACTTTAAGCAGACCTTTGTGTTTAGCAATACAGATTACATCACACAATCCTGGAGTATCCCTTTTAAAACCCTTAGAACAGATCTGTGCCGGCAACACAGCATGACCCATTTTTGAATTTTTTTGTATAGTGGGTTAAAATAAAAAATTTAATTCAGTTCATCATATTGCCTAGGCTGTGCTGAAAAAGGGAGATGTCACTCTATATTGCACAATCCTGAGCCATATATATGTTATATATATATATGTTTATTTTAAAAACCTGCAAAACCAATAATGAAAAGGCTCTTTACAGTTTAGCTATGAAAATTATGTTGAAAAAACTTTAGTATCCCTTAAGAGTTCCTTCAAGTTTAGCAATGTAAAAAAAAAATGTTTAGTAAAAGATGAAATATCTCACAAAGAGTTCTTTCAAGTTCACAATAAAAATTACATACCAAAATTACATCTATTAATATTAATGATTAGTGTTAACTTTCTGCTTTGGAGCGGATCTTTATTGATAAAAGATGGAGCATGAGTTCCGACCTTCCCTATTTGGCCTCTTTGAAACAGCTCACGTTGTCAAGCATACATAGCTGTTCATTTAAAATGCAAATGACTTTGTTGTCAATCTGAATGCGTCTTCTAATTAAAAACGTGCCGTCAAGGTGAGGAACAGGCAGGGGTAGGATGGAGTGGGGTAGAGGAGCGAGGACATAATCAAGGTCTGTCGTAATGAGATATTACTGACAAAAGGCCTGTTAAAGCCAAGGCTCACGCCGACATGGGAACCGGACCTCAGGGTGGACAGCACTTAGCGTTTAACAGGTGTAAATATTGGCACCCACTGGGGCACTGAGACACTACAAAGGGCTTGTTAATGCGGATTACAGACCAGCATTAAAGCCAAGAGGGGAATAACCGAGGTGTGTGTGTGTGTGTGTGTGTGTGTGTGTGTGTGTGTGTGTGTGTGTGTGTGTGGTTACAATAATCTTAAAGTTGGAATTTGTGATCCTGACATGTTCATGGGTTGAATTATGATATTCATGTATTATGAATATCAAAGGAGTTAAAAGTCTAACCAAGGCTGTTACTTCCCTTTGAAGTAACATTCCCCCCAAATTGAACTTGCAATTTGAAATATTCAAATGATTATTAATTATTAATTAGACTTTAACGTTACACATCCCAAGACAAAGGAAACATCAATGCTAAGCTACACCATGTGTTCATATACTGCATTAACCACTAAAGTCGAAACATACCTTTATTATCATAAATTTTTGTGTTTTCGATTCTTTTTATTTTTTTAACTCACTAACATTTTCTTGCTGTTAATATTAAGCCTGATTTTAAAATCCTCCCTTACAACTTTTCATTCAAGCCTTTCCAATACAGCCAAGCTGAATCTTAGGTGACATACAGTATGCTCATGACACAGGGTATGATAAAAATGCCTTTTTTTAAAATTATTAAATAAGAAAAATATATGTTTTCATGTATTCGCTTAAAAACATAATTTGATAGCAGACGGTTAAGTTTGTTGGCGAAACCTACAAGAAAAATGTTAGTGATAAACAAATGATAGCTAAATAATAATTAACACTTTGTATGCTCACTTTGAGTCACGTTGCTGTTAGCATGCTAATGAAGTTGATGTTACACTATGTAGTTATTTGGCAATATTAAGATTTTTAATAAAACATTACATCGCAGGACCAAAAAAATAAACATTTATTTTTATTAAGTTTTGGAACTAACACATTAAAAAAAAAATTCTTTAAACAAAATATAGACTAAAACGCCTAGTAATAATATTTGACTCAAATGTAATCAGGGTTGCCAGAGTTATGCTTTTTCCACCAAGCTGAGCTATTTTGGAACATGGTTTTGATTTGTTTGTTTGTTTTGTTTTCCTAGTTAAAAACAACTGTAGCTACCAAAATTGTGCTATACAGCTAATAATTAGAAATAGATTTCCGCACTCATCAGCTACGCCCAACAAAGAGAGTGTGTATAATTGCACACTGTATTTGTGATGTATAGATTAAGAGAGGTTAAAGAATATCACTGCGCTAAGTGATAATTGAATAATTAAAAAAAAAACGCACTACAGCAGATTAGAAATGCGTGTGAGATTTTAAAGCTAGTTTCAGGTCTTTTAGTGCGAGTTCATGAAAAGTAGTTGCAAAGTGCCGGACACCTGACAAACCCGAATATGACCGAATCTAATGTTTAAAGAGTTAAAACAACAAAATACAAATTGTTCAAATAGAGACTACACGTTATGTAAATGTATGCTAAAAGTAAACGCTGCACTATTTAAGCTTCCAGAACAAACAAACAAAAAAAATGAGTCACATGTGTCACTTTTCTCGCTGATACTTGTTTACATCCACCCTCGCCTTTATGTACCAGCTGCGGTCCTGTCAGGTGTAGATCCACCAGAATCTCGAGACTGACAATCCTGTCAATTTTATCCCACTCTTCCACTGACAAGGTGACACTTCAGCTGGAGTTTTCACATATTTCACTTAATGTTCGGAATAATCTAACTGGGTTTAGGTTCCTGTGGATGGCATGGAAGACATTATTGAAAGAGCTTGAAAGGAAATAGCAGAGTCTAGTAGAAGCTAGTAATAAGCGAGTTAATGTCGCTTATTGTTGTGTGCTAATCTGGAAACAGAGCTAATATGGAAAGCTGAGCCAACTGACTTTCACACCGATTAGTGCGTTATTGATCTCGTGTAGAACTTCAGGAGATTCTACTGTGACTTGCTAGCGTGAACGTTGCACGCTAGTTCAGGATCAGTTCATTTGTTCAACTAATGAGAGGTTAACAAAACGTATATATAAATCAGCTGTCGACCCCACCCTTTTGTCATGTTTACTGCAAATGAAGGACAGATACAGGGGAGAGGGAGCAAGCGAGAGAGAGAGAGAGCATGTGTGTGTGTGTGTGTGTGTGTGTGTGCGCGTGTGTGTGTGTGTGTGTGTTGGGGGGGGGCTTCGGGGTGTCAACTCGAACAGACTTCCATGTAGCTAATTTATTTACAGATTTAATTAGACCGATTGAGCCCTCACAGTTCTGAGAGAGTGAGAGAGAGATAACAGGGGAGAAATGTTGCCAGCGCTACACTAGTTTAATTACTCTCTCCTGCTCCAGATCCCCATTCACCCACGTCTGGGGAGAAGCTTAATTAAAATCCTCATTATTTTACTTTTAATTAGTTCTCCCCTTCTTTTGTTTCCTTTCACCATATGGCCATGTTCCGTGGTCAAATTAACGTAATTGAGCTAATTAAGCCGATCGCCTTAATTATTCAAAGCCTTCCTATTGGCTGACGTGCTCTCCCCCCCCCCCTCCCCTGTACCCCTGTCTCGTCGACTCTCCTTCTCTGACATTCTCAGCTCTACCAAGTTCACAGTTGTCAAGTGTGTACGTACGAGTATAAATGTGTGTGTGTGCTCACGAATCAGGGCCCCCTCGTCCCAAGGAGACATCTTTGAGAATGTTCCCATGACAGTAACATATTACACAATGTCCCCGTCCACGAGGGGCGAAACCTGCGACATTAGACTCCGCACTCGTCTTCTATAGAAATTTAGGCTTGACCTATAGTTGTACGCAAATGTCCTTTCAATTTTTTCCAATATGATCCAAGGTTTTCAGTCTATTGCCTGTCCATCATTTGGGAGACACTCTTTTCCAGAGCGACTTACAGTACGACCTTTCTCTTTGCACGTCTGAGCAGTTGAGGGTTAAGGGCCTTGCCTAAAGGGTCCTACAGAGGCAACGTGGTGGTGATGAGGTTTGAACCTAGGACCTTCCGATCAGCAGTCCAACACCTTAACCACTGAGGTACCCCTCCCCCATCCTTGCGGCCCCATCACACTGGTACAGAACATACACTGTAAAATACCACCACTAAGACAACAACAGAAATCCTTTTGACTAGAAACGTATCTACATTGGGAATCCCGTCAACAAACATTTAAACCACAGGTTCGTTCATGGAAATCCGATTGGCGGAATAATGTTTCAGTCTGCGTCACCGGTTGCTAAGCAACAGCAACCCTCCAAAAACAGTTTGACTCGTGACCTATACGAATGCATAAATAGCCAAGAAATAATATAGTGTTAAGGAAAACAACATACAAGATGTTCTATTAGTCAAATTGTCAAATATTGAAATGACAGTAATGCAGTGTTCAAAGAATCTAATCTCATTTAGCCTTTTCTTACTAATTACATTAGCTGATGCGTATTAATGAGGTTTACAGGCTCAAAATGCTTGATCTATTTCCTTACCTTGTTGCATAGCAACAAGACACCTGTGACGGAACTACTCTAATTTTTTTTGCGTGTGCTGGAAAACTCAATAAAAGAAATGTTTGTCATTTCTTTCTTTACTTTTTTCAGTATAAACTGAGTCATACCAAGGAATAAAATCATCAAATGTTATTATGAGCAATACAGTACATGGTCTGTCGTGTTCTGTTGCTATGGGGGGCGTTCAAGTCAAACTGGGACTTAAAAGCGATTGACGTACAGTAATGAGACTCTCACCCGCAATAAAGCATTTGAACGTTTTAAAGAAGGCGGTACGTCTGTGAATGACGATCCCGACCGAGGTGGTTTGGAGGCCACCGCAGTCAATCCCGTGAACATTCAGCGAATGGAACGACTGATCCTTGAAAATTGACACACACTCATTCACCAACACCACTTGCACATTACAGGAACTCGGCTAGGAGTTATTGCCACATCCTCCGCACAGTCCTGACCTCACTCTGAGACATTTACACATGTTTGACTCATTGAAGGAGTTCCAAATTGGGAGGCCAGGGTTTCAGATGTGAAGCAGATTGACTGAGGGATCTTGATGGTATCTAAGCACCAGTGAAACCCTTCAAGTTTATTATGGGCTAAGCAGGGGGCACAATCAAAAGTCTCGGTTTGACTTGAACACCAATTGTAGAACATAACTATAAACTATAGTGCACACATATGACGGTGTTAAGATGAGTTACCAGAATTGACACTTTTCAGCCAATCAGAGTGCATGAACTAAAAAAAAATATATATTGTGATAAAGTTATGAAAGCGTAAATGATGTGCATAAAAACGTACCCCAATATCTGCATTAAGACCAGAGGAACATGATGGAGTTTAAGTATCTAACATATTTATATTCTACATTATAAAGTAAAAGTAGCTGAGGAGTTAAGATTTTTTTGTGACAGTAACTCAAAGGTTATGAGTTTGAATCCCACGACTCCCAGAGTCACTTTCTGCCTTTTGGGCTGGAGTGTTGAACTCCGTACTTGTTTGTAATAACTCATTTGCTTATCTTGTAAAAAATACAAAATAAAACAGTCATGTCTATGTGCCTCAGGCCTGAATGATGCACCTACAGTAAGTCATTTGCCTTAATTTGCAAACCTGCCTGTAACCTTTACTGTACACGCATCAGAAAAGAGATGCACAGAGCAGACGAAGCCTCTTGTTAGGTTGATATTTAAAACACTCCTGCCTCTTTTTTTTTTTTGCCTATCACACTCGTTCTCTCTTTCTCAGCATGAAGCGCAGAAGCTCAAGCAATTAGATTCATTTGCATGTGTTAATATGATTAATTAGTGAGCATAAACACTTTTTTTTTCGGTGACAGAAGCCACACCGCAATCCGTACACCTACAAACTTTTTTCCAAAAAAAAAGAAAATTCTGATCGACGATAAACCTCATCAGGATAAGAAGCTTTTTCTTCCAGACCTGCTAATTGGAATCTGAATATGCCTGGCTAATTAGTAATATGCAGATGAGGCTCACTTCATCTGAACGCGGTGTGTGAGCCGTGGCGCGGTGGGTGTGCGTATGGCGCCTGTGGTTTTATACCTCGAGATATGAAGATAATTGCAATTAATGGAGTTGCATTGAAAATGTTTAATCGCTCTGTACAAAACTTTAGGGCTGTGCTGTGAGAACCGAGCGAGAAACGAGGAATTAGAGAAACGTCAGAAATCCAACAGATCGTCCAGTCTGTATTAAGACGCGGTTAATGAGGTGTCGCTAATTTAAACCCACGTCTAATGAAAGCTCATGAAGCGGAGAATCGATCGCTAATGATGGAATCGGGGTTAAAATGGCCGCAGCGTGCACCTGAGTCCCTGGGTTCATGTCAACATGTTATGCAATAACTGTTATTGAGCGACATTTTATTTCAAGCACCCGATAGTGTACATGAGAACTCAATGATTTCCTCCTAAACTAACCAAATTTTAGATTTTGGAGAGAGATTCCACTTCTTGTTTTGTGTAATGGCAGAAACATATTCAATAGCATACATTGATCTTTTATTTATATGAAACAAATAAATAAGTTGTATTTCTCTTAATTCTATAAACATCTACAGTGCATCCCGAAAGTATTCACAAAATTCTACAACCCCAAATCAGAAAAAGTTGGGACAGGGTGGAAAATGTGAATAAAAAAAGAAAAAAGCAAGTTATAAATTT
>JAQQZT010000040.1:28762333-28775712 GCA_030068275.1 Clarias platycephalus
GTGTGTGTGTGTGTGTGTGTGTGTGTGTGTGTGTGTGTGTGTGTGTGTGTGTGTGTGTGTGTGAGAGAGAGAGAGTGCAGGAAGGGGGACGGAGTGAGGATGCAGACGAGGAGGATGGGATTTCAGCAAACCTGTGGAGAAGAGAAAACAGTCAAAGCTTCACTATGACAAAAAAAAGTTTTAGAAGTTTATCAACATTTTTTCAGCTTTGGAAGCTGAACTGATCCACAGAGTTCCTGCTTTAGGGTCCTGAATGGAACCAGTCTGTATTCTTGCGTGTGTATAAGCAGCTGTGGTTGAAAGCAATGCTACAAGGGGTGTTCAAGTCAAACCGGGACTTTTCTGGTGAATGAGGACCATTGACATTTATAGAAGACTTCAAGCTCAGTACGGTGATGAGACGCTCAGTCGCAGTAAAACACGCTTTAAAGAAGGCTGTGAGTGACGGTCCCGGCCGAGGTGGCTCAGGGGCCCACTGCAGTCGTTCCCGTGAGCATTCAGCGAGTGGAACACCTGATCCTTGAAAAGAGACGTGTCTGTATAAACTGTACACACACTCATTCATTCACCAACACCACTGACGCGTTACAGGAACTCAGCTGCGAGTTAATGCTACATCCCCCGTACAGTCCGGAGACATTTCCACATGTTTGGGCTATTAAAGGAGTTCCTGGGAGGCCAGTGTTTCAGATGTGAATCAGTTAATCGGATATAAAACGCTCTACCTTAATGGTGTCCAAGCGCTAGTGAAACACTGGGATAAGTGCATTAGTGCATCAGGAGATTATATAGAGGAATAAAGCGAGTTTTTATTCTTATAACCGAGTTCCGTTATTCTGTACAATCAAAAGAGTCACAGTTTGACTAGAACACCCCTTGTATATCGTTACAACGGCCCTTGCTAAAGCTAATGCTGATTCTAGTCAAAGCAGCGCAGGGTGCGGTCTGGGGCGGAGTTTGGGCAATGATTGGCAGCAGGTCTCAAGGAGTGATTAAACAATAAAAACAAACACTATTTATGCCTTAAAGAGACACCAGGAAAGTTGAAAGACTACAACCTAGCGGTTACGCAAACAAGCGCATCGCAAACGTGTCGTAATATTAATATGGCGTTTTAGAGATTCTTAGACCAGATCACACAAAAAAGCCTTCATTATGTCAGGCAGTGCAAGGGATTGTGGGTCCTCTCACCTTTTGGTCAGGCAGCACGGGGTTGCCCTGCAGATGTGCGCTGAGGAGGGAGGCACTGGGTCTGTCGTGCTCGCAGAAGATGGTTCCGTTGACGTAGTGGAACCGGTCGCCGGGGACCAGGCGGTTTCTGCACGTCGCGCAGGAGAAACACTGAAAAAGAAACCAGACTGTTAAATTCAGTTCAGACGAGCTCGGAGCGATACGGCGTGTTGACTTTCTGACTGTGGAACAGAATCGGCGGAATTAACCCGCCTGCCACCGCCTCTGTATTTGCGTGCTGTGGATATTTAAAGAAAACTGGGAAAGGTCAGAGCGCTCACAAGACAAAACATGTGCTTCGTCTGAGGGCTGATTTGCATAACAAGGGTGTCGGCAAGATCAGTATTAATGAGGCAAATACTGCAATAATGAAACGGTGTTGGTGACATTATTTCCATAAAGTCTTACTCATTTCCGGACTTTGTGCAATTATTTTTGTCAAGTGCTTCCTCTAAACCTGAAGGTGTTTCTGGAGGAATTCGGACAACAGCAGCTCTGCGAGGAAGGGAAAAAACAAAACAAAAAAAAACACAGGTTTATATTAACGCAGGGTCTAATATGTCGGCGTTCCCATAGTAACAGGTTGGACTGCAGACGGTCGACTTGGTCCAAGAGACGGACTGGAAACTTTTTAGGCCGGTCCAGAGTTATGGACGAGACATTTGGCGTCAGAAAAACCTGAGAGCACGGACGAGCGTCTCTGCAGATAAACACAGATCAAACTTAATATCCAGATTTTTTTTTAGCAATGTTATGGACGAGACATTAACTGGACAAACCTTTCTAATAAGGTGCAGGCTTCCTACAGACTATGAAAGAGTTACACTTGTGCCATGACAGAGACTGGAATAAACACAAAGTGTATCATCGAAAAATGTCAGATTTTTTTGGAATAAATGAGTTACGATAAACCGACGTGTCTGAATCGGTTCACTACTAACTATTACGGGGCGTTTGCGTCAAACCGGGTCTTTTGATTGTACAGAATAACAGAACACAGTGATGAGAGTAAAAACTCCCGTTATTTCTCTTTATAATCCTGTGCTACACTAATGCACTTATTCCAGAGTTTCACTAGTACTTGGGCAGCATCAAGATAGAATGTTTTCTATCAGACTAACCGATTCACATCTGAAACACTGGCCTCCCAGGAACTCCATTAATGGCCCAAACATGTGAAAGTGTCTTGGAGCGAGGTCAGGACGTGGCGATAATGCTCAGCTGAGTTCCTGTAATGTGCACGTGGTGTTGGTGAATTATTGCGCGTACAGTTCACACAGACAGGTGCGTCTCTCCAGTTATCCATCGATTTTTAAAGGATCTGGCGTTTCCACTTGCTGAATGTTCAGTGGACTCACGACTCGTGATGTTCATGACTGAAGTGGGTCGTCGTTCCGGGATCGTCCTTCACAGGCGTTCGCACCGTTCAAATGAGAGTCTCATCACCGCGCTGTGCTTGAAGTCTTCTATAAACGTCAATCACTTGAACGCCTTCAGTCACTAGAAAGGTTATCACAAGTCCCGGTTTGACTTGAACGCCCATCGTATTCATGACTGAGTAGTGCTGCCTTCGTGCTCGCGGATTGGCTCGCATTTCATGCATGGTGAAGATCTAACCAATCACAGACCAGACTGGATTCTTGTAACCAATCACAGACCAGACTGGATTCTTGTAACCAATCACAGACCAGACTGGATTCTTGTAACCAATCAGAATACAGAAGGCGGGATTTATCATATACAGACGAGAGTTAAACTAACTCTTTTTTTTTTTTTTACCTTAAACCTGAAAGTCTTCTATAAATATAAAATGACGACTAGTGTCTAATCCTACACTTGCTGTGTGTTTAATATCCTGGCAGCGTTTGCCTTCCGTTCCATACGCACACTTTCTCTCTCCGGCGTGATCACACACACACACTGACAGGAGGTTAAACGTTTATTTTCTGACACCATGCCAGCAGACGGGCCGCGACGCTCACCTTGAGGTGGTAGACGTTGCCCTGCGCCCTCATCACCATCTCGCTGGGAGGGATCGACTGGCCGCAGGCACTGCACGCACCCGTGTGCCCGAACAACCTGAAACACACACACAGAGGTGACGAGTGAGCTGAAAGGATCCATCATCACCCTGAGGGACTACAACATTCACTATCTGTTTTTAAATGGCACCGCTGAGACAACTCGCATATAATGAGCACATCATTAATCGTACCAGGCTTATCTTAGCCACGAAGGAAAGGGACCAGGGTACGATACCATACAAGTTATCTATGACACTTTGAAGCACAGGGGAGGGAAAAAAGAAAAAAAAAGAAAAAAAGTGCACGATGGAAATGAGTCTGATGCAAATGGAAGTAAGAGCAGCACATCCGTCAGGGCCGAGAGCCGCGCCGGCTTCGCTCGGCTCATTTGCATGGCAAACCAGGACGCCTTCACAGACACGGCCCTTGTCTTCACTCGGGAGGAGTTTGTGTAATTTGCTGTTGACTCAAGGACGAACCGATCCAGGGGGGTGGGGGGTTAAAAAAAAAAAAAAAAAAGTAAAAAAGGAAGTCGTAATTTATTCCCAGACGTAAACCATGATTGTAGAGCGATTCGGGATTACATCACCACGTCTGCCCAATGTAAATTTGAACAAGTGCTTATTCACAGTAACGCTGAGGTACGAGATGCAACACGACATAAGACAAATACATCAGAGTTCAAGTCTGGCCAAAAACCTCAAAACGTTCATTTCTGCATAATTATTGATCAGTATAATGTGTTCTTCAAAGTTTTTACATACCTGTGTAAAATCTCATAGCTCTTAAAATACATTTATTATAAATACACTCCATAAATGATATTAGAATTTATTGTTGTATACATTACTGTACTGCAAACTGTAAAACCACTCAATCATAATAATGATTAATAATAAATGTTAATAATAATATTATTATTATTAGGTTTGCCTAGAGCTGCAAGGTTAACGTAAATCCAGCCCCAGATTAAGATTCCCTGACTGTTTACTCGTATTCAAGCTCACAAACATTCAAACCTGGAACCCTGTTGTGTCCAAATGACCCATGGTGGGACAAATCACCATGGCAACATCAGTTTCATTTTTAACATTCTGCATACAATAACGCATGTAATAATAATGCTACTGCGAAAACTTTACGAATGTCTCAAAATAAAATGACAGACAAAATATAAGATTATTAAACTTATTTCCGGTCAAATGTTACTAAAATTACAAGTGAAATGTCTTATTCTATTGATTGGTAATTATGGTAGTATTTAGGAATTTATTTCATAAGGTTAATTATCTCCAAATAGAAAATAGCACTTTTGACTAGAAATGCGCTTAATACTCTTATATTTTTGTTTTTTGTAAAGAAATTGTCGGTTTGGCTAGATTCAAGAATATTTCACTTTGAGATAATATTTTGCAGTGAATAAGAATAGTAAAGGTCACCAGGGTTGAGAAAGGAATGAAGCTCTCGGTGTTGTGCTCTTACAGGAAAACAATCAACAACGCCTTGGTGCGACTTTTACCCATTTCAAGAAATCCATTCCTAAAACTGGCAAAATTATCTGCCAATAAAACAAGAAAAAATTAGTTAACAAAATTTCTCTTGAAATAAGTTTAATAATCTTAGCTTTAAGTAATTGTAAAGAAATTTGATTAGATTCAAGAAGATCACTTGCCACAGCCTCATTTCATGCCGTGTATCCAGTTATAGTTACATTTACGGTGGAACGTCTTTAAAATCTTTGTGTTTACGAAAGCCTTGGCATACTGTAGCTATGATGTTCTGTGTCGACCGATTATCGTCCTGGTAGATCGTCAGGGCCGATATTCATCATGTTTACGATTACCAGTATCGATACTTTTTCTTTCGAGTCAGTTTATCTGCAATTTCTGAGTTGAACAGAAGTCGGAGAGCATCCTGTCCTATAGTCGTGGAGCATCTAGATATATACGAATTTGGACAGGTAGCGAAGCTCGTCATGTCCGAAAGTGCGCACGGATCAGTCTTTCCATGGGAGTAAAACAACCGAAACTTGAGACTCCTTCCATAAATATTGCGTCTTCCTGAAAACTTGTACAAACCAAAATTGTAAAGAAAAACAAACAAGCTACTGTTTTGTTTCTAGTACAGTCTCTGTGTGTCTGTTGTGACGGCGGTTCTGACCTGATGTAGTCGCTCCTGCACAGGATCATGCCTCCTTTGCTGTAGCACGTGGTGCCGATGTCGCCCAGCTGAGCCTGGCAGCACGAGCACTTCAGGCAGCGCGTGTGCCAGTAGCGCTCCATGCTGAAGAGCAAGAAGCGGTCGGCAATTCGGCCTCCGCAGCCCGCGCACGCGCGTGACACGCACCCGGCTCCGCCCACCGTCTGGCTGTTCACCATGCCTACAGAACAAGGAAAAACTCCCTGAGATGGCAGTAGGAAGAAACCCTGAGAGAAACCAGACTCAACAGGGAACCCATCCTCATTTATAACGGAGAGCAGGCATTGATCTGCAGGCATACTCTGGAAGTTC
The DNA here is from genome assembly GCA_030068275.1 of Clarias platycephalus. NCBI lineage: Eukaryota > Metazoa > Chordata > Actinopteri > Siluriformes > Clariidae > Clarias > Clarias platycephalus. The sequence continues at coordinate 28,768,099 of JAQQZT010000040.1, forward strand.
ATGAGATGTGTTCAAGTTCATATGGAATCCAGTTCCTCAAAAATGAACATTTCTCTGATATTTCTCCAGGTGTCGAAAACACCAAGAACTCATTTTTGGATTTTAAAAATGGTTTTTTTTTTTTTTTTTTTTTTTTTTTTAATAGATCTGCTTGTTCTTTAGAGCTGTAGCCGAGACAGATTAATGATGTTCATGACAAATATTTTAACATGACAAAAACACCATAAAGCTGCAGAAATCAATTATTCATTCATGTTTTTATGAATATAAAAAGAGAACCATGTATTCAAAGCCGAGTCCATGTACAAACCTTACACAGTATTGATATAATTTACTCGGCATGTTAACGTGAGTTTCCTGCCATCACGTCATGTACAGAAGAAAAATGCAACACTGATTGAGGAATAAAGCGCCTCTGTGGATTAAGTCATGGAATTTCAGACTGAAGGAACTCATAAATGCTGTAACGACCTTCCCAGCATCCAGAGCCGTGTGTCAGGGTTTAACATTCAGCACGAACAGACTGAAAAGTTAGCACAGTTTTTATAGAGACTGGAACTGGTGAACTACTTCAGCACTCTGAACTCCTGCCACAGAAATCTACATTCGCTTTTCACGGACATGGAAATCACACACACACACACACGAGTAATGACTATGTCAGTTTTAAACCACAACTAGATATAACCCCTCAGGCCTCGACACTATATGTAACCCGACACAGGAAGCTCATTAATCAGAAAATCTCCGGAAAATCAACTTCAATGTGCTTCGTGTGAAGGGTTTCAGCAAAAACATTGACCAAAAGCGAACTCGTGTGGCCTGTGCTACAGCCAGCATCGGAGCGTGGTCGGAAAAAAATACATTTTATAAATAAATAAATTAAAAAAAACACATACATACATGTGTTATTTTACGAATAAATTACAGGATTCATATTATACATGCACACTAACACACACATAAATAAAGAAGAGGCGCTAGATGCAGAGCTCAAATTACATCCAGGTAATGAAATTTTATTTTTAACTCTTTAAAACTTCACAATAATTATGTTAAGGCAAAAAAAATATATATATTCATAAGATAGATAGAGAGAACCATCAAAAGTTTGGACAGAAGATTTAGTTTCTACATTTTTTTTTTTTTTTTCAAAACTATGTAATAACACACATGGTATTACATAATATTTTAAGACATGACGGTCAGCTGTTCTGGAACAGTTCTTATAAGAACAATATTGTGTCGAGTGCGTTTGTAAAAAAAAAATCATCAAGCTCCATGATGATGGAACTGTCTCATGAAGACCTTCCCAGGAGATCAAGACCAAAACGTTACCTCTGCTGTAGAGAAGTTCATTTAGAGTCACCAGCCTCAGAAATCACCAATTAACAAACAGCACCTCAGATTAGAGCCGTTGTGAAGGATTTACAGAGTATTAAGGAAATTATTGTGTATTTTGGATAAACGCCTTCAGCATCATTTTACATTGTAGAAAGAAAAATATCAAGAAAGACCATGGAGTTAGAAGAGGAGTAGATACTGTAGATGGATATACTGTATGCACATGCACATATACAATTTAACTACAGCTCCAATGCGTAATCAAGCTTGCCCATTTTTATTGCTTTATATACATAAATACCTTGTAATAATTTTTGTCTTGTAGTGTGCATGCATATAAATACATACACACATTTGCATTTAACTGTTCCAATGCTTCATCAAGCATGGCCATTTTATTTATATACTTTTGTACTCCGCTGTACTTGTATATCCAAGCCAATCATTCATATATATATATATTTATATATAAAATGTATAATCTATCATGTAGCCATTAGAGATTTACATTTAGTGTTAGGAGAAAGATTATTGAGCTATGCACATATATAACCTGTAATAAATCGCAGGATTTTGTCATCCTTTACAATCCCTGCAATCCATAATGTGGATTAAATCCATACTGTGATTAATTGTGCAGCTTTAGTTACTGTCCTGTATACAACTGAATATTGGTCCAGAGCGTATCAGAATGCATTATCCAGCATTATCTTCCCTTTGGAAGCAGTGCGTAAATACACCACCACATTGTACATTTAACTCCCTGCAGGACGTCCGCATGCTCCTCTACAGGAATACGATTTACTCCTAATCCGACCTCCTGAGCTTCCTAACAAGCGGGTAGACGATGATGAAACCAGTGCGGACGTGACAAGATGCAGACAATGAATCATCACGATCCAGGAAAGTAAACAGAGCAGGAGAAAAGGGGAAATCATCCAGTGCAGACTGATCGTATCAGAGAAACTCCACCAGGATGGAGATCAAGACCAGGATGATACTGAAGAAAGCTCTCTTTATGAATGAGGTTAAGATCTAAGGCACCAATAAGTACTGTACTGTATTTACACTTGCAGATTACAAAATGTGTTATGATATCTGATAGTTTCTTTCTTTTTAACCCCAGACCCAAGACGGGTTCAAAGCTACAAGATCATCCAAGAAGGAACAGAACGAGATTTAACACCTCTCGACTTTATTCTTTGGTCTCATCTGAAAGTCAGGAGTCGTTCAGAACAACCTAAAGCACTAACAGAGGAAATCATCTGTGTGGAACAATGTTCAACCTTCTTGTATTTGTAGTGCAGACAAGTGTCACAGAATCAGACTTTTGCTCGGATTTATACCTTTAGATATACGTTTGTGTACAGATCCAGAACTCTGTACGAGGCTGAACGTAAAACATCTGGAATACAGTTTAAAGTCTAAGCAGTTACTTGTGATGAGTGTTTATGGATGTAAAGAACAGCATGATTTTAACACACAGGCAGAGTTTAAAGGCAAATTAATAGCCCAGGGTTTTTCCCTTTATGCAAACACACACACACACAGAGATAAAAACACCATTATCTCACCCCCTTCAGACTGGAGTATAATTGATTATATTAACTATTCTGATAGATTTGCAGCCACCAAGGATAAATAATAATACTACTAATAATAAATAAATAAATCCAATCTATCTATATATAGATACCAAAACAATAGATTTTTGTATAGAGAGTGGGTTGGTTGAAAGATTTGATAATGGTAATAATAACAATAACAAAAATAATTTTAAAAAAATGCAAAAAAAAACTTGAAAATAAAATCTATATAGAATGTATTTTTAAATAGTCTTAAGAGTGGTTTAGTTAAATAGACTATTATTAATAATAATAATAATAATAATAATAGATAAATTAATTAAAAAAAAAAACTAATATTAATAATAGCAATAATAACTCCTCTTACCTTCAACTTTTTTTTTTTTTGCAATGAATTCGCAGTAGAACCCCCAGATGTTTTCAGTTCCCCCAGCTGTTCCTGCGTCCAACTCCTTAAACTTAGATGTTATTCTAATAATAACTAATCTTTACACTAGATGATGGTGATGACCCGGTGAGGGTGATGACGGTTACCATGGTGCGGTGCGGTGCTGTTCGGACCCCCTGAGACGCGACCCGCTCCGCTGTGAACAGGCTCTACACGGCTCCGTGACCGGAAACTACCGACACGCGCTTATTTCCACTCCACTGTGTCCGAGCGGCGGTGTGCGCGCGCTTTTTTATGAGTCTTCGAGGTGACGTAATGGAGTTGTAGCCCCCTGCAGCCAATGAGAACCGCTTGGGGGCGTGGCTGAGAAGAGCGACGGTTTGTGTTCGAAATGGCGCGCGTGTTGCCAGTCCCTCGGTTTTCGGTTTGAGGTCATTTACTGCAAAAGCCTTTTTTTTCTATCTTTTTTTTTTTTTGGAGGTTCAGGGTTTACATGCATTAGATCTACTACCAGTCAAAAGTTTGGACACCCCTTCTAATTCTATGGTCTTGTCTGATTTTTATTTCTTTCCACACTGTAAAACTATGCTGAGGTCATCCAAAAGACACAATAATCTCTTTGATCTCACACACTCACTCATCTTCTATACCGCTTTATCCTGTATTCAGGGTCGCAGGGACCTGGAGCCTATCCCAGGAGACAGAGGGCACGAGGCAGGGTACACCCTGAGCAGGGTGCCAATCCATCGCAGGGCACACACATACACACACTCACACACTACGGGAAATTTGGGAACACCAATTAGCCTAATCTGCATATCTTTGAACTGTGGGAGGAAACCGTAGTACCCGGAGGAAACCCACCAAGCACGGGGAGAACATGCAAACGCCACACACACAGAGACGGGAATCGAACCCAGACCCTGGAGGTGCAAGGTGACAGAGCTAACCACTACAACACCGTGCCGCCACCTCTTTAATCAGTATTTGATATTATAATGAGATGTATATCTGCTACTTATACTCTGTAAATCCTTCTTAACGGCTCTAATCTGAGGTGTTGTTTGTTAAATGGTGATTTCTGAGGCTGGTGACTAAATGAATTTCTCCTCTGCAGCAGAGGTAACGTTATGGTCTTGCTTTTACTCGGAAGGTCTTCATGAGAGACAGTTTCATCATGGTCCTTGATGGGTTTTGCAAATGCACTTGACATAATACTGTTCTTATAATAATTATTAGATAATGGATCACATACTGTAGATTATCTATCACATAGATTATGGATAGTTAAAATAATACAGATAATGAACTGGGATATATTTGGCAGCAAGTGAACAGTTTTTTCTCAAAGTTGAGGTTCTGTAAGACAGAAAAATAGGTAAAGATCTTTGAAAAGGGTCAAATTGTGATGTCTAGATGACTCGGTCAAAGCAACTCCAAAACAGCAAAAAGTGCTGAAAAATGTCAAACTGGTTCTGATAGAATGGTGTCTGGACACAGAGTACATTGCAGTTTGTTGCGTATGGAGCTGTGTAGCTGCAGACCGGTCAGGGTGAACATGTTGATCTGTGTCCAGTATCAAAAGCCCCACCAGTAGGCACGTGAGCATCAGAACCGGAAGGAGGTGGCATGGTCTGATGTGTGTGTTCAGAAGAGTTGAGAAGTGATGGCACAAGGGTGAATTATGGGTAGATGGCAGAGTTAAAAATAAAATAATAATAATAATAATAATAATAATAAGTATAATAATAAAAACACAAGAATTGGTTATTTGTTCTGTTTAAATGTGTTGTTTTTCATGTACTTGAGGTTGTGCTTGATCATATTTATAATGTTATAATTTATAGTGAAAGAACAATGGAGGAAAAGCGAAGATTAAAGTGCGGCTTGTAATGCTGTTCATCAGCAAAGCGTTCTGTAATTTTTGTGAAAATATAACTTTGCTCTTTGATCATTTCTTTCAGTTTTATGCATATTTATGTTTATACAAGACTCCTTAACTTTATGTTAAATGTCTATAAACTGACTTTCTTTGATCTTTCATTGATAATGCAGATTAATATAACTCCACATCATGTATTTGCTGTGTTAATAAAGTTGAAATGAGGCGTAAATAAAGTTAAAGGTTTAGACCTAACCCAAACCTTTAATCACAACTTCGATCAACACATGAAACTAGGATAAATGCATAATATCATGTTGTTCAAAACCCATGACTTTTGTTCTATTAGTTCTGGTTGCTTTTTAAATGTTAATACAATTTACTTTATTGTAAAATATTCTTTGGCAATTTACAGCCTAATTACAACACTAAAATGAAAACCTTTTTTATGATGTTATAAAGAACATTTCACTGCAGTACCCTTACCGACCACTAGGGAAATCACAATTTGAGAAACATTGTTCTACAGAGTACCAGTAGAGAGCAGCAGAGCTTTATAAGAGTCTTAACTGCTCACATATAGATGAATTGTAGTGAAATGATTATGTTAATATTGTTATTTGTTTTTATCCTGTGTACATTGTCATTTTCACCTTCTGTTAGTTTTAATGTAATGCGGTTAATATGCTCTCTCATACAATTGTTACACAGTTAGTACCAAAGTATTAATATTAAGACATCATCTATACTGCTTCATCCTATGTACAGGATCAAACACTATGGTCAATTTGGGAACGCCAATTAGCCTAATCTGCATGTCTTTGGACTGAGAGAGGAACCGAAAATCTTGGAGCGCGGGAAGAACAAGACAACAATACTAACCACTACGCCACCGTGCCGTCATTGGTTTATACATGTTGTTGTATTGTTCATGTTTATTTCTTATGTTAAATGCAGAAAAGCATCTCAGAATGGAGGAGATGTCAAACCTTGATATCATCTCCTTCATCTACTGAGCAGATGAAGTTTGTAAAACCCTCACCTGGTCTTTATCAAATTTTCAACTGTCAAGTTTTCTCTTCTGGTCTCCTGCTGTTTCTAACATAACATTACTAAGAGTAACATAAGGTGAAGTGGGGTACATTTCCTGTTTGCAATCTGCATATTCATATTTAAGGCCAGATTTGAACTGTAGCAGAAAGTCTACATGCTTGATGTTTGGATTAGATTTTGTCTCCCTCCAATCACACCAGCTCACAGTTTCCCTTAAATGAATGAAACTAAGTGTAGACAGATCATCCTCTCTCTCTCTCTCTCTCTCTCTCTCTCTCTCTGTCATCACCCAATATCTGCACGATATACAACTGTTTCCCTTCTGTCTGGTTCCCTGTTTGTGAAGTCATTCTCGTCGCCAAGGGACACCATGTAAAGTTGACAGGAACTTTGGCGTTGCTTCCACGACCACTTCACCAGCACCCATTCCCGCCGCTGAGTAAACATATAGGACCTTTAGGATCTGGGGTTGATGTTGCCTTCAGAGCAAATTCCTGACCTGTGGCTGGGTTTTTACGCCATATGTGACGCCAGAGAGAGGAAAGACGAGGGCGTTAATTATTCACAGTGTCCCAGGCACTAGATAGTTGCATCTGCTTCTGCTTTAACCGACCATCACTGTTAGCCTGTCGCTTTACAGGTGTATAGACTTCCCATCTAACATCTCTGACAGTCTGAAGAACCACAAATAAAATCATTTTGACTCATTCAGGCTTCGAAAAGCATATGATGTCATTCCAACATGTCATACCGCTCACACTGTCTGCAATCACTTCTCTATTTCTAACTGAACAATATTTTCTTAATTCTGAGTTCCAAAATGATAAATAAATGTCTCCCTCTGCTATTGTCTTTAAAACAGAGGGTATCGAGTGTTCTGGAACGTAAAGGGGGGGGGGGGGGGGTTATTGCCCAGGAAGGAAAGGAAACAGTAAAGCTGTGTATGGAATTTAAGACGAGGTTGTGATGTTTGCACTCCACCGTCGCATTGTGTGTGGAGAGGGGAAGAAAACGGAAGAGCCTGCAAATGAGCCTCTCTCTCTCTTCCTCTTCTATTTCATGTCTGTCCATCCATCTGTTTACAAAAATATTCAGAGTGGTAATGACAAAAGTTATTTCAGAGTTGTTTCAGAAGCGCAAGGTAGGAAGTGCTCAGGTGGCACAAGGGGAACTTTAAAACCTACTGTACAGGTAGATGGTTTTAATGCTAATGGTTTTAAAGTTATGGCTGGCCACTATATATATATAGAGAGAGAGAGAGAGAGCGAGAGAAACCTCGGATTGCGAGTGTTCCACAAGACGAGCAAAGATTTTTAATACATTTTGACTTGGAAAACGAGCAAGTCTTGGTTTACGAGTAC
>JAQQZT010000040.1:28777716-28789572 GCA_030068275.1 Clarias platycephalus
TGTATGTGTGTATGTGTGTGTGTGTATGTGTGTCTGTCTGTGTGTCTGTCTGTGTGTCTGTCTGTGTGTCTGTCTGTGTGTCTGTCTGTCTGTCTGTGTGTCTGTCTGTGTGTCTGTCTGTGTGTCTGTCTGTCTGTCTGTGTGTGTCTGTCTGTGTCTGTCTGTCTGTCTGTGTGTGTCTGTCTGTCTGTGTGTGTCTGTCTGTGTGTGTCTGTCTGTGTGTGTCTGTCTGTGTCTGTGTGTCTGTGTGTCTGTGTGTCTGTGTGTCTGTGTGTGTATGTGTGTGTGTATGTGTGTATGTGTGTGTGTGTCTGTCTGTCTGTCTGTCTGTCTGTCTGTCTGTCTGTCTGTCTGTCTGTGTGTCTGTCTGTCTGTCTGTGTGTCTGTCTGTCTGTCTGTCTGTGTGTCTGTCTGTCTGTCTGTCTGTCTGTGTGTCTGTCTGTCTGTCTGTGTGTCTGTCTGTCTGTCTGTGTAAACGAATAAATTAAACAAAGGAACACATGTTGTTTTAAACACTTTATTTACGGTATTTGATTTTAACACTAAAGGTCAACATCAGCCAGCATGGTAAATAAACACACACGCAGACACACACACACATACACTTTAATACCAGTTACACACTCTTACACAAGAGAGCAGCTCAGAGAACCGAAAGTAAGTACGCCCCTAAAAATGGAGCAATCTCTCTAATCGTGGTCACTCCACTGCCCGTGAAGCCAGTATACTGTACAAAAAGGAAATGCAAGCCTTAATGTTCTAGATATCATCTAATAATACACAATCATAATCATCTGTATTAAAGTCTGACTGTAGACTTCTTTCTCCACAAATAACCACGTAATGACACACACGAGGAAGTGAAGCACTTCTGTAGTCTATTACCAAAGCACAACGTACTGTAACAGACAATACACTGGATAATACAAAGTTCAACAATATTTGTTTCGCTCGAACCGATGAACCCATCCGATGTCCATCTTGTCTCAATAGAACGTCTTTGTGGACTAAATCAGGTCCATGTCCACGTCCAACTCCTTAAGATATAAGAAGTGCTTGTCGCTTTTCTCATGCTAGTGCTTGTCGTTCTTTTTCCTATCGACTGTGATAGAAAGTCATGAAGAAATTATATGTTTGTGTTTCTGAAAACATAAGTTCAGAGAGGAGGAATAAATACAGTAAAGCCAACCGAGAGCTAATTATGTACAATATAGGTTCCAACTTACGATTAATATTAAAGAATTATGAATTCTGCTCTAAATGTTCATAGAATCATAGAGATTGTTATCTTCCTAAAATTAAATATTTGTGGAAAACTAACTTAGCTAGCCATGGTTACAAATGTACATTTTATGTGAAATCACATAACATCACCTTGAGCAAAAAAATCAGGTATTAATGCTGCTTTACACTAGTCCAAAAAACAGTTTGTTAATGTTAAAAGATGAGGGGCGTTCAAGGCAAACCAGGAGGCTCCTCATTAAACCAATGGATGCATTTTAAACAAGGCCGAGGTGGCTCGGAGCTCGCTGCCGTCATTCCTGTGAACATCCAGCGAGTGGAACACCTGATCCCGGAAAATTGCCGGATAACTTGCAACACCAACACCACTTGCACATTACAGGAACTGGGAGTTATTGCCACATCCCCCGTACAGTCCCCGTACATTTCCACTTGTTTGGGCTGTTCAAGGAGTTCCTGGGAGGCCGGTGTTTCAGGCATGAAGCAGGCAGTCTGATCATGGCTCCGGAGTACTGAGAAAACTTTCTACCTTGATGGTGTCCAAGCACTTGTGAAACGCTGGGATAAGTGCATTAGTGTATCAGGGGATTATATAGAGGAATAAAGGGAGTTTTTACCCTCATAACTGTGTTCCGTTATTCTGCACAATCAAAAGTATGGGTTTGACTTGAACGCCCCCGTTGGAGTTACACAAAAGTTTGCAACAACTCTAAAGAAATTGCGATATAACAATGTTAATAAACTGCAAACGAGCATCTCTGTTACATGGTTGAATCAGCTGTTATTTGCGGCTAGCTGTTACGATGCAAAAATAGTACAAAAAATTATACAAATCTTATGAACTAATCATAAGATTTGTGGGTAAATTGTGTACTTTTTGGTCAATATTTGTGTCAGTAGGAATTTTTTTTAAATCATAGATGGTTATTGTTTTAAAATCTATGATCAAAGCACAGTTCTTTTTTTTTTTTATCTATAAAGAGCCAAAGTTACATTGAAATTTTGTATGTTTTTTTTATATTAAAAAAAATTGCCCTTTGATTTGTTTTCCATTTCTCAAAATTTGATTTTGAAACAATACTCCAAGAACAAGCTATGTCGTATTTTTAAATGTCTGTTTTTGATATAAAAAAATAAAAAGAAAAGAATGACCAAAAAGCACTTAGAACTTAAGGTTATGATTAACATTATTAACATTGTTTGAATTAATTTCCTCTTCTATTCCTAACATTTTTCCAACCTACGCCACTGAAAAAGTCTCTTATAATCCGGAAAATACGGTAAGCGTCCAACGTGTCAGGTCCCAGCAGGAACCGGTCTCTAGAAGTCCAGTAGCTGAGTTGTTCAGGCTCTTGTCAGTGTTTCAGCAGAAGTCATGCCCTCTAACACACTCACACACCCGGCAGAAAACGTTCACAACACGTTCTCGGGTGAAGCAGAGGGGAGAAACGACCCCTTTGTAGGTAAAGGGTTCTACATGGAGCTGGGGATGGAGTGATGGAGAAAGTGGAGTTATGAGATTTCACTCCTGGTGAACATCTCATCGAGTCTTTGTGCTTGGCTTTATGTAGGGAGGGCATTATGGCAAAAAATAAAAATACATTTACACAATTATTGAGACATGTTTGGTGCCTGGAATATGTGCAATCGCACTTTAGCTAAAACATGCAGCACAGAAGCTCTTGTCCTGCTCCTTCCATGGATGGTGGTTGTGATGTCTAAAGCTATGTCTATAAATTGTTTCCGTTTGAGGTGGAAGAAAGGTTGCAGTTCCTTTATAATCCTACAGGTGGCAGACTTTAAACAATTCAGTGTAGCAGCGTAGCGTCCATTGTGGAGCGAATTGTTTGCTACGTTTGTAACAAAATGAAGAATCACAATACAAATCGAATCGACTCCTACTGTAGGTATCGACATAATATGGTATCAGGTGGTCCCTGGTGATTCCCTTCCCTATCACGTAGTCATTTTACGGAAATAATTTAGCGTGAGATAGACTCCTACTTCTGCTTAACTGTTAGCAGAATTAGCACAGTTAGCATCTAACTGAATTAGCGTCATAGTCCTAGTGCAAAAAAGAAGCTGAACCAGCTACATTCAGACACCAAATACGTCTTAGCTTACTAGCAAAATTGTGTAAACGCCTTTTTAAAAAAAACAACATATATTCAAATGCCTTTTTTAACGAGGGGGGGTCCAGATGTATTTTTGTGTAAAGTGTAACGTGTGTGTGTGATCAGTGTGAAAATGTGTGGATATCGTTGTGCAGGCTAACAGAAGGCAGCGAGTTGTTGCCGTTCGCGCTGCAGTAGCTCTTGCTGCAGCGACAGCGTTGAATCCACATGACGTTACGTGTGATGCTTTCTCCATCAGGACAGCGGAAGCGCAGGCGTACGGTGCGAGTCTCGGACGGACGACAGCATCTTGTATCGGTGCACGTGCCACACGTTTTGGGCCGGTACCGCCTGAGTGTAGTGCAGCCGCCGAACGAGATGTGCTCCGGTTCTCGGGCCCTCAGCGTCCGTCTACATTTCTTGCCTTTCTGCAAAGAAGACACCGATAGACAATGATATGTTAGCGACAGCTGGTTTGCGCCGTGTTTTTATCCCGATGTTGGTTCAGAATCAGCAAACCATTACATTAAACCAATGAGACGTGAAATCTCTATCCCTTTTCTCTAGAGATTAGATTAAGGCTAGACGTTGCTTCTTACCTTGACATATGGCACAGGGCCACACTCATGGATCTGACAGAGACGCATCTCCTGGACGAGTTTACACTCCGGGTTCATGTTGGTCACGCGGTTAGAGAAGCCGAACCCGCAGGAGGCGGAGCACTCGGACCAGTCCGTGGTTTGATGGACGCACTTAGGGGAAGGAAAAGGAACTTGAGACACAGGCAGCAATGTCCGTTCTGCACAAACAAAAGAAGACACAAGCAGGATGAGTTATCGAGCCTGAGATCTTTAAAGAACATCCCAGGATGTGCTGAACATCTCAATAGAAAGAGCTAATCAGGTTCCAGTATGTAAATTGTTAACTTTTTGTGATAGTTAACAAAAGATCTCATTTTGAACTAACACTTCACTGAAACCTGGTTCACCTTGGAAGGCATCTCCTGCCCTGGCCGCGAGGTTGAAAGTGTGCAGCAGTTTGTTGATGTAGTTCGAATGCATTTGCACAGTTGGCGAGTCACGGGGCTCTTCGTTGATGCGATTGTCGTCGTCACACACCCACTCCTCACAGCAGCGGCCGGGTGGCAGCTCCAGGCGTGGGTTGGAACAAGGCCAGGACGGCAGGGGTATGCGGTGTGGGCAGAGCGGCATGCAGCCCACAACGCCATCCATGCAGCTGCACTGGTGCTCACAGCTGGGCTGGAAATCCTCACCATGCTGGTACATGCGACCGCCGAACTCGCACGGCCGACCCTGAGCTTCAGCTACGGGGACACAATTGGATACATTGACTTATCAAGATAATCAACCTGAGTGTAAAAAACAGCACATTCAAGACACAATCACGAGCCTCATCCTCAAGTCCTAGAAGTTCTACTTGGTGCCAATCAGTAGGAACTCCGTAGGAACCATTGCTACACCTTTCTTTGGTTTATTTTTGTCTTATTCTGTAGTACATGAATAGTTTCAGGTCTCCCAAGAGATTCTGTTTGGAAGAAAATGTGCTGCTGTACAACTTTAAAAAGCCAAATGAAAATATTAGGTTCTAGGTGGACCTTGTGGAGCTTGAGCCAAAAGGACCAATGTTATTTAGAGCATCAAGCATAGCACCATGAAGCATTCTTCAGTTGGTTCCTCTTGGGCAATCCTGCAAATATCTACACAGAACCTTACAACATGATTTCTACTTTGAGTATTGGTTCTGAGTAGAATGTCTAACAAGAGAAGGATCCTTAAGTATCTAAAGAACTCTTGAATAGCTTTCTCTCAGAGAGAGAGAGGTTCCTCAAGAGTCCTCAAGTATTCGTCTCTTTCTTAATGTTCTGTGAAGAACCTTACGACAGAGTTTGTACCATGAGAAAGTGTTCTGAGAATCCTTAAGTATCTAAAGAACCTCTTGAGGAACCTCCTTCTTTTCAAAGAGTGAACGTTGGTTTAGAGAAACATACTGGCTGGAGTCCTAAGGTTTGTTCAGTGGAAAAAAAGTAGCCATGACTCATCTTGTAGTAAACATGTTTGTCTTCTCACCTCTGCACAGGCCGCGTTGCGGGTCACCTCCGGCCCCTAGGTGGCAGCGCAGGCCTTTAATATGGTCGCAGGGTTTGTCTGGGCTGCATTCCTGGTTAAACTGTTGCGCACACACCTTACAGCAGTCACACTCATCCAGCACCAAGCTCACTCCCACCGGGCACGAGGGGGGCGTCATGGGGCACGAGCACGACCCTGGACAGCCTCGTACCACCTGGTGAAGCACAGCATGAGGAGGGAGGAGAGGGTGAGGGAAAGGCTCTGAATGATATCATCTGCTGAATAGCTAACATTACTTAAATAGATTTTTTTTTTTTAATTAAAATCTTCCTAGCGACAAAGCCGTGACCTAAACAAGCTTTCAGTTGTAGTCAAAATGTCTGACAGAGGTGCGAGACGGAGAAGGCTGCGTCTGGGTCAACATATCGAAAGGGTGCTTTTGTGATGAGACAGACTCACGCTGTCCTACAGGAAGGAAGGAAGGAAAGAGGCATACCCCTAAATGTATAGTTTATTTTAAAAAAACGCCTCACACACACACACACACACACCAATGCAACAGTTTGGTGCACTGTAGTGACCTTGCCTCTTGTGATCGAGGTTTCACACAGTAACTGTGTCTACTAGTAGATCTGGATCTGGTTAATATTTGGATTTGAACCCAAAGTGGGAGTGGCTTATTAAAAATGAACCCTATCACTATGCCCAGTAGACGGTCTATGACTGTCTCATCACTCCTGATGATAACTATTATTATTATTATCCTGCTCACACAGGTATTATATTTAGTCTGTACCTCCCCTGGAAAATGTTCAAGCTTTTTCAGTTCCCCAAAATATAATTAAAGCAGTAGTCTAATTTTAGGCCACGCCCCCTGATCAGGCAGTTACTGAATGCATGGGCTTACTTTGTCCTGTAAAATTCAGACATATACTGTAGTAGACCACCATGAAACGTGTCATGCACGTCACAATTTGTGTGTGTGTGTGTGTGTGTGTGTGTGTCCCAATGTAGACCTTGTGAATGAGAATGTTGCTCAAGTTATAAATCATTATAATGACCGTGTCCAGAGTGAAAAGCCTCATTGTCAAAATAATTGCTAATTACGAAATCGCTCACAATTTTCATTCAAGCACCGGTCAATTACATTAATCAGGAGCCTGACTAAAAGAAAAAAAAAGAAAAAAAAAACCCAGATTACAGAATGGATCCTGTGTACTCACGTCTCCAGCAGCACAGAGAACAACCAGCAGCACTACACACACAACTGCCTGCATCCTTACACTCCTTGGAGAAAAGATATTCTCAGCGTCCTAAAGGGAAAAGAAGAATTTCTAATATTCCAAAAAAAAAAAACAATTAATCCAGCAACAGTTCCAGATGTCAGATATCCAGGATGTCCAGACTCCTCGATTTATTGATGTTGATTTTGTTATTGCTGTTGTCTTTATCTTTCCAGTGTGTTCCAGTTCCTGCTTAAGGAACTGAGTGACTGGTTAGAAGTCTAGAGTGTGATCTGCAGAGAGCCGGTGTGAGTGTGTGGCTCGTGGAGCTTTATGGAGGATCACAGCTGGAGCGGGTCACCTTATAGAGAGAGAGGGAGAGAGAGGGAGAGGGGGGCGAGAGAGAGAGAGAGAGAGAGAGAGACAGGCCCACTCTGACATAAGAGCACAGAAAATTGAGCAAAGTGACTCTCTCTCTCTCTCTCTCTCTCTCACACACACACACACACACACACACACACACACACACACACACACACACAGATATTTCAGTTAGGTAACAGTGCTAAGAAAAAGAAAACATCCAGTTAGTGCCCTGCACTGATTTATCTGTTGTGAAATACACAAATCGAACCACAATCTCCAGCCAATGATAAGAACAAACTGATTAAAACCATGAATAGCACCATCACATGCTGCCTCCTGATAGTTAATAATCATAGTTTAAGCCAGAATGTAATGTAGTTCACGTCTAAGCTGTATAACTGCGATGTGTCACGGTGCCCTTCAGATAATGTGGCATAAATTCTGGACCTAATGGATGATGGACGTTTGTAATATAAGCATCTGTAATGGTCCTGCACAGATGGTCAGGCTCTGGCAAACCAGTCTGGTTCATTAATATGACAAAAAAAAAATTCCAGTCATTTCATGTGGGATAAATTCTGGATATATTTAGAAACAACAACAACGAGTCGTGGAAAAGACGAAAAACGAAAATTTATTTCAGGACTTGAATCAAAATCAGACCTTTCTGAACTATTTTACCTGGCGGTTTAACACACCCTTCGTAAGCGGTGTTAGCAGTGGCCGAATTGTAGTTTTTACAAAATACATAAAATTCTAAATTACAATACAACTCTACCATTATAAAAAATAAAAAAAAAACATTTATATTAAACTATTGTCTAGCTAGCTTACTTGAGTAATAAAGAATAAAGCTAGGTGTTATTTCAGCTTCTACCATTAGGGGTCGCCACTTCAGGCTACGTGATCTGCACATTTGATTTGGCACAGGTTTTTATTCTGGGTGTAGGATCAGCTCTCAATACACTGGCAGATTTTTCCGGAATTCTGATGTGAGAACCCTACCATTGAGCCACTGCTGCCCCTAGAGGATGTAGCTAGTAGTGTAGCTTAACTCTGCACCACTGTTTTACTCGACAAAAATGATATTAAAAGTATATAGTGCAAGTGTTAAATTAATGCTGAAATAGCTAGATAAGATCTAATTTGGAAACGTTTTGTTTATCACATTCAGAGTTTATTTTCTCTTCTTGTTTATTGGGAGTAGTAGTAGTGCTACAGCTCGGTCCTTTGGGTTTAGTTCAGATCTACCAAACATATAGCACGCTTATGCAGTCATGTCAATTCAGTTGAGTCAACACTGTGCTAGTGTTTTCTTGGAAGTGAAGCTTCTAGGACAGAAGTTTAGTGAGTACATGTAAATAAAGAACCGCACCAAAGTGAAAAACACTATTTGTATTGGTACTGGGGGTGATGTTATGTGAAGAACCGGATTCTGTGAAGAACCGGATTGAATTTGTGATGTTTTGTGGGTTTTTTTGTCGTATTTTATGTCATGATAGTGCGTGTTGCTAATTGATAGAAATCTCCGGCACAGAATTACTAATCAGTAAAGGCTATTTGGTCATGGGTTCATACTCAGACTCCAGATATCTTCTTTCAGCGGATCCAGTTTGGGGTGACCACAGCATTTCATCTAATCTAAATATTTGATTTGGGATTCCTGACGCATTTGGATGTTTACCCCTGTGATTGAAGGTCCCTGTCAGGGAATACAAGGTAGTGTCAAAAAGTTGTGAGACTAGTTTCGTAGTAAGCCAACAGATGACCATTCACCTTGCATTTAAGCATTTGGCAGGAAACTTTTTCCAGATCGACTTACATCTTTTATTTAGTTATACATTTGAGGATTAAGGACCTTGCACGAGGCCCCAACAGGGACAACTTGGTGGTCATGGGATTTGAACCTGGGACCTTCCGAACCGTTGTCCAATGCCTTAACCACTGAACCTTCATAAGTCAGCGTGCCAAAAGACATCATCCTGTGCATTGCGCCTCGAGAAATGGTCCCCAGGGGCCAGATCCTCAATAGTGATTTTTACTGGAAGGTTTTAGGGCGTCTGAGGGAGGACATACGGTGAAGGCGACTGCATCTGTGGCAGGTGAACACTTTGCTGCGTCATAGACATTTCTACAAAACCGGTTGCCATTGTTCCTAAAGTTGTAGATAAAGTCATTCGTAGCATGTCAGTGTTTAAATCTGAAATCTAGAGCAATATTGAAAAGTAGCATTAATTTAGACAACATGGAAAAGGTACACCCTGTCTCAAATCAAGCGCTGTTTCTGAGATCAGGGAAAGCACTAAATGAAAGGAACCCAGTGACCAGCGCTGGGAACTCCTGCTCCACAGACACTACTGCGCTATAGTGGAACAAGTGAGGAGGGAACTCCCGCTCGGCCGTATGGCTTTCCTCTGTAATAGGAAGTGGTGATGCAGATGGAGAAGGAAATCCCCATAAACAACTCAACAGGCTCTTGACAAATTCTCAACACACACACTGCACTATCCTTACACACCTTCTGCTAGAAGGTCTTCCTGTCAAGCTGCAGAACTCCCTCGAAGCAGTTCCTAGAGGCGGGCACCGTTCCAGGAAACCTTAGTTCCCATGTTTCGGAAGGAAAAGCCAAACATTCCCATTGTCACTTTTAAAAGAGTTTAAAAGGTGTTTTGTTTTGCAATAGGTCAGGCAGGACCTGGGCATTACATTTCCAAATATTCTGATCATGAATAAGCTACCTTTCTGAGCAAGAAGAAGTCTTATTTGAATCTGATGTATCTGATCAGACATATCAGTGTCTTCCGGATTAGATGCACAGTTGCAGTCAGGGGTTTACTTTAACTCAGCATGAATAAGATCCTTTTATCAATTTTGGGCTTGGGTTCATTTCTTTGAACTTTTTTTATGGGGCAGAATAATTGTACAACTTACTTAATTAAAAATTCATTTAGAGTTTTCTGAATTTAAAAGAGCAAACAAAGGGTATTAGGTTGTTAATTCCATGGGTCCTATAATGTCTTTTTGTCTTAATTTGCTAAGTCCAAGACTTCTGAACTTCCTGTTAGTAATGATGATGGAGTCTAGTTGGTAGCTTCACTGTGCGACATAAAAAGGGTTCGTTTGATAGCACTCATTGCTTGGCTTGACCAAGACACAGTACAATGGAGGAGTCAAAGGAGCTCAGTGCAAATATGAGAAAGAGGATGGTAGATTCACGTCAGGAATGTGTCTAGGAGTCATTTCTTGCCAATTAAAGATTCCAAGATCAGTTCAAAATGTTGTACATAAGTACATGTATGAGTCATTTGGAGGTAAAACGACCGGAAGAAGACCCAAACTGTCACCCTCTGCTGAGAGAAGATAGTTTTGTATGGTCAGGAACAACACAGGAACCACCAAGATATAAGCCTGCCATGAACAGAAAGCTGCTCCTCCAATGTCCACACCTTCAAACTTGATGAAAGCTGAACACATGGTCAAAGAAAAAGCCTTCTGGAGGAACGTTTTTGACCAGAAGTATGTTTGGAGGAGTAAAGGTGAGGAATGCGTTCAACCCAAAGAACATTCTAGTTACTAAGCATGGTGGTATCACGCTCTGAGTCTGGTTGGCTGCCAGTAGAACTGGTGTACTGTACAAAATGGATGGAATAATGAAGGAGGAGAAGGAGAACCTCAGAATTCTTCAGCAGAGCCTCAAATCATCATCTAACTGCTTAAAATGTGGACAAAATTGAGTGTTTCAACAGGACATGGATAAAGCTGGCTAACTTTAAGCTTTTGAAATTTTGGAGCGTGTTCAAAAGTCAAGTCCGTGCCAGGAATCCGACACATTTAATTGAACACTACCAATTTTGCCAAGTAGAGTGGTCACCCATCCAACCAGAATTCTGCCAGAAACTTGCCGATGGCAACCAAAAGTGTTATTTTGTGTTAATTTCAGAAAACTCAAAATAAATGACAACTTGTGGAGCAAATTCTTGATGGTTTTTTCTTCTATTAATGATGTGTATTGTACAAGCTCAATCTTCACTTGATATTTATGTAAATTTCTGACTACAACTGTACCAGACTGAGTTTGTTGTTTTCATATACCATCAGAGTTTCATCTCATTTCTAACAAGATACATCTGAACTCATTCTTAGATAGATCAGAAAGCTCCGGAAAGCTGTTTTGTTCTAAGACAATCTAGTCCCAAACAACAAAATAACTGATTATGGCTTTAACATCGTCCTAACCTCACGGTTTTCATGCCGGGAATATTTCCGTATATGAAGACAGAATTGGTTATTCGGGACACTAACGCACTAACATCTCCGTGCTACGCCTAAGACGATAACGTATGTCCTAGTGATTTAGCTTAGAGCCCTTATTTGGCTTGAAAATCACATTCAAAACATCAAACCCTGGAATGTTAGAAATAAAACCTGTACGTAACGTAGACGAGGGTCTGTGCTTCATAAAGATCTCAAAGCTGATGGAATGCTGATGGACGATCAGATTTCGGTGCTTGTTTATGGTGATCGTAGCCAGAAAAAAATCTGATAATCATTTGCGTTGTGGGCGCGCGCCCCGGCCTGTCGTGCTGCGCTCGGGATGAGAGGGACACTCAGATACGCGAGCGGGTCTGAGAGGAAGGTGAAGAGTGAAGGCTGCCGTAATGTCAACAGGAGTGTGTGTGTATGTGTGTGTGGGTGTTATTGACAAGTGTGTGGTGTAGGTAAGCACGCAGCAGGTGCTCGATGCTTATCCGGTTGAACACAGTGATTCGAGAATGTGTGCATGTATGCAGTGTGTGTGTGTGTGTGTGTTTTATGGTGCAGAAG
>JAQQZT010000040.1:28846747-28862006 GCA_030068275.1 Clarias platycephalus
ATGATGATGATGATGATGATGATGATTAATATTGTTATTATTACTATTATAAATAAATAAGTAAATTATAAGTTCACTCACCTTTACAGCGGCACAAGCAAATTAAAACTAATAACAGCACAATGGGCCTCATCCTGACTTTACACCAAAAGGTAAAAGAAATTAAACAGAGGAACAAAGTAGCCGTTGCGCGGCGGACATCAGAGACACTACAGCGTCTGCTGCAACATCCAAGTCCTTTGATAGTCCACTTCCGCATACGTAGCGAAATGGGCGTGGCTTTAGGGCCACATCCGACTTACTGTATAATACTGTAGATAGATAGATAGATAGTGTATTGATTCTGAAGGAAATTTCTTATATTAAGCAGCAATAGAGACAGTAACTCTAAGACAGGTTCTAGATGTACAGTATATCTTACAGTAATATAATATACACTGTATATCTTACACATAAAATACTATATACTGTATATCTTATATATAGCAGTCACAGGGTAATGTGAAAGCTGACCAAAAGTTACTAGTGGCAAAAATAGCTTAAAGTTAAAGGAAGTGAACTGCAGTGCAACCTTGATGTGCAGTTGTACTGTATGTGTGACAAAGTGACAACAGTGCAAATATTAGTAAGCCTGTATAATGCTTTATGATGTAACACTGAGTGTAAGTGAGCAAACCATGAGGCTAACAGATAAGAGAGTCATGCGAGTAGCACCGTGATACTATAGCAGAAGATCTCCAGAGTCTCCTAAATCCTAACGTTCCTAAGTCTCCTTATAGTTCTTAGTAAAACATGATAATCATGTTTGCCGCTACTAATTTAAATCACTTTCAAAAGCCACATCAACCTGACTGAAGAAACGTACTGTATCTTAGAGCAAATACATTCCAATAACTAGAACTAACCCCATTTAATACATTGATTAGTAAATGTTAGGCCAAAACATTCTTACCAGTAACAATTACACCCCTGTATAATAAGTATTACTACTACTACAAGATAGTTTTTATTATTATTATCATCGATCAATCAATCAATCGATAGACAGACAGACAGATAGATAGAGTCCTATACATAATATACAACAACAAGGAAGCAGCAAACAAGAATTGCAATGAGGGGGGAGGGGAAAGGTTTACACTTAAGGTACATTAATGAACACTCTTAACGATTTAAGGTGCATTAATGAGGTAAAAATTGTGTCAAGTTTTAGGTGCATTAAAGAGGTAAAACAATGCTATCAAATAAGATATGAATATGAAAATATTGCTTCTATTTATATTTATACATGCATGATGAGTGTATATACAGGTGAGAATGAAACTGTAAATAAGGTGCACCAGCAAGTAGTAATGGAGAGCAAATATATAACTAGCAAGTACTAATAAAATTAAAAAGAGGATGCAATGAATGAAGGATGTGACCATGTGATCATCAGGGTCTGGGTTCGATTCCCGCCGTGGGGTCTGTGTGCATGGAATTTGCATGTTCTCCCCATGCTTAGTGGGTTTCCTTCGGGTACTCCGGTTTCCTCCCACAGTCCAAAGACATGCAGATTAGGCTAATTGGTGTTTGCAAATTGCCTATTGTCTGACTGGAGGTCCTATCATGGTCGTACAAATGGGGATAAATACAATGGTTACCACTGGCCTCCATGGTTTCTAGTTGGACTACAGAGGGGTATGATTGAATGGTCTAATAAAAAAATTGTCTAATATAAAATGCTATATACTGAGATTATAATATAATATAATATAATATAATATAATATAATATAATATAATATAATATAATATAATATATATTACAATAGGCCAAAGCCCTATGACATCAGCCCAATGTCATCATAGTGTGTGAAGGGCCATATTGTTTTCCTAAGATTTTCTTCCCCTTTTTGGTCTTATTGGGTCTTAACATGCTCGACAAACTTATGAAAATTGGCAGACAGCTTGGAACCCACTGCATTTAGGATGCCTGAGAGTCTGGGACATGGGCAGGGCTCAGGGCCATCACACTAGATTTTGATGCAACACACTTGAAGGACTATAAAATACTCCTCTTAGGAAATGTAGGCGATCGCCACCAAACCAGGCCTATGTGATCTAAAGACATTGAGGATGAAAAACTGTAAGGGGGATTTTTGACATCTCAATCGATTCAGCTGTGATAATGCCTCAAACTTATGCATAAAAGTGGATAATAACTTTCTGCGTGGCATTATATTAAGTGACATCATGTTGTGACATCACATTGAGTGATATCATAGTGTGATGCTTTATTTCACCCTTTTCTAAAATGATGTCATAATGGTATTGGGATGTGCCCTTCAAATGTATGTGCCCACTGTGCCTGCTTGTCTTTCTGCTGTGCCCGTGTGGCGATGGCGCAGGATGCTTGGGCCCACTCATCACTACTTGCAACTATATTTATTATTATTATATCTATTATATTATTATTATATCTGTTAAATGTCTTTATTTATTGTTGTTTCGTACTGTGTCATCTGTGGTAAAGACCTCATCAAACAGCAGGGGGCAATAGAGGACTTTCCGGACTTTCCCCTTCAGACTCATAATGACAGACTGTGACTTGGTTTGCAGCTGTAACTCATCTTTTTTTTTTATCTTTCAACACAACAAAACTCAGATTCATGGCTGTCGTAAGACCCGTCTTGGAGCCATCACTGGTTGTGAAGCAAGACACCCAGACCACAGCAATACAACCCACTATTATGTCTTTGTTTTAGACTATGAATACACACACACACACATACGCACACACACATACACAAGCAAACAACTCCTAAATCCTAAATGACCCAAACACATTCACGATGTTGTGTGAAGTGTTTGGGATGACAGATGTCTCCTTCAATTTTAATCACAAAACCTGATCGCTTTATGTATGTCCAATTCTTCAAGCTGTTATCATCAGACGTCCACATATGTCTCATCATGGAGACAGAGGGGTTGGAGCAATCACAGTCCATCATTACTCTTCAATTCATGTAAACCATCTCTCTCTCTCTCTCTCTCTCTCTCTCTCTCTCTGTGGGACGCACATTCTTGACTTTTTTTAAAACCTTGAGCCAAGTTTAGCTACTGTACAGAATAATTCATGCAGAACTCCTTTTCTGGGAGACTTGTTAGTTCTTGACCACAAGTCTCCCAAAATGTGATGTAAAAGTGGCCTCCCAGAGCCTATAACATGAAGGGAAAAAATAACTAAATTGCAGCTTTAGCCAACATCTATATTTTTTAATTTATTTCTCAGAAAACTAGACCAAAAACTGCTGAAAAATCCACTTGGCACAGATGTAATGATCTTAGGTTAGCAGAAGGTTTTTAGAATGTTATGGTTTTTGGCCCCTAGTATGTTCAAACTGTCCAGGTTTCTGTACGTTCTGGGAAAGTTGTTGGATAACGCTCGGTAAACATTTCAACAAGTTTTGTGCAGCAGGATTTATACCTGTAGTTTCTGGGAAAGTTGTTGGATACGTTTTAACCAGGTTCGTGCGATGTTTTAAGAGCTGTATTTGCACGGTCAGGGAATGATGTAGGAGCAAATTCTATAAACGTTGCAGCATATAAAGTACAACATTCATAGATTCTTATAAAATATAGTCTTGCATTGGTTATGAATGCCACTGTAATAAATACATGCATATATTTTACATATTCAAACAATGATAAAGTAGATTGTCTAGAAATGTCTGTCTTAAAAATTATCATTTTGAAAAATTCATTTCGCTTGTGTAGTTCTGGTGTTTTGTACCATTTCTGTGAGGACATGCTTTAAAATAAATAATAAATTAATTCATTAATTTATTATTTAATAACTTGATTACGATTGTCCAATATGGCCATCCTGCGCCCATGCTTCTCTATGATTGTGCTATAACTTAGAAGGTTACAGATGTTTATCCATATTATGGATTTCTGTCATCTATTTTTTTTTTTTCCATAAACACATGTATCATGTTAAGCAACAAATCCTGATTTTTAATAAACCTGGACAGGTTTCTTGTACAATATTCCACCCAGGAGGGTTTTTTCGAGGTCAAAACGTTGTGATGATGTTATCCTGGCAATGATACGGACATTGAGACAACACTGGTATTAAGTTGTTTTTGAATGTTTGATGAATTGATGTTGGAACAGCAAGGACTACATGATGATGTTATAATGCTGAATGAATTCTCCAAACATGATAAAATGAAAAAAAAAAAAAAAACGACTTAAAAATAATATGAAAAACAATATTGAGGGCCTGAGCAGGGTTTGCGCGCTGTATGGTTACAACCCAACCACCTGGGAATGGATGTCAACCAGCATAAATGCTCCAAATAAAGCATGTTTTGAGGTTGTAGTTGCAACGTTGTGACTGGGTCATTCATTCAATGTTATCTCAACGTAATTTTAACTTAAAAAAAAACGGTTTCCTTGACAGCTAATGTGGTTGCAGCATCGTCACCATCATTAGGGTTCCTGCAGGGCACGTTTTTGTACGATTATAGTCAGGGGTTTAAAAGAAATGAAACGAAACTGTGAACTGAGAAGATTCTGGTTGTGTAAGATGGCTGCCCTCCAAGTGTATCATTCCAGCATTCAGCTACAACGTGAGGATTTGTTCAAGTTTACGGACGACAGGAATCCACAATGTGTCCAACGCCACTTCAGCAAGAATTTTACAACATATTTTCGGTGGACTTTGACTATTACTTGTAGCCAACCTAATGAAGATAACTTGAAAAACATTGCATTATAACTGGGGAACTATAACTCGTCTGGAACATCTGATTACAGTGTGTTAATTGTGTAAATGTTAATTGTAGGTGACGTTCTCCGTGTGTTGGAGTTCCGCAGCTTCCGAGCGTTAAATATGGCCTAATTATAGCGTTTGACATTTAGTTCAGTGAGTGACCTGTCTCATTCCACATGAACATTTCCTTCCTCAAGGTCAAATGGGTATAAATACAGCAGTAAGGAGGATCCTCTGATGCAAGGGGCCGGACGTTACCTGACTTCACAGGGGCCGAGGTGGTAGCTGACAGGATGGCGAGGAAACAATTGGTTTA
This sequence comes from Clarias platycephalus, assembly GCA_030068275.1. Taxonomy (NCBI): domain Eukaryota; kingdom Metazoa; phylum Chordata; class Actinopteri; order Siluriformes; family Clariidae; genus Clarias; species Clarias platycephalus. The sequence goes on from JAQQZT010000040.1 coordinate 28,851,825, forward strand.
AGTGGAGAAGGGAGGACGTGGCGATGAGGAAGGAGACGAGGGAACTCTTTTTTACATTGCACACTGGAATGTAGTGCTGATGTCACCATGCAGGAAAAAATACTTCAGTCGTGGGTCAAGTCACGATTATTATAGCACGTTATTCTTTTATAATCTTGATCATTAGATTTTATACAAAGTTTATATTTGTATTAACAGTGCAATTGGGTGCAAAAGTTCTACTATTTGATTTAATTAACATAAATATATTAATGTTTACTTATTTATTTAAGTTTGAGCTAAAATGTAACATACAATAGCAGTGTTCTGGGCAGTGTTTAACATACAATGCTTCTTTAAAACATACATTTGTTTGGATGCTAATAGTGAAAAATTTATTAATCTGTAGACACATGATCAATCATATAGAAGAAAACTAGACTAATACGCACATTATTAATCATACATAAATCTGGCCTTATAAGAAACTAACTAGATTATTGCATATAGAAACCCAGCCATAGTGAAAACTAGGAAACTATCCAAGTATAAAACTAGCTATATAGAAAAATAAATGCATTAACAGTCATATAGTAAAATAGACATATTATTAGTAATATAGAAAACTAACCACAATATTATTCATAAATAAATTTAGCTTTATAGAAAATTAGCCATATAGAAAAATATCTATATAAGAAACTAACCAGATAATTAATTATAAAAAAAAACCTAGCCTTATAGAAAACTACTGACATTATTAATCAAAAAGAAAGAAACTAGACATATTTTTAGACCTATAGAAAATACGTATATTATTAGTCATAAACTAACTTCCCATACTTTAGAAGAAAGGAAAAAAACTAGCCACATTTTTAACAGAATGTACATAAAACTAGCCAGTGTTATTAGTTGAATACCATACAGGGAACTAGACATTTAGGAAAATAGCCAAAATTTCTTCTAAAAAGGACCCATATAGGAAATTGAAGTCTTCCTAAGCAGTGCTCTAACTGTCTGAGTGACCTAGAGATGAGCTCCGAGCTGACAAAGAACCGTGATTTCAGATGCACTTTAAAGAAAACCCTCAGATGACACCCAGTGTTCATTCTTGTCACACAATACCTCCGATTCGACAGCTTCTAAAATCAACCCGCCGGGCTTTTTACACCTTAAAAGTGACTGTGTTTTATCCGCCGTGCCTCGTGACCTTTTCACAGGGCTTTTTTGTGTTAATATTAATGGTCACACTGGAGGAATGTACTGACAATGTGAAGATCTCGAGGAGCATCAAAGCCCCAGAACCTGGCAAGAAACCCAGGATCAAAGAGAATCTGAGGAGCAGAAGCTGGGCTCCGAGCCGGCAGCCTCTAACAAGCAGAATTAACATGTATTAATTCCAACCTCGCGTCAAGCAGGCAGATGTCAAAGACATGATCCATGCAGATGCATCCAAGCTTGGAGCGTAACAAAGATATAACGTGAATGATTAAGTTATTGGGTGAAGCATCTTCCTACAATGAGTGGTGTGTTATTATGACATGTATGATCTTTACCGTTGGTTTTGTTGAAGGAGACAGTTGATCTCGTGGGTTTGCTAAATAATCCAGGCTAATTGTGGAGTTTATTATTAGTTTATTATTCCTGACCTACAAGTGATGCAGAATACAAATTATCTGACACGTTAAGCAGGTTTAACTGTTCACACACACAAAATGGAGTTAACCAAGTCCAAAGAGTAGCCCTGTTAAACAATATACTTATATATTTTAAACATTTAATACATAAGACCCAGTTTTTTTTTTTTACTATTCCTAACTTTTCTTTAAATTAATTGACAACTCTGAGTTCAGACCTTGTTTAAGAGCAATGTTTGTGTTTCTCATGATGGCACTCACAAAGCTAGACTTCACCCCTAGCACCCAATGCTAACTCAAATTACCCTTTAATTTTATTTGTTCTGAGCGTTTTATCAGGAATCTGCCACCAGATCTGAGGTAAATGTTGACGTTCTGCATAATTTTGTTTATTTTGTGTGTCCCTGCGTCTTCACGTTGCCTCTATTTACAAAGCCTAAGTGGAAAAAAGCTAGCTTTAGCTAAATCATTAACTACAGGTGTTAGCTAAACTGTCTTATGCTCTGTGTTTATAGTTCCCAGTTGCCTAGAAACAGTCATCTTTTTTTTTTTATCTTTAACCAGGTGTAAATATAATATTAGAGATATAATATTTAGTCTTAAGGTTTTTATTTTCTTTAGTAAATTCTTTGACAATGTAAATATATTACATATATACACTAATATGGATGTGTTTGTAGCGGTTAGCTAAACCCTGGTTTGTTTTCAGCATCGTCAGCAGTTTTTCCCTTTATTGAGATTTACATTTTTGTTAGACGATAGATTATACAGTTTTTGATTTTTAAATATTATTACCTCTTTATCATTACATATTGAAGGATAATGGCATATGATGCAAAACTTGGGAGTTTGGCTCTAGTTATTCATTCAAATTCAGCACATTCCTAAGTGATAAATCGGGTCAGTGTGTTAAAGGGGCCGTCATCAAGTTGGGACTTGTGATGGAACTTGTGATGAAATTTCAGTTGAATGAACTGCAGTCAGTCCCATGAAAATCGCAATCAATCATTCATCAACAATTCCACTCGTAAAGTCCTGACCTTACCCACAGCTGTTTCCACATGATAGGGCATTAAAGGAGTTCCTGGGAGGCCAGTGTTTCTGATGTGAAGCAGGCCATGGTTCCGGTGTCCTGAGAAAACGTTCCACTTTGATGGTATCCAAGCACTAGTGAAATGCTAGGATAAGTGCATTAGTGTAGCCGAGGATGATATTGAGAAATAAAGGGAGTTTCTACTCTCAAATCAAAAGTCCAGCTTTGACTTGAACGCCCCTCGTAGTTTCATGTTTAATGTTCCTGTGGTCTCATCGTCAACAACCAGGTTTTTTCTACAGTTTGTGTGGGGTGTTATTTTTTCAATATTTTTAAAATATTTGCACATGTAGTACACGTGTTTTAATTCTGCAGATGTTTTTTTTTATTATTATTTGTTTAGCACATGATTCAATTATTTTCACGTGATGTTCAGAACAGCTGTTTACACAGCCCATATTTCTCCACTCCGATTGACATCATCCTGATCAGAGATTCCAGCTTAACTGTTTACATGGACTCTGATCTGATAAGATGTGTGTTTACAGCCTCAAAGCATTTAATCAGAATGCAACTTTTTTAACATGTGCAATGTGGTTCTGCTTGCTGTGAAGTGTTCAATCTGCTGGAAATATAAAAAGAAGAAGAAGTATTCTTAGTTGAAATAAATCCCACCTTCTGCGTTGTGATTGGTTACAAGAGCTCAGTCTCGTCTGTGATTGGTTAGATGGTTTACTGCGTGTGAAATGCGAGCCAGTAAGTGCTGCTTCCTCAGCTGGAGGCCCAGTGGATGAAAGTCTGAACTAAAGTCTCACTGGTGTGAGAGAGTTGTTTGTTCTCACAGAGTTTACAGATCAGCAACGGAAGCCAAATTTCCTTCCTGGAAACTCGTCACTTCACCTAATGTTACCCCCACGTGGGGCAAATGTACAGCAAAGAATATCTTTATTGCAACAAGAGAGAAACAATCAGATCAAGTGTTTACCTACAGAACGGATTATTAAATATTTACACCATTTTTTCCTTCTAATTGAGTGAGAGAGTTGTGTACGTGATGTATTTTCATTCTGATTGTCCTGTTATTCCAAGTCAAGTAGGCTTTTATTGTCATTTCAGTACATATACAGTTCAGTACACAGTGAAACGAAACAGCGTTCCTCAAGTGCTACATACGACATAAATTATCAACATAAATGAACAAAACTAGCTAACCTAAGAAACCCTAATTAGCTGACTAGCTAAGACAACAAATTGAAACACCACTATCTAAAAATTGTACGAAAAAGGCGACATAAAACGCACATGTAAATGTGCAAGTAAGAGCAACAACATGACACAATGGAACACTAGTGGAATATTAGATTTGGGCTCCATATGAACGTACCTATTATGCGTCCATGTGTGAGATCATATGGCCAAGATGAATTGCACCTTCATGTTTTTCACACAATACATGATTTTTCTGTACATGTCAGTTCATGATCCTGGTTTGTACTGTTAATCCCAAATCCATGAACCGCTAATGTTATACAGTATATAATATATAAGGCACATTTTTGTGCATTTTAAGAAGTCAAATCCAGCACTTTAGTTTTGTGCACAAAACCTTAGAGGATTAAAAAAAATTATAAAGGGAAAAAAATTGAGCAATTGTTATATATCTCCAGCTGTTTGTTCATAATTAAGCAAACTCCATTAGTCCCAATCTCGGCCTAAGTGTTTTTTCACATCAGCGAAACGCAACAAAACTGAGACTAAGTTTAATTCCTACATGTGATTCATTTCTCACGACACGATCTAATTCCCGAACGCTCCTTTCCTCACAGTCTCAGGAGCGAAACTCCTCGAGAACAACCGATTCAGTGCTTCAGAACGAGGCGTGACCTCACAAAACGAATAAACACTTCAATTTTTGAATAAACGCTCCTGAATTTGGTTATAAAATCGGCGGTGAAATCATGCAAATTTCTATCTCAAATTTTTTTTTATCACCAGTTAAACGCGTTGCTTAAAAAACAACTTGTAGACGTTGAAACTAGAACTAGGAACCGTTAGAAAACAAGGAGATTTACGTTATTTTCCTAAGATTTTTCCTTAAACATGTGTTTATTCCCAGCCTGGGTGTTCGGCGGGTTTTGTGTCCTTTGTTGCAGAAAGCTTTTCTCACATGAAGGAGCTGCTCCAAAACGGAATAATTTCACAGATACATCCTGCAGGCGTGGTGCGTTTCGGCACCGCCGAGAGTCCGAATCGGGCGAGGTGATGGAAGAAGCATCGAGTTAATGATGCTGAGTGCTCGCTCTAACTAGCTCTGTGTCGAAGAGAGAAAACAGGACGAGGGAAAATAATCAGGGCCTAGGCCTCTCTCCAGCCTGGCCCTTCGACATATTAAAGTCACTCACATACACTTTCTGCACCGCTGTTTATATGTGTGTGTGTGTGTGTGTGTGTGTGTGTGTGTTGTGGCGTATAGAGAATAGACCAGTGTTTCTCAGGCCTAGGCTTTCTCTGACAACTCATTAGCTTTAATTTGGCTGATGGATCTGGATGTGGAGCTCAGGGCTCTCGCAGACGCAGAGAGCCCCCGAAGGAGAGAGAGAGAGAGAGAGAGAGAAAGAGCAGCTTAGTCTGGGATGATGCAAGGCAGATTCCTGCCCTTCTTAATGACTGCCGAGCAAAAGAAAACACACGCAGTGTATGTGTGCGTGTGTGTGTGTGCGTGACTGACAGGTGTGTACCTCACCCGAGGGCAGAGAGGGAAATGAGCACTCAGTAGGTGTCAGCCTGTCTATCTGGTCTCCCCCCCTTTCCCCCCCAATCTCTCTCTCTCTTGCTACACACACACACACACACTCCTCCTAGATCTTATTGATACACCTACCAGGGCTAATTATGTACAGTCAGAAAAAGCTCGGATGAACGATATGGGCAATGTGTTTTAGGGATGATGGTGAAGAGAATCTGGACATGGATTATTAGCTTCCAGTACACACACACACACACACACACACACACACAAACTTCAACATCAAGTAACCACACAGAATTTAACCACAGTGCACGAGTGTTTATTAATTCCGAGTGCTCTTTGTCTTTGCACTAACAAACTTTGCTTCCCTTCACACGTGTGATTTACACGTGATCGTACGGAGTCTAACACGCGAGGAAGACGTGAAGAAAAGCTGCAGCTCAACGTTTCAGCACGTCATGGCCTGATACACTGCACAATCAACTGACACGATGTGATGGTATGTGGAGAAAGATGAGGAGATAATAAATTCATCATTGGGACGGGAAAAATATAATGTGAGAAATGAATCAGTTTCGAGGAAAAGAATCTCAAAAAGAAAATAAGGAGGAAAAATGTGCAAAAAGTGAATCGTTCGGAGAAAAAGAGATCGGAGATAAAAAAATAATAAAATAAAAAAACTCTAATAAATATTAGTAAATCAGTTGGAGAGGGAATCCCATGAAAAGAAATGAATTGTTTGAGAAACTATTTATTTAAAAAAAGATCTAAATAATATATTTTTTATAAAAATGTGTGAAATGTTTCATGAATTATTAATTTATAAATGAGTATACAAGGAAAAAAGTATGTAATTTATTAGGATAAAATAAATGAGACTAAAAGCAAAAGAATTGAATAACTGCGGAAAGGTCATACGCAAAAAATATACGAATCATTTGTATAAAACTTTGTTTGAAATTAATTGAATTTTGTTCTTAAACCCTGAACTTGAAGTGTAAAATGTGAAGCATCTAAAAACATTTTTCTTGTGTTTATTAAACAATTAGAATTAAAACGTAAACAAATAAACAAATAGAATACATTCTGATGGATAAATTTATTTTATCCTTTTATTTAGTCTTTTTCCCCAGTGATTAATTTTATTGAAAAAATATTTATCAATATAAATATAAAAATATATATAAACACTTAAACATGATACATTTTTTTTAAAGGAATGATTTATGAATGATGTTAAAAATAGTCTGAGTAACGTTAAAATTTCACCAAAGAGGAGTGTCGTGTGTGTAACAAAACAAGTAGTATCTAAAACCATGATGTTGAAGTGTGTGAAGGTGGTGTGCTACATCTGCCCCACTGTCCTTGGCAGCACCGCCCCCCCCCACCACCATCATTGTCTCCGAAGTCCCTTAAAAAACCCACACACAGTAACCCGAAGAACCCGGAACGCCGTGGTGTTTTCCATTAATTGAAAATCCTAATGAGGTCCCTGGAGCTCCATGCGATTACCTCGACGTTTAATTACAGCCGAGCCAGAGCCACGAAGGAAAGACGCAGAGAGAGAGAGAGAGAGAGAGAGAGAGAGAGACTCACTGACCTGCTTTTTTCGCTTGTTGTTTTGGGACTCTGCATTCCAGGAAGGAACAGATGTCTATTATTTTTTATTTGTGTTTACTTTTTGGCAGGAAATTTTGTTGCTCTGGCACAGCTGTTTATTTTCCGGTGAGGTTCAGACCATTAAAGATTTAAATTCTTATAAATATCAAGATATTAAAAAAAGAAAAAAAAGAAAAGAAAAACATGGATGTGAGTGCTCATATTTACACATGCAGATTTTAGACTTTTTTTTTTTGCTAAATTCAATGTATTCAATTCACTTGTCATTTTAACACATTCATTAAAAATATATATTTTTTTTAAATTTCACATTTGGTGCAATGATATTTTTGTTCTGATTTCTGATTGATCAATTTATTCTTAAACATAATGCAACTGTTTTTTTATTTTTATTTATTTACTTCATTTATTTATTCACGTTCATGTTTTTTTCACCTGTAATACTGTTGTCCATTAATCTCAAATGTGTGAATTTTTTTTTCTTCCTTCTGTACGATTTTCTCTCTGGTCAACTTTTTAATTTTTCAGATTTCAAAATTAGATTTTTAAACCTAATGCTTCCAATTTATTTCATTATTTTTACTGTATTCTTCACATGAACTCATCTCACATTTCAGAGCTGAAATGCGACATTACCTCTTTTTAAAATGAATTTATTTACACTTTATTGAATCAAACGGTCTCAAGACGTCTTATAAAAAGGCTTTTATCAGAAATATTAATATTAAATGCCATGTTTAACACACATTATTATTTTTTAAAGCAAAAGTTAATTTCTTCCTTTTAAAAATACTTGCAAGGTTGTTGCAAGGTTACGAGCGACGGAGCTGTACAACACCGTGAGCGAAACGTGAGTGAGGACGTCTCCTTCAGCAAATAAAGTGAATCCTGTTTACTTTCCCCAAGATGAATTTTACTCCAACAGCATGTTTTATTTATTAAAGCAGGACACAATGTACTACGCATCCTTCTAGTCACTGATCATACAGCAGCTATAAACACCCTCTCTTCCATCACAGCCTCCCCTTTTATTTCTCTCTTGAAGTTAAAAATAAATCACAGCTTGTTTTTACGTTACTGAGGAGTTCCAGCCTGATAAACGTACAGTTTATCGCTTGACTTTATCGCTGAAACCGGAGACTCCTTCCAGAGCGGTTTCATAAAAATCTCTTTAAATATAAATTAAACGCACACACTATAGAAACCATGATGTATCAAGGGGGTCAGAGCTGCTCAGATAAAAAAATAAATAATAATTTGTCGTTTCATCTCTTTGTGAAGGCCTTAATGAAAACTGTTAATTATCTCTCGGAAACTAACAAGAGCGAGTCAAAAATGATCTGAGCTGCGAGCCACGAATGCACCGCGGTTTTCAGTTCTTCATCAGAAGTGAATCTTTATCCTCGTAGTTCCTCGTAGATCAGGACTATAGGGAGGATATTTTAACACCTCAAAGCAAAGTGTCGACAGTGTGAGCAGAAGTGTGTGGACGGGGGCGTCCGGCTCCTTCTTGATGGCTAACGTTACAGTAAACAGAAGTTTTACTAAATCCCGAGTGCGGACCATTTTTGACTCACCCTCGGCAAGATGCGGAAAAGAGGAAGATGGAGGGAAAAAAAACAACAACAAACAAAAACACAAAAGGCGTCCATGTTCTAGAAACAATTTACAAGTTTTATTTCATCAAGTTCACACACTTCAAAACTGGAGGGGTAGTCTCAAAAGCCTTCTAATAAGCGGCCTGTACTAGGAATTAAAACTTCAAAACTACCATTAATTACATGTACGCTTTTAAGAATTTTTTTTTTTTGTCGTTCCTTCTTGTCTTATTAAAGAAGTTTGTAATACAAGTCATAACTTTATACAATGAGTTTTTTTTTTTTTGCTGGATAACTATCAAATAAGAAACCAGTTCCAAAGTAGACTTTACAAAAAAATACACTTTCATAGAGAGAGACACAGAAAAGCAGGTGATCAAATATTGACCAATAATATTCATTTACTTTTCGCTTATCAAAAGTTAACCTGACGTCTATGTGGAAGGTGGAAAGGGAGGGAGGAAAAGGGTGGAAGGGTTGGCAAATTGGTAAAAAAAAAAAAAAAAAAAAAAAAGAAGCAAATGTACAGCATGTTGAAAGCAAAGAGATTGAATGAGAGAGAGAGAGAGAGAGAGAGAGAGAGAGAGAGAGAGAGCGCTGTTCCTGTAGGCTCAGTCGGCTGATTTGGTTACCAAGGAGAGCGGCTGCGTCTGGAACAGGGCATGATGGGAGTGCAGGGCGGCCTGGTGGAACGGCGAGGGCGGGGACAGGAGTGAGGGGTGCAGGGAGGCGAAAGGGATGGGTCGGGTGAGGAGAGGCGGGGTCGAATGAGGGCCTGAGGAGCTGATGGCAAGAGAGATGCTGGGATGAGATGAGGAGGAGGAGGAGGAAGAGGAGGATGAAGTGGAAGAGGATGATGAAGGTTTGGAGATCAGAGAGAAGTGAGGGTGGTGGCGCTCGGGTTTGGTGGTGAGTGACAGCGGCTGGGCCTGCTCGGAGTGAGTGGGGGCGGGCGCGGCGGGCGACGCCAGGGCGGCGGAGGGCGTGGCCGGGGAGTCCAGCATGCTGCCGTGAGAGGACGCCGGGCTGTCGATCATCTTCTCCTGAGGGAGGTACTGCACACAAGGCTTCTTATTCCGTGCGGAGTAATCTGCAGCCGGGAGCAGAGATACACACACACACCGTTAAGAACACACAAGCACACGGGAAATCCGCTACGTCTGTTAGTACAGTACGTTATTACGCTATTTTCCGGACTATACGTTGCTTAGGCGTTTGCTACAGAAAGGGTTACAACAGCACCTCCGACAATAGCACAGCTGCAAACCGCAGCTTTATAGTAATATTTACATTTTATAACGTCAATACAAATATATTTATTTATAGCTGCTATAATGCAAGTGACATAGGAGAAATTTTTTTTACTTGTAACCGTAAATGGATTAAAAAAAAAAAAAAAAAAATACATTATGTAAATCTCTTTCCAGTTCTGTGCTTTGATAAGAAAAAATTCTTCAGGGAATTAAGAACAACTCTTCACTACCACATGTTCATTGTTGATTATTTTCCTATAGCAGCACCTCAGAGTGTTGTATTCATTGCATAATGGCAATGTTCATCACTGCT
>JAQQZT010000040.1:28879663-28892727 GCA_030068275.1 Clarias platycephalus
ACACACACGTGGAGGGGGGGGGGGAGGGGGCGGGACGAAATAAAAATCACCACCTAACCCTGGCTGGGCTCCATTGTTCAAAACTTGTGGCAAATTAAACAATTACAGAGGGCATTCTTAGGCAAATCGGAGACACACAAGCGTGCTAATGGAGCTGTAATTACAGCGAGGAGCTGAAGATCGGCTGAACCCTGCAGACGTCACATGCTGTTACACTGCTGCAGAAAAGCAAACTGATAACACTTCAGAACCTGTTTACGCAGACACACCTGATCTGAACTTCAAACCGTATAACACCTCCACGTCTCGATCTTTCTGTCACGTTAGCGAGGTCTACTCGGTTACGTTGCAGGTATGTTTGTTTTGGCAGTGGGGATGTTTACGGCCAGTTGAGATTAAATCTCAAAGCCAAAATAAATAAATAAATAAAAAGGATAGAAGACGAGGTTTTCAATGCGCTCTTGGCTTGCCCCGGCGCCTGCATTCCCGTACGGGTATCTGACCTACACGCCTTGTCGTTTGCTGTGTGGACGCTGCCAATTTAAGTGCTTTCTGCCGTGACCTCACGGCTCTCCCATTCACCGCTTGACTTCCCTAAAAACTCGGGTTAAAGGTCAACCAGACAGAGTGCACCAGTCTCCGTAGCAACCCGACCCCTTTTTTTTTTTTTTCCTGGGACAGACTCGTAAGGCTCTTAACGCACAATAGAGCTCTTAGTGGAGAGGGACCGAGGTGAGAGCTAGGGGAGAAGTGTGTGTGTGTGCGCGAGAGAGTGTGTGAGATTTGTTTTTAAATACTTGACAGCTCAAGTCTTCGGTCTACGCTTCGAGTACTGGCGTGAATAAAGAAAAGGACAGGATAGGACAGGAAAGCAAAGGACAGGAAAGGGAAAAAAAAATTAAAAAAAAAAAGGACAGGAAGTGTCACCGCAAAAACAAGAGTATAAATACACCGCGGCGCCGAAACGATCAACACACACACACACACACAACAGGCCGCAAAAGTAGAACTAAATATCTTCTCAACAGCCAAAACAAGCGTGTTGTGGTTTAAAAAAAAAATTTAAATTACTTTTCTGCTGAAGTAAAAAAAAAAAACAATACAAAAACATTCCCGAGCGCTGATGGAGTCACAGCTGTAGAACGCTGCTTTAACAATCCTCATGTCTTGAACATCTTCAGGTTTTGGACATAAAGACAAAATAAACGAAGTGAACACGTTCCTTACTTCCATTTAATTCTGCACTCGTTACAATTAACTCTATATAACGATCGCTTGGGGTTTAATGAGTCTTAAACAATTGACGCTGAATAAATCCTTTTATCTACTGAAAACCTGGAATACCCGACTACTCTGATCCTGTGCTTTAATTTTCCTAAGTTTGAAGAAAAGTTAGTGAACCCCCGTGCCCTGAAGAGGCAGCGGAAGTTTTGAAAGGCTTCCCTCCAATTCCATCGTGTCTTTGTGTGAACCTAGTCGCGCCCCTGCCCCAAATGAGACCGGACGCATTTTTTTTTTTTTTTTTGTCACAGCTGTCACGCTCGTCCGAGTCACGGCTGAAATCTGGTCATGACATGATCCTGATCTACGACTTCCTCCTGAGGAACAGCGCTGTCCTGATAATCCTGTTTCAGCTGCACAAGGGACACGTCCACAGAGAGACAGAGACATATAGAGAGACAGATTTTGAAAGACATAGAATGACAGAGAGAGATAGTTAGAAAAAGAAAGCATAAATGAGAGAGTAAGAGGTTAAACAGCAAGAACGCAAGACCAAAAAACCAATGACAGTGAAAGAGAGAATGAGAGACAAAGACAGATGAATATAGTAAATAATACATGGAAATAAGTTAGAAGGGAAGACATTAAACGGGGAAAGAGAAAGACAAAACACAGATAGACATAAAGCGAGGGAAAGAAAGTGAGTGAAAGGCGGTCAGACTGGGTTTAGCTGAAAGATGAGTCTATAGAATAAGTGAGCTATTGTGTTGTGGAAAACAGTTGAAGTGAAACCTTGCGCATAATTAGAAGCAGTGGTAAATAATGAGTGTGTGTTTGTGTGTGTTTCTTTCTCCTGGGGCAGAGGAAAGCTGGTCATACTGTTTAAGTCAATTACCAGGCCACTGTGAGGTTCCTCAGTACCTGGGGATCTGATTACACCCCCCTCCTTCAGCCCAATCTCTCTCTCTCTCTCTCTCTCTCTGAGAAAAATGCCAAAAACAGACCAACTGCACATGTGACTCGTCACCCGACCTGCGCTTGGAGCTACCGAGTCCTTTACAGCTAGCGAAGGCGAGCGAATTACAGAGCAATTAGCCAAACTTTTTTTTCCCTTTAAAATAATAAAAGCCAGGCACTGTGGCTCGCTGTGAAATGGCTGACTGACTACCTGCTATAAAACCTCAACACCGGGACATCATAAATGTGTGTGTGTGTGTGTGTGTGTGTGTGTGTGTGTGTGTGTGTGTGTGTGTGTGTGTGTATATATGTGTGTATATTCACTGCTTAAGCTATTACAGCAGAATCAATTCTCATAAAAAAAAACCTCAGACATATTCTGGTAAAGAGGGAAAAAAAAATAAAAAATAATGATATGTATGTATGTATGTATGTATATATTTGTATGTATGTATATTTGTATGTATGTATGTATGTATGTATGTATATATATATATATATATATAAAAAATAATAATAAATAAAAACACACATGCCAAAACAGAACACCTCTAAAATAGAATCCTAGAAGTCTTATTTGTGACCACGTGACGAGTCGCTGCAGATAATTATGGGCTGCATTGGTTATGGGGTTACCACTGGCAACTAGACGGCCCGCCTCACCCGCTGGCATAATAATCACTTGTAAACTTCGGGAAGAGAGAGAGAGAAGTCAAACCCCGCCTGGCTGAAAAAGAGAAAATAAATATTTGCCTGAGAGTAAATTTGATCTGGCGGTGCTGAGTGAGTGCCAGCCCTTCAATAAGAGCTTGTGTTAAGAGAGCCACCATTTAAGCTGGCCCTTTCAGAGAGAGAGGGAGAGAGAGAGTGTAAGAGAGAGAGTGAGAGGGAAAGAGAGAGAGAGGGTGGAGGAGTGGAAGGAACAGAAAAGCAGGCTAAATTAAACACATTTGTTTCTGCTCACACATACCACAAGTCTTATGAAAACAGAGCAGTGATTGTGTTCACTCCACAGCCCCCTCTGACACAAACCCACCCACTCCACACAAACCCACACACACACACACACAGCCATCTATAGACAGCTGTGGGACGAAGGGGGAAGGGGTGTGTGTGTGTGTGTGTATGTGCGCAGAGGCCCAGATCTCCAGCCCTGCCTGCTCAGACTCACTCGACCCCGGACACACACGTACACATTTCTCAAACCGGTGAATCGTAACACCATTTTAAAAGGTGCTAAAACCAATAAGATACAATAAATAAAAACATAAATGATAAATAATAAACTTTTGGTGCAGACGGGAAACACAACCTGTGAATGTCTGTTGCGCGTGTGTGTGTGAGATTAAACGTGCTAATACGCAGCAGCTCTGTATGTGACAGCAGTGTATTTTCACATTGTTTCGTAGACATTTTTGAGGTGGAATGGCTTTTTAGGGCTTCCTAAAGAGCATAACCTTAAACAGCCGCTCCACCTCAAAAACTTTCTATTTCTCTTTTTAAAAACTTTCGGCTGCGACTGTGCCTTTCTGCATTTCTCCAGACTCAAGACTCTTAAACGGTTTACTCGACTGGTGTGATCAGGAGAGCGTTTTTTAAATTCCATGTGGACGGACGCAGTGTGTGTGTGAAGAGAGAAGTTTTCAAACGCGTCCGTGTGAATGGAAATATTTCGAAAACTGTTGTTCTTGTAGACGGAAACGATTTCTAGAGCGCTGTTCACATGGACAAGCGCTGTTCGTGTGGATGGAGACGATTATTTCGATAACGCTGTTCATGAGTACATTCTTTTTTTTTTCCCCCCACTCTCTCCACGAATACAGAGACGGGTCACCAAAAATGCGATTATGAAGACATTTTGCAAAGTCTGCGTGTCAGAAATGCTATCCATGTTTTGCAAAGACCTTTATCAGAAATGCTATCCATGAGATTTTTTCTAAAACTCTGTTCATATAGATTTTTGGAGGAGTAAAAACTAAATGAAAAAAAAAAAAAAAAGTGTGTGTGTGTAGAGAACATGAGTATTTCCAAATGTGGGACGCCCTGGCAGCGCTGGGAAAACACTGGATGGATCGTGCAGAGCTGCGTCTCAGAGCTCCAGCTGTGAGGGCCTCAAGCTCTTCACTAAATCTGTTCAGGCTTCGGCGTTACGACCAACACCTAACTAAACACACACACAAACACACAACCACGTTTTCCACATAAAACCCCAAAACTTGAATAACAATCAAGTATGGATTGATCACACACACACAGCACCACCCACAGTGAGCGTCCTGATAACAAGCGCTCATGAGTTATTCCTCACACTGATGAGCAGACCCTGGCAGTAGAGAACACACAGCTTTTTAAAATCACTGCTTGGGCTTTTCTTGTTCCTTTTAGCACTGAGCCTGAAATCCTGAGTCCTTCAGGCATAGCAGAGCAAACAGGAAGACTCCGGAGTACAATGACAGAATCTAACATGAGTGTGTGTTTGGGGTTGTGGGGGTAGGGTGGGGTTAGGTTAGGACCACACCTGGATGTGGATGTAATGAGTCACAGGGAGACTCTGAGATGGAGATAAGACGAGATGGAGAAGGGGACAAACAAAAGGAGGCGTCGACCCCGCGGCCTCCCGTCTGTGTGTGTGGGCCGGGGTTCGAATCTCTCGGTTTAGGATCAATATCAGTGGGTACTGTATTGAGCAAGACAGAGTAATGCGAAACTTAATATGTATAAAAAAAAAAATTCAACTAATTAGTTAATAAAATAAATATCAGAAAAGAAAAGGCACATCAGTCAACATGACACACACGGAGACTGAGTAACTGCTCTGTATCAGGACGGTAAACAGTCATAAAAACGCAGCGGCGGCTGTCTGGCGGAGCATATCGTAAAAACACGCTGCATCTGCATCTCAACTTGGATTACGCTGGCCACAGTGAACCTCATCGAATCTCTTATTAGATCGTAATCTTCCCGAGGACAGTAGTACTGGTGCTGTCTGTCTGTCTGTCTCACTCTCCTTCCCGTCTCTCCCATTCTAACTCAACTTGTCCCTCCCTCCAGCCACTCACCTCCCCTGACATTCTTTTTCTCTGCTCTCTCTCACTTCCAGTCTCTCTATCGCCTTCTTCAGCATCTTTCCTCCCTCTTACTCCCATTTCCCGTCTCTCTCACTCCCCGATATTCTCTCTCCCTCCCTGGACCTTCTGGTCTCTCTCTCTTTCTCTCTCTCTCTCACCCTTCCAGTCTCTTTCACCCTAAGCCCATAACCACATAAATTTTTTTTTAAAAAGGCTGCCTACAATCATCTGTCCTGAAGATGTCATAAAACCTACCACTACAGTCTCCTTCATCGGAGACACTGGAGACTCCTTCCATAAAACCTTACGCGAAACCTTATAAAACCTGAGCAGTGGCTCGATCTCCATTATTACAGAAACGCAGTACAGAACATATAAGGACGGGAACTAACGTAAACGACAGAAACAATGAATTGACGCTTCCCAGCTAATCAGAACAAAACTTAACGTGTAATGCGAGCCACGTGGCAAAGGCACGGCTAACAGGAAAACTGTGTCAGTGTGTGTTAAATCAAGCTGCACTGGTACATATGAAGGTAGGTATGTGTGTGTGTGTGTGTGTGTGTGTGTGTGTGTGAGAAAGATAGACAGACAGAAACGTGAGCCAGGTTGGAGGATTTCTAACAAGCGACGCAAAAAGTCCCAGAAGATCTGCGATCTCTGAAGGACAGAAACCTTTAAGAACGGTTAAACGTGTGGAAGGGAGGGGGAAGAAAGGAAAAAAAAAAAAAAAGAGGATGAATGAAATGAACCAATTCAGACTGTTACGCAAGAGGAGAAAGAACAAGACGAGCACTGAGAGACAGAGAGAAAGAAAATGGAAGGCAATTAGAGGAGGGGGTTTACAGCCTGGTTTATAAATCGGGAGTTCAACGCTAATATGAAACAGTACACACACACACACACACACACACACAATGGAGAGCAAAGAGGGATGGAGGGAGAGTGAGCAAGCGCACCACCAGCCTCAGGACAGTTTCCAAATCAGCTCAGTGTGGCTTTACAGCGTTTCGTTTAAGCTCCAGAGTTCTGCACTCACTCCTCTTCTCAACTTCAGCACATTCCTCCGAGCGTAATGAAGTCACTCAGCTTTCAGGTGCGCTCGCTATTAAATACGGTTTCCACTCATCTTTAAAATCAGCAATATGTTATAGCTTAGTTCACACGTTTTTCAAGCGGTCAAGGAAAGTCACAACTCCAAAAACGTTTTCTTGACAAAGCAAGAGCAACACCTTGAAGCACGAAGCAGTCTGAAAAATAAATAAATAAATAAATAAAATCTGCAAACACCAGAAAAATTGTGAAGATTGAGTGAGGGATATTAACAAAAAAATAATTCAAAGTCAAGGTCTTTGTATTGTGCATGTGTTTAAAGATATATGCGTGTGCGCAAGTGTTTAAAGATGTACGTGTGTGCAACGTGTGAATGCGTGGCTAATAAAGAAATAATCATGGTCTCAATACAAGATTTTAGGTAATAGGCATAGAAAAGTATGTAGCAGATAGTCATGATGGTCAATTTACACACACACACACAGTGAGCGCACATACTTTAGCACAAAGGAGACTCTTGTGCGTTACATCCCAGGATCGTGCACATAAATGATGAAATAGGGGATAAAGAACACAAAAATGACAACAAACGGTCTCTGCAGTTCAGAATGTAAGTGAGTGCGTGTGTGGAGAAAATATTTAACATTAACAAAAAATTCTACGTCAGTCATCAAGCGCGCGCACACACACACGACAAAGGTCTCGCTAAACCCACTCAAGCCTCTGACCCACGGCCTTGACCTTTCACTCTTTAACCCCGGGGGGGAAAAAAAAAAAAAAAAAAAAAGCGATGAGTGACATCTTACCAGAAACTTAGGGTTCTGTGTGTAAGACTGAGAAGACGCTGTGTGTGTGTAGGTAAGGCTAAGGTGTGGGCAAACAAACATGTTTAAATGACAGAGACTTTGACCCCAAATTAGTCTCACAGAGTGAGTATTCAGCAGCAGGGCTGCGAGGCTAATCACAACACACACACACACACACACACACACACACACAGGTTTAGAAAGGAAAAACAGGAGTTGATAGGATAAGAACAAACAAAGAAAGAAAGAAAGAAAAAGAAAGAAAGGGCAAGAGGGGGAGAAGCAAAAAGAAAAGTGACAGAAAGCTAGAGAGACAGACAGAGTAAGACAGACCAAGACAAAGACAGTGCAAGCAAGCATCACCGAGTAAGCAAGTTAGAAAGAAAAAGAGTGAGTGAAAGATTCAGAGCGAGCGAGACGGGCAGAGAGCGAGCGAGACGGGCAGAGAGCGAGCGAGACGGGCAGAGAGCGAGCGAGACGGGCTGGATGCTAGTGGGAGTTTAAGAGAGTTTTTATGAAGCTGCAGCTCGTGTGTGTAATGCCACAGACAGCCTCCTCACGGAAAACCCATAAAGCAGCAAATATACAACTAACCCACCTGCTGAGCGCTCCCTCTCTCTCACTCAGTCTCTCCCTCACACACACACACATGTCTATAAGACCCTCACTTGATTAACATCTCACTCAACACTGCCCATTTATGAAGCTAATGATAAAGTATTGGCACCCCGGACTATCACAGCTGAATACCAGACATGGCTGCGTTCTATAGGCGGCTGGTGATGCACACAGGTACACATGCGTATACACACACACACACACACGTGTGTGTGCGTGCATGTGTCTCAGCTGCTGCTCTGAGGCCTTTGTCCCGACACACATTACAGTCTGAGCCACTCAAAG
Source organism: Clarias platycephalus (assembly GCA_030068275.1). Lineage (NCBI taxonomy): Eukaryota > Metazoa > Chordata > Actinopteri > Siluriformes > Clariidae > Clarias > Clarias platycephalus. The sequence goes on from JAQQZT010000040.1 coordinate 28,887,672, forward strand.
AGCCCATTCAGCGCCAGCTTTCCTCCTGCCAACACACACCCCTACTCACTACTGCCCAACTGCTTTCTCGCTCTCTCTCGTTCACACACAAACTCCATGTTCACTAAAACAACACCTTCGGTCCTGTTCTAAAGACGGTCCAAATAAAGCTGAAGCTCATGCTGGAGTCACATGTGCACCGGTTTGTGATGACAGCTGACGCAGCGCAGGATCTCGACACGCCAGTGACGGCGCGACCCATTACGCAGGTCATCTGTAACCCGTGTGTGTGTGTGTGTGTGTGTGTGTGTGTGTGTGTGTGTGTGTGTGTGTGTGTGTGTGTGAGAGAGAGAGACTATATGTTCTGCAGTACTAGTTTCAAGCAGTTTCATCCCAGACCATGCATACGGTTATAATTGGACACTTGATTCCATCTCTCATCCATTTCAGAAGCTCAGGTTGTGCGGACGTGCCGTGGAGGACACTGTGATTTTGATTCGATGCTCACTTTACTGCAAAAGAATACGGATGCATTTAGGATGCAGTTCAGGTCTGCTGATGGAGCAGACAATCAGACTTGATCATATTACTGTTACCACAAACATCTAATCGCTCGTATAAGAATTGTGAGAATATCCGTCCTGCAATGTCACGAACACTTCAAGTACGATCAAGCTGACTGGCTTGACGCGACACCCTGTACGCTCCTGCCTGCCGAATTGCTGCATGCTGTGAAGCGCAGACGCGAGGTTTAAACGACAAGAAACCTACTTAACACAACAACTCGAGGACATGCGTGAGGAAATATGCAAACGACTCGGCTTGCCTTTAGCGCTCTCTCACGCACACCCTGCTCTCCGATGTGTCGTTTATGAAGGGAATTCTATCTCCTTCTCACACGCTGCACGGAGCGCCGACGGTCGGCAGATTGTCGGACAAGTGCAGCGGCGCTTTAAATCTGCACGCCGCTGGAGTGGCGTGTGTGCATAAAGCGAGTCCTTGTTGCTTGTACACATGCCAGTGGTTAGGACTGCTAAACTGCCTGCTCGGTGTAGTCACCCGTGCGGTTCTGCTGTTCTTTTAAACACACACATGCACGCAGTGACCGTCTCTGGGTGTCTGGTGGGCTGCTTTTTGTGACTCTTGTTGCTATCGCTTTGGACCCCTTCTTTCTATCTTGCAGCACCTAAAAGCAGCTTCCTATCACAGCTAAATCTCTCAGACTCCGTCCACTTCACTCACTCTCTCTCTCTCACTTACACACACACACACACACACACTCTTTCTCTCCCTCTCTCTCCGCTAAGCTTTAACTGAAACCATCTGGTTGGAATACCAGACTGATGAAGCTCTGTTCAGGAGGTGTACCCCCTCCCCTCCTCTCTCTCTCTCGCCCTCCCCCCATTCGGAACAATCCTGTTTTATTAGCCTGGAGTCTAGCACTTAGTGCCCTGGTTTTTAAGAGCCTAGATGCCTCTGCACGTGAAATAAAACCCCGGACTCGGAGCGAGGGGCCGCACGTCATCCCCTGAGGCTCTCGCTGCAGCTGAGGCGAAGGAGGTGGATAAGGAGGAGTCGTTTTTTTGGGTGACAAGGGAGGTGGACGCAGGGTACGCTATCAATCAGGCCTGAGAGGTCTTATCGGCCCTGGAGAGGCGGAGATGGATCTCCCCTCTGGCCCTCCTGCTCCCTGGGGGACAAACCTTGGCGTCTAAGGGTGACGGGTACTGATATCTGCAAGAGTAGAAACATGAGCTGTGCCTAAACACACACACATACCTATAGGCTTATACAGAACACGAACGCTGTGCCAGTTGGTTTCTGTATCGTGTATACGTCAAGAATACGCACGCTCGTTATGTCTGATGATGCGAAATGCCAAACTATTCCTATTACACATCAATAGAAACAACGTAAACATATGCTTTATAAACATGGGTGCTTTTTTTTTTTTCCCACCCTCCCCTTCTGGTCCGTGCGCCTCGACAGTTTTGCGCACAACAATCTTGAAGCACTCGCGACAATTTGCACTTCTCATGCTAATGACGTCTCCGCCACAGAATTAGCTTTTGTGCCTCTGACTCTGAAAAGGCCTTGGGCTTTATTGTGTTTGAGGCTTTAATTGTTGAGCTAACGCTGATTTCAGTCGACTTCTGCTAATTGCACAGCAGCTAACGAATACTGGGATTGCTCTACGCTGTTAAACGATGCTCTGGGCAAGTGCAGTAAGTTTACATGCTCTTAAAACTGCAATCAGTGTTTATGTGAAGGATGGGAAGACCGAGATGAGACGTAAACATGGAATTCGCTTAAGGTAGTACGTTGGGTTATTACATTTTTGGTAATATTTGACACTCTTTATTGAGATGTGACGAGTCTCATAGAAAGGAATAATGAAATAAAAAAAGAAAACAAAAACCACAAACTCACACAGGCTGTCAGACTAAAAGAAGGCAGGGTTTCTATCGGCAACCGAAAACACCCGCCTCAGATTAATATATTGATGAGGAAATAAATTTATACACGTTCTCTACTTGAAATACTTCAAAGGACGCGACAGGACGATGGGAGCCATTGGTGAATGTGTGTGTGAGAGAGAAGCTGAATCCCTCCTGAAGGGCCACGCTCTTGGAAAGCCGTGCAGGACTATAAACGGAATATCTAATGGCAGAGAGGGAGCGGAGAGCTAAAGGAGGCAGCAGTGTTTTTCTGGGGCAAAACTGAAAAAGAATGTAGATAAATACCTCCAGTAAAACTTTCTCCCCTTACTATATCCTCATGCATATTGGAAAAACACCACCAAAACCAAAGGACGGAACGAAACTAAAACAAAGGACATTCTATCAGTAGCAGGCGAAATAACACGCTAAAATCTGAAGCGTGTGTGGAAACGTGCCTAAGCTTAAGCATCGCTGACGTTCAGCAGCACAGGGATGCTGATGGACCGGGAGAACGATGTGGAGATTTCGCCCTCCCCTCCTACCGTGCGCTGCAGACTAAACACGGTGCACAAATTATTCCAGTGGCCACTTTTGTTTGTGAGTGTGGGCGCCAACGTTTATGCCATTGTTACATGGTGAAGAGAGATGAACTGAGGTGACTTACGCCGAACTCAATTCTTTTCAAGTAAATTTGGCTAGGAATTCCTCACTTATGCTGCGGTAACTTTAACCACAGCGCTGTATAATTCTTAAATCTGATTGGTAAAAAGGTATTAATTCATGTTCTATAGCGGTCAACGTGTGTTCATGCACTGGTAGGATGCATGAACACACGTAGATGTAGTTCATAGAACAGTACCGAAACATATATGTTTGGTAAGAATGTGTGGAATTGTGGATAAGGTGAATGGAAGCAGTCTCCAGTGTTAGCCCAATATCACAACAAACAAGTGTTATAACTAAGTTTGAGAAACAACGACAATAACAATAAATGGTTAAAAAGTATGAAATTTTTTTCCTTACATCGATGCTGTGTAAGATGGAGGGAAAAAACATTAAGACGTGAAATTTGTGAGAAAATCATTACAAATAACAATAATGGAACAGGCCTCCTCTTCATCACGCCACTACATTGACTGATTAATTTCCTATAACTGCGCGCCAAGGAGTGTTCCATTCCATACCAGTTACATGCTGCTAGCTATTCCCCCATACACAAATAAAGTCTTGACTAACCGACTACTCCTGGGTTCTTCCTCATATCCTGTAACAATGCATGCTCAGACGTTTTATTTTGAACTAATAAGCATCTCTCTACACCTTCATTCGTAGGATAAAGACGACAGTGTAAACAAGGTTAAGCCTGGGGATGGTGAACTGGTGAGTCACTTTGGGTGGGTCTTGGAATGTTGCATCGCTTCCACTTCTTAAATCTCAAAGCTATATGTATATGTATATGTAAAAACATTCAAAAAGATCCCATTATGATCATAACGAGCTTGAGGGGCAAAAAAGCTAGACTGCAACCAAGCTAGACACAACCAATATATTGCTTTGACTAGAACAGCGACAAATGTGCCACAAGACAGGAGCATTAGGGAGGAGCTAAAAGAAGTTATCTTGTCGTATTCAACTTGCTTTATATTATGGAAAAGTCACACGGCGGTTGTATTTGCACACCTGTGCGCAGGCACAAACACCACCATGCTCTCTCTCCCTCTCTTTAAATCGTCTCACAATGAGGAGCTCTGAAGCGACTCGTGGGCCTACGAAAGCAGAGGTTACAGGAGAATAATGGCCTTTTTCTTTTAACGCCTCAATATTTACATTCCTGCTCAAACTCCCACAGGTATTCCAAACTGTGATACACCGCAGTCTTTCAGATTTTTTTTTTCTCCCCCACTCCCTCCCTTTCTCAAGCCTGAAACATCTCTCCAAGCAAGACTGGTTACTCTTTTGGGATGAAAAATGAGAGATATTGAGGTCTTTGTGTTTTCTGGAGAACACACTGCATCAACGTAGGAGGCATTTTGATTCGACTTTCTGCTTCTGAAATGCCGCTTAACCTCTGTGTCGGCTGAGCTGAACCCTAAAATCACCAGTCCGTAGAAGAAACTTTCATCACGGTAAAGATTCTCAAATCGGACCTAAAATATCATACTTCTGCGTACCTGTGTTTAGGCTCGTTCGGGTTATGCCTGTAGTGTGTTGAGTCTATAAGCAACACCTCATCACGGTTAATTTGAAGATTAGATGCTATATGGTCTGCCTCAGTCGCTGTCGGCCATGTTTGTTTAATTCCCCCCCAAATCCTCTTCACTTCCTTGGGAACACAAATTAGGATTTCTCAAATGAGACAACGATACACGTTCAGATTTGAGCTGCATACAAATGCGCCAAGCTGCCCTTTGAATTAAGCGTTAAAATACATAAACAAATAAATAACGATCTCTGCCAGCCGACTATCACAAATCTCGGCCCGACACCTCTTAAGCCCTATTCGGACGGGACTAGTTTTCCAAACGACGTTTGAGTTTGAATTTTTTTCAGACGACGTCGGTCATTTCATGTACGCATTCGGACGGGACTAATATCTCCGTGTTTATTACGGAGGTAGGAGTGTCTGTGTTTTACAT
>JAQQZT010000040.1:28892827-28907411 GCA_030068275.1 Clarias platycephalus
CGGACGGGATTAAAATCACAAAGTACGTCTGTGAAACAGAAATTTCTCTAACGACCCCCTGTAAAACTAGTCCCGTCAGAATCGGGCTTTATATGTACTTACATGCATTCCAGCAAAAAAAATTTTTTTTTTAAGGCACAGACTAAACACTTATCCTTATTCTGCTGGCAAACAGGAAGCGTATTTGTGCGTTTTACTTCGAACCTCGGCAGTCTGCGTTCACGGAGAAGGTGAGGGCGGGTAATGGAGAGGCGGACAGACGCAGGGCCTCCTCCGGTTTGTTTGGAAAAGTCCTGGTGGGATTTTGACAGCTGCATCTCGGTGTCGGGGTCGGTGTGTGAGAGGGCCCCGGATTAAGACTGGTGTGTAAATATGTAAAGAATGCCGGTCACTCGGGCGACTAAGTCACGGCTCAGACGGAAAAGGTGTTGAGTGACAGGCTAAGCTCGTCTACATCGCGCGCACACAGGTACCAGTGGTACAGGTACACACAGCCCCCCACACCCCGACTGACACCTTGGGCTAAATCTGATAAGTTTACACACACAACTCTTGGCACCGAGTCAATTAGATTGTCTGTCTGCTTACTGCAAACTAAATGTTCCGAGCGTGAGGAATTTAAACACAAAACAAAAAAAATTCACATTATCAAGCGACTTATTTGTCTAAATCAGTGACAAAATGCCTTCCTGACCTGAAACGACACCTCTGCAATGTCTGATCAAACTTCGCAAACGCGTCTAACAGCTATGCAAAACACCACTAAGAACACCTAGAAAATCCTTTTTTTGGGGGTGGGGAATAAACGCAAAAAAAATAAAAACTTTGCACACGCATGAGGCATTAGCAAAGTATGGAAATGGTGGATAGAAAGTAGGAGGAGGGAGAAGAGGTAGTGATAGAGATTACAAAAAAAAAAAAAGCCTTGTATATGCTAAGAAACAAAAGAGGATCTCTGCAAAGGTATGCACCTAGCGCGTAAGGAGAGGCCATTACGCTAATGAGGGCCTACGGAGCGCTGCAATGAAGCCATCAAGCACCCCCTCTGAATAACAATGCTGGCCTAACGCCTCGGTAATTGAATGGAGAGGACTGGAAGAGGGAAGGAGGGGGAGAGAGAGAAACGAGGAGAGCTTAAAAAAAAAAAAACACAGGAGGAGTTTGGCAAAGAGAAGAGAAGAGGAAAAAAGGGGGTGGGGGGGTTGTGCTACTTTTCAGTCAAATGCTTGGCTGCTCCCAATCAAAACGCATTTGGGATTCAGGGCGAGCAGAGGGATTTGTGGGTTTGGAATAAATAGTGGCGTAACCCAGAGATTTAGTAGAAATGGTTTGCAGTTTATGTTTAAAAAAAAAAAAAGAAAAGAAAGCTTCACTTTTGCAGAGGCCTGAACTTTTCTTTCTCCTGACATGAATGCCCGCCGAGTTCTTTAGCGAGCGACGCTGAAAGAAGCCAGTGCACGAGCTAAAAAAGGGCTGGTCAACTTTCCCAGAACACGATGCTAAACTTAAACAAATGAGGCATCTGAGGTTTCACAAACATCCAAAACTTGACGCCTCGCACAAGACAAAACCAGCCAAACACACGGATAAAACCTGACAGACAAAAAAAAAAAAAAAAAAAAAGTTTACCTTTTTTTCCCCAGCCAATCATACAGTACAAACTATACCCAAGAATTTTATGAGAACTGGAGTTGTGGGTAGGGGGGGGGGGACTCAAGCAAGCAAACTCAGGATACTTAATTGCTGGCAAACTAACAGCCAGGCAGCTCTGCACTGGAGTCCACTTTTTATGGTGTTAGCTCCATCCCCCAAGCATTTCACACACAAATACGAGGATGACAGCCAGGCAAGAGACACACTGAGACAAAGACTGGCACCAGGAAAGCGAAGACCGTATCAGTGTCCTGTCACTAAATCATTCCGGATAGAAAAACATGAAGTCATAACTTTTTCTCTCTCTCTCACACACACAGGCCTGTGAATAGCACATTCAACAGGTGAATAGGTTCAGCTGGTTTATTTTGGGTTTGTTTGCTTGTACCTGAAGACGCAAATTAAACAAAATCTAGCCTTATTTTGAATGGGTTAGTTTTCAACATGGAGGTTAAGCGAGACAATTATTAATGAAGTATGGCATGGCACTAAAGGTAAAAACAAAAAAAAAACTTAACATACCTAAAACTCAGGCATGACATGTCCTTTTGAACATGGACAACGTTTAAAAGGATGTCATGCCAGCGTTTTGGGTATGTTAAAAAGTTTGTCAAATGTACAAACCTGTTATGGCCATATGACCTACTAACAATCGGCTTGCCTAGTCACAACCTCCCGACAGAGAGCAATTGTTACAAAGTTTTTGGTTTAAAATGCATAGTGTGGAGTATCTCTCCAGTCTATATGCGGTGCAAATCAGACACGTTTACAGTCATCCTCGACGACAGATATGCCCGCAAGCTCGACACAACCTCTAAAGTGTCTTAGAAATTCGTTTTAAATAAGAAGGTGCATTGATCAAATGTTAAAATGTCCGTAACCGGGGTAGCAACCCTCTGTACTCTGTGCACACGGCTAAACTTTATGCTCCGTGTGAAGTTCAGACAGAGCCCTAAACTTCAGAGAACTGCAGTAACACGGGCCATTAGAAACGTGTGCTGTGGGCTCATTAAAAGCAGCGCACAGTGATGACATGGGTGGTGTACAACAGAGCGTGTGTGTGTGTGTGTGTGTGAGGGGGTACTCACGGTCCGGGCAGTTGGAGACAGAGCTCCGTTGGGTAAATATGGGCTTGTGAGATCCGGGAGCACGAGGAAGGGGTAACCCGGGTAGTGTGGGCTCTTAAACAAACCTCCATCTTCTTGTCTTCTCAGTGCTTTGTAAGGGAAAAATGAAGACCAGGCGACATGATGAAAAAATATATATACATAATTTAGCCAAATGGAGAACAACCTGAAAATACAGCCAATCTTACCTTCGGTAAAACACTCTCGGGCTTTTTCGTAACTTTCGATGTCGGAACGAGGTGGTGGGCGTCTTTCAGTCGGCTATGGAGAAACAAAAAATAAATAGATAAACACACCAGACACTGATATTACACCTCTGGCCATTATATCTTAATCTATACAGAAAAGGCTAAACAGGAGCGGTTTTGGTCACCATGGCAACCTGGAACCTCGCGTGTTTAATACGCACGCGCAATTTTCTTTCTTTCTGACTCAAAATGAAGCTCCTACATTAGGGCTGTGTGTTAAGTTTTATTGATTTATTTTTTATTCTCCCTCCTGAACGCTCAGACTGACCTCCGAATCCGACGAGCTGCTGTTATTCTCCGACTCGTTCACTAAGGACGACTTGACGTCGTCCAGGTCCCTCTCGGCGGACACGCTCTCGGCTGTCTTCTCCTCCTGCTCGCCTTCGTCCTTAAACGAGATCATCTCGTCGTTCGCCCCGAGCTCGTCTCCTCCGCCTCCGTTTAACTGCGGCATGTTGGCTCTGAAGAGTGTTTTTAAAAAATATATATATATACACACACAGATATATGCGCTAAAATCCCTCCAAAAACGTGCTGGATCAGGGAACTGTAGCTTGCTGTATGAAAAACAAGTGTTAGCTCAGTTCACGGGCAGCATTTGGAGAAAAAGAGAATAAAAATAAAACACTATTTCAGTAGTAATCCTCGGAAGCGAAATCCAGCTTGTCCATGACTAACGTTGTGAAATCCAGCTCCGTGGAAACAAACGCTAAAAACCTCAAAAAAAACAAGGGGGAAAAAAAAAGTCTTGCAAAACTCACTCAAGACTCGGGTAAAAACTTCTCGGCTGTTGATGGAGTGAGGGAGTCGAGTGTGTGACTGAGTCGAGTGAGTGAATCGTGTAAAATGAGTGAAGCCCGGTTCTTCTGTGAGAACAAAAGCGGTACAAAAACACACACAAGCGAGTCTGCAAAACTTCCAAAAGCGCTCGAAATTCGCTTCCTGCAATCCAAACTCGACTTTTCGAGCGCAACAAGTCGACACTAAAAGCGTTTTTTCGTTTCCCCCAGACCTCCTCAAACTCTGCCCGTCGCCTCAGGTCGGCTTCCACAAGCAGGCTCCGGGAGGTTAGCTTGTTGCTAAAAGGGGGGAAAAAGTTTCAACGGTCACGTCGCGATTTTTTTTTTTTTTACCCAAAATGTGCGCGAGCGATGGAAAAAAAACGGCTCCTTAAACAACAAGAAAAAAAAATGTAAGAAATATCGCAATCTTTAAAATCCTTTTCGCAGGCACGACTCGGTGTCTCGGCTGTTTAAAAAAAATAATAGAAAGAAAAGAAAATTAAAGAAGCCTGTCTCTTTTTGCTCAGACAGGAGAATGATCTGTCCGCTCGGGTGCACGCTGAGCTGCTGCTGGTCGGGGCAGTGCGCGCGCGGAGCGCCCGTGCGTTTAGAAACGCGGAGCAGAGGAGGAGCCGCGCGCTGAAAAACGACACGCGCGCTCGATACGATTCGCGGGAAGGAACCGAGTCGTTTTGGAATCGATTCGCGCGCGCTCCCGAATCATTTCCATAACTGTTTATCACAGTTAAAATACTATTATTTTAACAGTGTGCGTGTGTGTATACTGTTTTAACTGTGATATCAGTTATGACTGAAATAACATATTTCTATTATTCAACTATCTTGTTTTTAAATAATTGGTTTGATAATTGTGCAACATGAACAGCACATTAGACTTTGTGATATATGATTATTATATTGAATAATATTTTATAGATTGTTTTAACTGTGATGACAGTTTGACTGTGATGACAAAAATATAACATATACATTATACTAATATATATATATATTTATTTATTATTCAGCTTTCTTTTCTTTGATAATTGTGCACCGAGATCATATACAGTATATATGCATATTCTTAGTATTTGAAGTTATAGTTCATATATAATATCAGCATTGATCTGTTCAAATATCGTGTTCATGTTGCACAACTATCGAACCATTATGAAGAAAAAAAGTCGAATAAGACTTAAATTGAAAATTTGAAAAAATTATTTTCCGTATGAGAAATGCATTGTTCTCTTCACTCTATGCTAGTTAGAATGCCAATTTAACTATACACAATCAATCATACAAACAATGTTGTCATCCATTCATCTAGGAACAGCTAGTGACGACTAAAGACCTGTCTGTCATCATAGACATTTGGGCCCCCACAAACAAACTAACAAACAAAAAAACATTCTTAACAGTGTCTGACTAATAGTTCTTGTGGGTAATAACTTAATAACCAGTGTAAGGATCTATCCAATGACCGAAACTTCAAACAATTTTCATCCACACATTCGAACACACAATAGGCAATTTGGGAACGCCAATTAGCCCAATCTGCATGACTGTGGGAAGAAAACCAGAGTAGTCGGAGGAAACCCACCAAGCACGGGGTGAACATGCACACAGGCCCCGAGGTGGGAATCAAACCCAGACCCTGGAGGTGCAAGGCGACAGTGCTACAAAAACAACTTTTTAGACAAGTAAAATGAAAGTTATGGAGTCAAAATGATATCTACACAAAATACTTTTTCTCTGTAGATATTTCTGGAAGCTTATAAATAAAAGGAATCGGATTTCGTGTCATTGATTCAGTGAAGTGAATCGTGGCGACTCAGCAGGGAGGGGAGCTTTTAAAGGAACAGTTTGTTCAAGAGGGCGTCTTTAAATAAGTTCTCTGGCATCAGCCTACATCAGTGTTTTTCCCCCCCCAAAAAAAAAAACATTTCTTTGCTCCTTTAGCCCCATTGCATATTTTGGTATGATTTCCGGTTCCAGAACATTTTTTCTAACGTCATGGAGGATTTGCTAATTAGGTGATAAGTTAAAAGATGAAGTGTGTTAGAGCAGAACATGTGCAGTGAATGAAGTAGGGGAGAAAGGCTTAAGATTGGGAAATACTGACCTACATGATGGATATTTATGGATCATCATTATCTCAAGTTGTTTATTAGTGAACCAGTTTGCGCTTTGAAATGTTTCTATCTTGAGTATTATGACTATTTACTTTTTTTTTTGGTCCAAAAGTGATTGTCTCGTATTGCACAGTTTTGTATTGTATTGCACGGTATTGCAAAAGTTTGTAATTGGGTTAAATGTCTAATAAAATGTGCAGCAAAAAATTTTTAGGATTCAAAATGGCCGCCTGTTCTTGTAGCTGTGGTTCTGATGTCGGTTATGTGACGCATCACAGGATCCATTTGCTGTCCTGCATGAAGGCACCATTGCTTGTTGTAAAGGCTACAGTTTCTTTATGCACCACACACATTTAAAGTTTGACTTTAAAACAAAAATGGACAAAATGTATATCGTTAACCTTTTTCTTTTTAAGGGGATATTTTCTTTTAGTTTTCTCTCTTTTAAAACTTTTTTTTCCCTTTCATGCTCCACTGGCCACTGGTGGAGATTGATGATGTCATTGCTTTCCCAGACGGTTTCCTTCACGTGTCGTGTAGGCCCCCCTCTATCGCCGCTTCACCTCACAAAAGAACAACTAGGGCATGACCATCAATGGAGAAGCCACACACCCCCCACCCTGCTTCTTTTTCTTCTTCTTCTTCTTTCTTAATGACTTTGACTAATTGAATAGAAGTAGGGGTCCATTTCATGGTGATCTTCATTATTATTATTATTATTATTATTATTATTATTACTCACATAGGACTAGTAAAACTCAGATCCGAAAGTTTTGCTTGGCTTCATCTTGTTTATAATTTATAGCGAGGCTTCGAGGCTTTCTCCTCCTTCTCCTGTCTATAAGGGTGTGATAATAGCATGCTGTATAAGTCCATAATGACACGGTGCTGCTGTAATTGCAGGTCCCTGCTGAGTGTGTGTATGTGAGTGTGTGTGTTGTCCAGTAGTGAGGTGGTGCTATAGTGAGGATAAGACAGGTCTGTTAGTGAGGGCTTTAGTCATACCGGTGTGACGGAATCCTATAAGAGCAGAGTGGTCCACATGCACACACACACACACACACACACACACACACACACACACACACACACTTGCATACGCATGGGTCAGTGACAGATGCCATTGTCATAAAGCAGGATTTATATTTAAAAAAAAAATTTTTTAAACAGACAAGCAAACATGATAAGTATTTTACATAATTTTAAAGGTAATGTAAAAAATGAAGCAATGAATAAAACCAGATTATTATAACCAGAGAAAAGACAGTTAGAAAGAGATTTCTGTTTAGCTGCATATAGTGTTTAGAATGATTACTGCTTCGTTAAAGTATCCCTCATATGCTGTACCATTATGCAATATTTTCTAATGTTACTTATTTTAGGATGCGGCTCATGTCTGGTGCCATTAGAATAATCATTATTTGATTATTACCTCACACAATGCTCTTTTTATGCTTTTTTTTTTTAACAAACTTAATTTTTCTTCATGCTTACCCACATATGCTCTTTTTTAATGAAAAAAATGAATTTGGTCGGGCAGCATGGGGGCATGGTGGTTGGCACTGTGGCCACTTTTCATAGAGGCTGAAAAGTGGGTGCCAAAACTTATGACTTGAGCCCCGAGTTTAGTTTATTATGCATGGAATATGATGTGACTAAAAAGATACCTTAGAGTTACAGCATCAACTCTGACACTGGAGACTTCTTCCGTGAATTTTATAAATAAACCTCTCTGGTTGCTATAGAAACGATAACATATTTCTAGCCAATCAGAATCAGAAATCCATCCACTTGTACAGGGTTTATTTGTAGTGTAAAAGCGAATGCAGCCATAATTATTGCTAGTCTTTAGGGTTTGTTCATGTTGTTCATATATATAAACATAAATAAATAAATAAATAATAAGAAGAAGAATCATAAATTATATTCATATGTATAAAAATTCTCAGTACAAATTTGTGTGGTAGCATCAAGAGTACTCCTTCTGTACTTTTATTAAAAATAGACACTAACGTACATTGAAAACTAATCCCATTAGCATACGTTTTTACAACTTACAATTACAAATGTGTAGCAAAATTATTCCGGTAAAGTGCAGCAGCTTTATAAAAATTCGTCCTGTCAAAACTATTAAGAGTGAGTTATTGTCGTTTGTGGAGTTTAGCTTCCAAAGACATTTGTACTGTATTTTTTTGCCATTATTAGCGTCTTGTTTGCCCATGGCTACATATTATAAGAGGAGCGTGTGTGTGTGTGTGTGTGTGTGTGTGTGTGTGTATGTGTGTGTGTGAGGGGGGAACAGTTATGGAGCTGTAATCTCCTTGACATTGTCCCAGGCTAAATCGGCAGACCATAGTCCGAATCCGGCCCGCCCTGAAGAAACATGCAAAGACACGGCTCGAGTTTAGAGTTACCGTCTTACAAATTAGCTCCTGATTGTGTGTGTGTGTTTGTGTGTGTGTGTGTGTGTGTGTGTGAGTGAGACAGCGTGTATTCTCTCACACCGGTGTGTGCTGCCAGGCGGACATGTCTGAGCACCTCTGATGAAGTGTTTGTTTGAGGTGATTACTCTGTATGGGTCATTAGCTCTCCGAGTAACTCGCGGCTCTCGGCTCAGATCCGGGGGATTCGCTGGAGCTACGGCGAGTCTTTACGAGTCAGGTTTGTGTGTTAGAGGTACACGTCCCGTTTCCTAAACGAGTGGGAAGCACAGCAGTTTTTATCTCTAATAGCATTTGCTCTAGCATTTTTTTTTTGCTGTTTTTGGCCTGTCTTCATTTCCTCATTCTCCCAGTTGTAATGTCTTTTATCTTTCATCTCATGTTGCTAATACCTCATTTCAGACCTCCGTTTATAATAAAAAGAAAAGAAAAGAAAAGAAAAAAAATCACCCAAAACATGTTGAGGTTGAGTGTACTTCTTGTCATTCTTGTCGCACTGGAGCGATAGTAGTCATGTTGCTAGCAAGCAAGGGACGCGTATAGCTAGCAGGTTAGCATAAAAATGACACACTTGATAAATGTTATGTATAAGCTCAGATTTGATTCACACATTAAGTGTAATATTAATATATGAAACAATAAACCACTCCATATTGTAGTATGTAGTAGTGTTGAGTATAGTATGAGTTGTAGTATGAAGTACAGCATCTTCTGAATCAAGTGGTTTGTTCCTCTCACACAGCAGCGATTTACTAATGAGAGCTATTTATATAGAGCGTTGCATGAGCTTTTTAAAATAAAAATCCATTTATGGCTATAGTTAATGTCGTCTTGTTATCACTTATCAGTTATAACTTATCAGTTATACAGTAGCTGCTAAAAACAGTCGTTCTCTCACATTTTTTCACATCTTGTCATGTCAGGGGGATTTCCCACATTCCCTGATTTAATCCCAAACCCTTAAGATCATAGAAAATCCCAGGGCGTTAATCAGAGAGTCATGGGGCAGGAGATCACCTAGTCATCAAAAACACTTCCCAGCATGCTCGAACCTTTATAAAATGACAAAAAAGAAAAAACATTGCAGCATTTCTTAAGTTTGTAGACGGATCATAGACTGTTGTCTCTTCATAATGGATCATAGAATCCGAAAGTATGTCCTATAACTTTTTATACATTCGGTAATGTATAAAATGAAGTAGAATGTGGGGTTGAATTGTTAAATCCAGACTACTAAACAGTATGCGCTAATAGATACTAAATCCACGACTAAATCCCACCCTGCACACTACACTACTACTAAATAGAATGCTCCAAAACATGTTCTTCTGGTAATCAAAGATAACTAAGCAATATCATACGAGGGGGAGCGCTGTACTACTGGTTATCAGCACGCCTGTGATGCAATCACAGGATATCACAGTGCTGATATTCAGTACAACAGCATGACCTCAATGTGATATTCCTTTTATACAGCAGCTCCACAAACATCAACATTTATCATTAACAGATTATGACTGGTTTCTTTATTTAACCAGTTATTTCGCTTCGCCAACACACATCCTTCCGCACCTGGTGGAACTAGCTAAGCGCGACTGGCGAAACTGGCGACTGACATTTAGTGATCTTTGTAGTCGTTAATAAAAGGGTTTGGGTGGGTTTTGTCAGGCAGCTGCTCTCTCCTCAGTACTGCGGACCGTACAGACCTACTCTCACCCACGCTGTGCCCGACAGTTAGTGTAATTAACCACTGTACAACATCTGGGATGCATCATGAGTCATACAAATAGTTAAATGTCCCAATGATGTTGCTTTCTATTATCACCACTCGTGGAATGTCTTTCCTCCAATCAGATTGCTCAGTCGGAACTAACTGCTGTATATTATTCAATACTTTATACAGTATCTCACATATTCGTTGACCATATAATCATATTTTTAACATACTCTCTTTCCCACTCCTCCATCGTGTTGCTTACAGTCAGATTAATTTACAACCCATGCAAAGAAAATTCTAAAAAATTGAAACACTTTATAACTAAATGATTTTCTCCTCTTATTTATCCTAACAGTAAAAGGATGAGCTGTGGATTGGAGCACCTACCAGAATATTAACAACACATATCACCTTCGTTGTCTTTTTTTGTGTTTGTGTGTGTGTGTGTGTGTGTGTGTGTGTGTGTGTGTGTGTGTGTGTGTGCGCCAGTAAATAGCTCATTGCTGTTGTCAGCCACATGTCAGCGTGGTGCAGGGGATGACTGACAGGCTAGCAGGGTCTCTCAGGGCCTCATTAGGGCCCTGCAACCTTGTGTATGTGTGTGTGTGTGTATGCGTGTGTGTGTGTACACCTTCTGGAGCGAATGTGTATCAGCTTATTCCTCAAACAATAGAAATGTGTTGCTTTTCTGTGTGTGTGTGTGTGCGTGTGCGTGTGTGTGTGCGTGTGTGTGTGCGCACAGCAGAACATTTCTACAGTGCCGCTGATTGCTGGATCCTGATTGGTCAGATATGAGGTGTTGATTAATTTCCTATAACAGCAGTTCTAATTAGCAGACAGTAGTGCGACTGAAAGTCATAGTCTTTTACTATTAATGTTAAGGCTCATGTTCTAAAGTGTTATTGTTTCCATAGTAACGGCTCATTCACATCCCAGATGTATTGTTTAAAGAAGTTTTACAATATACAGTCAAGCCAAAAGATGTTTATTTAACAATTATGGAAGAAGTCTTACTAATTAGGAGTCTTACTACTAATTAATTAGTTTTCCATTATGACAACATTTGCTTTTTTTTTTTCTTACACTGCAAAGAATGAAATAATTTCATGTGTTGAATATAGTAAATTAGTAATTTTAATAAAATTATAAGATCATTTTTAGATAAAAAAGAGGAGTAACTTTGTAATAAAAAAGAGGAGTAACTTTGTAATAAGTCTACTGTAATCTTTTGTGAGGAAATACTACATAGAATTATTTCATTATTATTATATTAAAGATTCAAAATATTTTAAAAATAATAAAAAAAAAAATTTTTTTAATGTAAAATTATTTGCTGTATATTTATGCTAAGAGAGAAAAACCTCAATACTTAGTTTGTAGCTGCTATAATGTAAAGTATGTAAGCTCTTGTCTGATGGAAATTTAAAAAAAATAACCATAAATTGATAATAATTCATAAACACCCGATGTAAAACTTGCACTGTTATGACCGCAATTCGTAATTACAAAATATTATACAATAAAGTAATATGAAAATGTATAAAATGTATAAATTCTTTGCTGTAAATGTAGACAAATTAATTTAACACAATTTTAATAAATAAGTATTTGATTTAGTATTAACATTATTACAAGTAGTAATAGGTAAGAGGTTTTAAAAACTGTCACTGCATAAATAAAGGGCAGGGATTTAATTCAAGCATTTTTTAAATTATGTAATTTATGTATTGATTAGTGTAATTATATAAGCTAAAAATATTTATTCTTGTGACATAATTCATTGAGCTGCACTTGAAATTAATTAACTTATTTTAAAGAGTTATTGCATGTTTATAAGTGTATGTATTTGTTTAATATAATTCGATTTTACAAGAAATTGACAGTTTAATTGCATGATAACATATCAGCAAACTACTTTGTTTATTTAATTAGCTACCTGATATTTAAATGTGTTTTAATATTTAAAAACATGACCTAGATTTAGTACTATGACTAGAAGAAGTACTATAATTAAAAACACATATATGTAAACTATTAGTAATATTTTACTTTCCATGCTTAACTATATAAATATACCTTCATTCAATAATTGTTTGCTCTCTTATGTTTATTTGAATATATAAACATTCCTAAAAAATAGGCTAGAATGTTGTAAAACTCTAACAGCATGTACGAAGGAACTGCACCTTTGACCATTTAACCACCCTTTAATTTCTTTAAATATTTAATTATCTCAAAATAAAATGTATTTATTTGTTTATTTAAATAAACTGCCATAATTCTAACTGCTTACCTAATGAAATATGTGCTTTACTTAGACATCTAATGTAAATGTAATAATGTCTTTTTATGTAATAAACCCTTAATTTCTTCAAATCTGTGTAGTAGACATCATGATCACCACCATCATTACGTTTTTTAACATCTTCAAGCTCCACCCCTTTAGCTAAACCGAGTAGCTGATAGTAATGACAGCATGCTAAACACACATCATGTCCCACGGTTTAATTTCTCTCTGGTTTTAGCACAAGCTGGTTTAGGAGACACCACATCAGACAAAGGATTTGTTGTTAAATTTCCCCATGTGAAAACACTTCACGAAATAAAAGTGTGCAAATAATTACTAATTAATTATGACAAAAATAATTTCTGTTTGTTTAACTTTGCTGTCTTAGAGTGCAGAGTTGTCCAGTTTCAATGCACTGAGAAACACAAATGTTGGACTCAGGAAATGTACTGCTGTGTAAACACACACACACACACACACACACACATACGTATGAACATGCACGTGTGCATATTTGCATGCATACTGTTTGGAATCTTCTCCCTGTTGGTAAAGACTCTCTGTGTGTGTGTGTGTGTGTGTGTGTGTGTGTATAGTCTTGCGTCATTGCCATACACACACAGGTGGAATTTAAATATTGCCGGTGTGTGAAATAACACCCCGGTGCGAGAGTTGGTACTGGAACCACGTCGCCACTCCACAAATGGCAGGATTTCACCAGGGACAAGAACTCTGTTCAGTTCGGTCAGCGGGTCAGCGTGGGATTTTTGGGTAATGTCAGCGTTTAGGAAGATTTGCAGGTGCTCGACGAATGCATTCATGAATCACCGGTTTTGTGTCTTTATTTCGGTCCTACTTTACTTCCATGTACAGTCATTCTCCTGACGCTGGCTTTTGCAGTCCAGTGCAAGTTAAACGCTTAACGCCGAGCAGACGAGGGTTTAAAAGACTTGAGGCAAACACAGCACTGTCTCTCTGGGAGCAATTTATCATCCGCAATGTGTCAGTACCTGATCTGAACCTGCTCCATGTGGTCCCACTGTGCTTCTGACACCAAAATGCTCCAGAAACAACAACCGGTGACATCAGCGGGGGTGAAAATACCTACTGAGTAATTACACCCAAATTAAAGTATAGAGGACGTGTCAGGATGTTACTTGAGTAAGTCAAAAAATTGATAGGTATAAGAAAGGAAATCTACACTATTTATACGCAGAGGCACACACACACACACACACACACACACACACACGCACGGATAGCTATAGTGTAACTCCGGCGTGTACCATGAGAATGCCGCGGTCGATGATGTGTATCAAATCTCATTACCAGTCACTGAAATAACCTGTTTACCAAGTCAAAATGATGAGAAAACAAATCATACCCATGAAGAACTAAGGCAGAATTTTAAGCCACATTAGAGGGTTACAGAACATATTATCGTATAGTTATGGTTTAGTGTCTCAAAACAAGACCCACTATTTCATAATCATAACTTAATATCTTGGTATCTCATATCTATGATCTGGTCTCTCATAATCCTGACTTATATTGGAATCTCATTACTATTACTTTGTGTCTTAGTACCTTGGTATCTCATAATTATCATGTAGTAATTCATATTCATGATTTAGTATTAAATAAGCACGACCTAGTAGCTTGGTATCTAATAATCATGGCTTAGTATTTTGGTACCTCATAATTATGGCTTTGTATCTCTTAACAATGACTTGGTGTCATGATTACTTATGATACTTCTGTTTAAATACCTCAAACATGCCTTCGTACCATGGTGTCACACAATAATGATTTTGTATCTCATAATCACAACTTAGTATTTTGGTATGTTAATTATTCCTTAGCATATCATATTTATAAATCAGTATCTCATAATCATGACTTAGTATCCTGGTATCTCATAAATATTACTTATTATCTCATAATCATGGCTTAGTATATTGGATTATCATGAATATTACTTAGTATATCATAATCATAATCCTGACTTAGTATATTGGTATCTCCTACATATTACTTAGTATCTCATAATCGTGACTTAGTATCCTGGTATCTCATAAATATTACTTATTATCTCATAATCATGACTTAATATATTGCTTTCTCATAAATATTACATATCTCATAATCATGACTTACTATTTTGGTGTCTCATAAATATTTCTTAGTATCTCATAAT
>JAQQZT010000040.1:28940337-28959087 GCA_030068275.1 Clarias platycephalus
ACACACACACACACACACACACACACACACACACACACACACACACACACACACACACACACACACACAGAGGCTGAGATTGTGCCCAGAAGTTGCTGAGCACATTGTAAACATGAGAACCGGTCTGTGCTTGCCGTGTGTGTGTGTGTGTGAACTTGTAATCAAATTAAGGATGAGCTGTGGCCTGATTCAGTCCAACATACATGACATAGCGTAATGTCAATGACAATTCACTCTTTCACAATGACTGTCACTCTGACGAAAAACTCTTCCAGGTGTTCGTTTGTTAGGAATGACGCAGAGGTGGAGATGGATGTGGAGGTGGAGACGGACGCGGAGGTGGAGACGGACGCGGAGGTGGTCCTCCACTTTCTTTATAGGCACAACATACATGCTAATGCTGCGTATTTGCTGCCTTGTAAGTGCTGATGTTATAACTTGTAATGATGTCACTTCCCACTTCAGGACATTTGACGCGTGAAAGCACGTCTTTTCTTCACATAACGCGCTCACACAGCTACTCTAAGTGCACCGGACCAAAGCGAGAAGGAAGTCTTAGCGCAAAAACAGCTGATTTAACCACCTAGCATGTATCTGTGTGCTAACCGAGAGGTTGTTATCTTGCTATAAACTCAGGTAAAAATACAGGAAGAGGGTTCAGACTGTTCACAGCCAGTGTCGATTCGAAGCTGAAATTTCACGTTGAGGAGGAAACTGTTACTGCTGGAGCGTCACCATGAATGCAGCATAGTGCTACAGAAGCTATATGAGTTACAGGATGAACACGGATCACTTTACAGTGTTTAACAGTGACAAGCACAGTTTTTGTTTCCGCCATATTCATACAGGCGCCTTAGTGGTTAGCATTGTGGCGTTGCACCTCCAGGTCCTGGGTCCGATTCCCGTCTCTGTGTGCATGGAGTTCCCAAATTGTCCACATGTGTGAATGAGCGTGTGAATGTTGAGGTCACCGTTGGCCTCCACGGTCGCTAGTTGAGCTACAAAGGTTCCTACATGGAGATGGATAGATTTTCATACACCATTCATCGCAAATCGTGACCTTGTGAAAATGATTTAAAAACAGGACCAAAGTATAAAAGTACAGGACTGTGTAAAAGTCTTAGGCACCATATTATATGCTGTACCAATTTTGTTATATACGTTTATCATGTCTACAAAATCATTCAGCATTTCCATATATAACTTAAAAATTAATAAATAAATAACATTACAGGAGAGTTTATGCATGGCTGTAAAGAAAAAAAAAGTACAAGACCCACCAGTTTTCAGATGGAAACAAAATACCTAATGTACGCTCCTGGGATTTGCATCAAAATAGAAAGTGTGACAAAGTTACCAGAAGAACTCGTATTCTCCAGCAAGCTCAGTAAAACCTAACGGCTGTTTTACTTATAGTCCCGAGCAAAAGTCTTGGGCACAAACAAAAATATGGCGTAGGCAAAAGATGCTTTTGAAAACATTTCTGCATAAAAGAAACTTCTATAAAGAGCAATAAAATAAACAGTAAAAATTTGGAGTGAAAACTCATTGTTTAAAATCCGGAGTTTTAGACTCAGGTTTGTGCAGTTTTATAAGAAAACAGCTGTTAGGTTTTACTGAGCTTGCTGGAGAAGATGAATAAATTTTTAAGTACTAAATGATTTTGTACATAATTATGCAGACATGATAAACATATATAACAGAATTGCTACAGCATATAATATGGTGCCTAAGACTTTTACATACCAGTTCTGTACATACCAGGACATTTCTAGATATACACGGTGTTGGATGGGTGTTTAAGTGTAAGTCATTGTCCTCCAGCCACCCGAGGACCCTGTTAGGGTGCAGGACACTCACATTTGTTTATAAAACAGCGCTACATGAATGCTAGCAATGCTAAACATCTCCAACGTGTGTTTTACTTTGGGGGTTTGGGTAGCAGCGTCGTCATTAAACAGTCTGACTCGCAGCTTGTATGAGCACATGTTCATAAGTTGGAAATCTTTCCTAAATCAGGTTATAAAGAATGAGCCTTAATTATCTATGGAAATTATTCTATTCTATTCATTTTTTTTTTTTTTTAGTTTTAGTATTTTTATATCCAGAAATTCATTGTGTAAAAAAATCTCATTTGGCTGTTAAACATAATGAAAAGTCAGCTTTATGTGCTAATCTTTGCTTTAGGTAAGCGGCTACATTTAAACCACCTTTAATCTCCAATCTCCAAGTTTTGTATTCAAAATCTAATTGTAAATTTTAAAAGCAGTTTTCTTTTAGGGAAAAGAAAATTTATTATTATATATAGTTAGCACTGTCGCCTCACAACTCCAGGTTCCGAGGCGACAGTTCGATTCCCGCCTCAGGGTGTGTGTGCGTGGAGTTTGCATGTTCTCCCCGTGCTTGGTGGGTTTCCTCCGGGTTCTCTGGGTTCCCTGTTGAGTTTGGTTCCCCTCAAGGTTTCTTCTTATTGCCATCTTAGGGAGTTTTTCCCTCAGCACCGTCGCCTTTGGCTTTCTGTTTATGGACAATCTAATAATTTGAATTCATACTCATTTTTCAATAATTTCCTTTCGATTCTGTAAAGCTGCTTTATGACAATCATCAGTGTTAAAAGCGCTATACAAAGTAAAAATGAACTGACATGAAATTGGCTGTATGAGTCAGGAGACTTCATAAGCACACACTGAGATGGGCTCCAGGCCCCCCACGACCCTGTGTACAGGATCAAGCGGCCCAGAAGAAGAACGAATGAATATATAGTGATTTATTTTCAACATTCTTAGAACAATACTGGAGATTATGAAATTATAAAACAGTCGGTTGTTTTTTTTAAGACATGAAGGTCAGCTGTTCTGGAACAGTTCTTGCAAGACCAGTATTGTGTCAAGTGTATTTGCAAAACTCATCGAGCACCATGATGACACTGTCCCTCATGAAGACCTTCCCAGGAAAGCAAGACCAAAACTTATTTATTAAAACTTCATTTGGAGTTACCAGGATTGATTTTCCATAACAGCACGCTTTATCACAGTAAAATCGACAATCATCAACACAGAGATGCTGCAGATGCTGGAAAACAACAACAACAACAACAATACTACTACTACTACTACTAATAATAATAATAATAAATTATAATCTAATTTAAATTCAAATTGTATTTGTCACATACACAGTCATACACAGTACGATATGCAGTGAAATGCTTATACGACTGCCAGTGACCTTAAAAATAAAAGATTATTAATAGGAAATAAATATGAATAAAAAGAAATAAAATAGAAAATAAATTTAGCTAAGATAAGAAAAATACCGTATATCTATAGAAGATAAGACAAAATATACAATATAAGAAAAATATAAGAAAACCGAGCTGTACAAATATGGAGAAGAGATGATTTCTGTACAAATATAGAAAAATATCGACACTTTAGTGTGGAGATGAAGTGGGATTTCAATAGAAATTCCAGAGGGGGAACAAATATGCATGAAAGTGTTTATTGAAATTCACCCTGAAGTGCTTTATTCCTTTTATTACACTAAAAAATATTTTTGCCTCATATTTTATATATTAATATAAAATAATATATATTTCCCTACAATAAATTAAGGTTGTACATTAATATAATTGTATTTAATGAGTTGAACATAAACCATAAAGCATTATTACAATTTTTGTTCAACTTACCTGAAATATTTTACCAAGTACTTTACTTTGAAAATGTATAAATTTTAGCTTATTATATTTTATTTTTATTATATCGTATTCTAATTACATTTTATTATAACGTATTATATTTTACTTCTACTTCACCTTTCATTTAAACTTGAATGTCGATAAATTATTATTATAATTTTGTTTTTTTTACATGAAGTTTAATTAACAGTTTAAAGAGATTGTGTGTGGTCTCTATTTCCTGCAATATTTTTTCGCCATTTTCATGCAAGGTGCCAATAATTTTGCAGCTAACCTGACTGCGTTTGCGGCGGGGCTGTTTTCTTTGTCCCCACAGTAAGAATGCTGAGTGATAATTGAATTTGGAACACGACGCCGCCTCAGTTAATTTGAGGCTCCTGGTCGTGGCGTTTGGGACACGAGCCGAGAGCGAGAGTGTGCTGCGAGACTTAAACACACTGTCTGCACTGTAAAGGACTTTAATTGGATGATTCGGACGCCTTTGCCAGCAGAGGCCATTTGAGATGATTGCGAACATGTGTGCGCCGCTTAAAGAGGTGTAAACACTCGGCGCTGGGGAGGACTGGAGAACCTTGCTCTGCAGCTCCGCCATCACTTCACTACTCTTGTGTCAATGTGAAGAACCTCTACGCTGTCATTTCTGCCTTTTATTAGAATTGTGAGCTGCCTGATTGGTGAACAAACACTCACACACACACACACACACACACACACAAGTGCACAAGAATGATTGTGTTTTGCGTTTCATGGGAAGACTGAGGTTGCTTTATGCCACGGAAGATAGGGGCCTTCTTAGTTCAGTGTCACTCCAGGGCAAAGTTCTGACCCACACACACACACACACACTAGCACCCATACATCATCCAATGGCCTGGGGGCAGCCAGTGGTGAAAGTGGACACCCTGAAATACCGCAGCACGTTCGAGGTAATCCAACACTGGGGGGAAAGCAGAGTGTGAGAGAGTCTCTCTAATTTTACTGCCCTCCTCCCCTAATGTGCACACACACACACACACACACACACACACACACATATGCTGTTCTGAAATTTAAAGCCCTTCAAAACTCAAATTCTCCTCTAGTGGTAGAGATAGAAGCTAAGCTAAAATTATTATTTAGTGAAAAATGAATCCTCCCCAAATAGGGCTTAAGTGTAACCCCAGTTTAATGCTCAGGGATTGTCGCTAAATGTCACGATGCATCACATTGTTATCCTTTTATGATTCCCATAAAATCACGGTGCTGAAGTTAACCGATTACAAACCGTCTGGATATTGTAATCGGATTTCAAACACTTATTCTCACTCAACCCAAAAGAATCTGCTTACTTTTATAAAGATTAATAAATTGCATTTTCCTTCAGCACACTGACCTGCTTGGACAATAAACAACTCTTTTTTTCCTTCTTTTTTTCCCCGCGAGCCCATCTGCCTGCCAGACGCTACGCTAATCACGTTATCTAATTTTCAGAACGGTAAAGTTGTGGTGCTCAGCGGTTATCGTTCTGTGCTCGTGAATTCGTTGGATGTTTTCATGTTCAAATCACAGGAACGTCTGAGAATTTCAACCCATTATAATAATCTGTCATAATAAATTGGTTTAAAGGGCAAAATGAAATTAAGCAGGAAATAAAAACATGTTGTGGATGAGTTCCTGTTCCCACTTACGTACCACAGCTATAAACAGCCTCTCTCTCTCTCTCTCTCTCTCTCTCTCTCTCTCTGTCTGTCTATTAAATTCAAGGCAAGATTTAGTTTTATTTATTTAACACAATTTCAGGCCACAAGCATTACCATAAGGACAATGCAAACAGCAATGAAATGAAATACAAATAAACTGGCAATAAAATAATAAAAAATATTAAAACTCAAAACCTCAAATGAAAATTCAGGACAAAAAACAGAAGACTTGACACTACAGCACTTCAAAACACTCTAATGTCTTAGAACATAAAGTCCTTTTTAACAGACTTTAAAAAATGCTCATGAAAGCAAACTTTTTTCATTAAAGATAAACTAATGTTTACATTTAAGTGAATAAAGATGAAGTAAAAAGTTGAAGTAAATAAAGTTTAGGCTTAACTGGATAAAGTTAAAATAAATAAACTTTAAGTTGAACTTGATAAAGTTAAAGTACATACAGTTTAAGTTAAAATGTATTATGCTAAGGTATAATAGCATAATACGGCAATAGGTCGCCGTAAAATAAAGTTGAAGTTAAGGTGAATAAATTTCAAGCTATGGTTAAAATGACACAAGTTGAGGTTAAAGCAAACAAAGGTTAAGTTAATGTGAATCAAGTAAACATTTAAGTGGAATACAATTTAATAAGTGAATAAAGTTAAATAAGATTGAATTTAAAGTGAGTAAGGATCATGTGAATTAAGTTATAGATAATATAATTTACGTTAAAGTTAATGTTAAAGTTAATTAAGTTGAATTTGAAGTGAATATAAGTTTAGGTTAAAGTCAATATAGTATAGGTTTAAATTAATATAGTATCGGTTAAAAGCAAAGAGTAAGTTAAAGTTACATTTTATTTCAAAGTTAATATGTTAATAAAGTTCAGGTTAAAAAAGTTAAAAAGGTAATGAATAACGTTAGCAATGTTCAGGTTTAGTTTAAGGAATGTTTAGTTTATTAAACGTTTAAGTAACATTTAATACAAATCAGGTTTAAGTAAATAAAGTTTAGGATAGTGCGCATGTGTGTGTGTGTGTGTGTGTGTCCGTTAATATAAACATATACATAAGCAAAGCGATTTCTCTTTATGTTAAGTCAAATAACACCAGATATCTGTGTGTGTGTGTGTTTTATTGTATTGTGTCCTGGTTGCACGGTGTATGTTTGCAGTGAGGTTCCACGCCGTGCCTGTAGTAGCAGCACTCGGAGTGGGCGTGGTGCCCACGTGAGCTCCTTGCTTCCCCAGGCCTCGTCTGCAGGACAGTGCAGTCATTGAAATCTCAGGGTCGAATCTCTTCCCCCTTCCTTCCCAACAATAGCATATTATCTTCAGGAATCTCTAGGTCTTCCAAAAGAGAGGGGGGGAAAAAAATAGAAGAAGACGAAGAAGAAAACGTTCCTTTTCTCAGCGTCATACTGATGAGAGGCTCCACCAACCTGACACTGAAGCAAGCCATTTAAGAGCAGCGAACAGTGGCGGCCATTCATGAAGGCGAGCAGAATGGACTCTCTCTCTCTCTCTCTCTCTCTCTTTCTTTCCCTCTCTCTCTCTCTTCCTGGCCTTGTTTAAGGCGTAGAAAGGGAAGCTCATGAGAAGCACGCACCGAGACACAAGGGCCACGCAGAAACCCGAGCAGCCAGCTGACTCGCACATGAATAGGGCGAGCACAATGCCCGAGCACTCGCCAGCACAATCAGGCCTGCTTTACTGCCTGCTCCACGTCGATAAATAGATAATGAAATGGAGAGAGAGCGCAGCGTCGCCGCTATCTCAAACACACACACTCACTCTTACACACACACACACACACACACAGACACAGACATGAACCTGATTCAGAGAATCTGCTGATTTGACCTGCGAAATTGGGCTCCTTGTGGATTCAATATAAAAGCGCTGATCAGGCTGAGGAGTTAAAATGTCAGCTGAATCTCAGTGGTGTGGAAGATTCAATTGTCAATTAGAAAAAGAAAAAAAGAGAGACAGAGAGAGAGAGAGATGTCCTTATAGTCTGATTTCGATGGAAACACAAGAGACGTCATTCTTTCCCTTTAACATAACAGGCATTTTGTTTCACCTTAGGGCAGCGGGTCTCCGCTCTCAGTAAGCGGGACACAATGATCCTCTCCTCTCATTACAGGAGACGACTCGGGAATGAAAGCGCCTGGAGTTGAGTTCAATCACGATCGAGTAAGAGGCGTCTTTCAGCTCCTCAGCACTTACAAACCTGGATCTTACTTTTTTACATCACTGAGAGTGTTTTAGGAAATTCATGAAAAGTTGTGACATTTGTTTCCTGTGTAAGAGTCCACAGACGTACGACTTTTATGCAGATTAGCCTCGAGTCGAACAATCAAACGAAATGATTGACTCAACTTCCTGCCTGAAAATAAACTTACAAACTTATAAGGTTTTATCTTAACCTGTTATAGAGACAATCTAAAGAGAAAATCAAACATAGATTGTTTACACGCCTGCCGAGTGAGTGCAGCTACAGGTACAGCTACAGGTACAGGTGGACGGCGAGACCTGCTAATCTGCCAGCATTGCTAGTTATCTAATTGGTATTTATCTAATTAGCATTTGACAAAAAGAAAACAAACAAAAACGCAGGGCGGAACACACCCAAAAGCGGCAACAGTAGCTGTCTTGAACAGAAATGCCACATTCACTTCATTATAAACTGTGCAGTATTACTGATTTCTAGCACGGCACAGAGTTTTATTTCTTTCCCGGTCATTACGTCTCATCAGGTGTTGTGTACCATCAGTGTGAGCTGTTTAACTTCTCAGGGATCAGCACCGTTTTTGCTGGATTCAAATTCATGTCCAGTTTGAATTGTTTATACTGAAATACGGACGATATTCATTTCCATTGTGCCACTGTAAAGCAAACACTCAGATTGTTGTGTACTTACTGTATATAGTGTCTTGTCTATAACAAAAGTGCAGTGTTTTATTCTGGCCTGTACTCTAAAAGTCACAAACAGCCGTGTGTGTGCCAACATACTTAGGGAATAAAACCCGGTTCTGGTTCTGATTTTACATTTGATGTGTTTAAAGAGGTTATTTTCAAACTTTAAAAAAAAAACAAAAAAAAACTGCAGCATCCAATTTTTACTTCTTATGACTATTTTAGGAGAGACTTCCCATCAAATATTATTTATAGATTTTTTTCATCTTATTTTTTGCACTTTCTTTATCATCATTAAAAAAGAAGAGTATTTTTTTCAGACATTCATATTTTTAAATGCGGTACGTTGAGTTCTGTAAGATTCTACTTTCGCTTTTGTTTTTTTATCTCTTTAAATTCAAAAGAGAAAAATGGAAAAATTTTAGATAGATATAATTGAATATATAAGAGGTGGCACAATGGCGTAGTGGTTAGCACTGTCTCCTCGCACCTCCAGGGTTCAGGTTTGATTCCCGCCTTGGGGTCTGTGTGCATAAAGTTTACATGTTCTCCTCGTGCTTGTTGGTTTTCCTCCATGGTTTCCTTCCACAGTCCAAAGACATGCAGGTTAGGCTAATTGTGTTTCCCAAATTGTCCGTAGTGTGCAAATGAGTGTGTGAGTGCGTGTACGAGTGTGTGCTCTGGGATGGATTGGCACCCCATCCAGGGTGTACCCCACCTCGTGCCCTCCTACCAAGGCCTCCGGGGATAGGCTTCAGGCCCATGTGACCCTGTATACAGGATAAAGCGGTATAGATGATGAGTGAGTGAGTGAATAATTAATACAGTAATAATAAAGGAGTCTACTAGAACATTTTTCCTTTCTTTATTTCTCTCTCTCTCTCTCTTTCTGTCATTCTTTTCACATTTTCATCTGTTCAAATCAAAAAATTCCCCCTTAAAAAATAATTCTGTATAACCACACTACTTATAATACTGTATGAAATAATTAATCCTTAATGCAGTACACTAACTCTCCAGTAGGGGAGCTGTCTGTCTGTGCTTCACATGTCATTCTCCCCAAAGTTGTTTAAACTTGTCCGTTCCTTGTGGTAACACAATGCTAAGCAGTGTGTATTTGGCGGTTTGGGCCTCAGCCATGTTTTATCATGTGAAAGAAAGAAACCCGACGGCGCCATCTTGTGGTGGAAATAGACTACTTTACGAGATAACATCTCTGATCACGAGATCATAAATAAAAAATGAGCAAACTTTGAATCGTGGTTATATCAGTCAAATCAATAGTTATACGTAAATCTAACTATTATTTGATACAGAAACATACTTTTTATGTTCAAATTCACTCTTCGGTGAAACACTTCCGGGTTTGTTCCGGACAGAACTTCATTTCCCGTCAGCCTCAAATCTCGCGCGGACAGGATCGCGGACGGCCTTGTTCTCGCGTAGTATCGCGAGAGTAGCGCGTTGGTCTCTAGGCAAAGCTGTCAGTGAAGGTTTGTGAAGGAAGAGGCATCAGATTTACTGAAAAAACGGCGTAAATGTTACACTCTGCGCTTTCATAGAGGTGTTTTAACAGCCAGTGGACGCGTAATAACGCTTTAATAACCTATCTGTGGCGGAGAAAACGAGTGTTAGCCGGCTAGCTAACAATAAAAACAGCAAAAGCAAATGGCGTTGAAAAGGATTCAGAAGGTGAGTAACGCTAGCTGATGCTCATGGCAACGGCATTCTTAAGGTTTCATTATGGATGTATTTGAAAGAAATTATCAAATTATTGTATATGTTATTATATATTGTATATTATATTGTCAATTATTTTATATTTTGTGTATAATTATGTATGTCATACCTATCTGTAGACTACATCCGTTAAGAAATGACGTGGAAAAAATGTAATAATCACATTATATAACATTTATAAGCATAAAATGCTAATTATTTTTTTTATAAAAATCCTCTTTTAAACAGCTGCTAGTCAATGGGAGTGTGTTCGCGCATGCGCACTGAGCTCCTGCGCTCAACGGCCATATAAGGCTGTAGAAACAGGGCCAGTGGGGCAGTCAGGGGGTATTTATAACAGATTCACCCCACTCTGTCCACATCACCTACCACCTCCATCTCACACAAACACTTACACCTCATTCAACACGTTCCTCATTAAAGAAAATCACTATGTTATTAACATGGAGTTAATCCACAGCATCCATCAATCTGATCTCATCAGGCTGAATCGCTCACCTCCGCTCTGTGTCTCTGTGAATGTAATATTATTACAATTATGATAGAATTCGGGTCGTCTCCAATAAATATTATTGTATTTATATTAGTAATATGACAAAATAAAATAATAACAACACCGGTGACATCTTAAGAAAGTGGCATCAGTCTTAAAAAAATAATAATTGTTGTTTAAACGTTCTCTTTTGGTATCAGTTAATACAATTTTTCGGTAAAACAATCCGTACTTAAATGACACAGTTTTTTCAGCATATACAGGAAGAAGAAGAAAAAAATATATATTATGATATATTATGAATAATTTTATCATATATTTCAATATATAACATTTATAGCAATACATTTATTTTTGCTTTTCTTAAAGTGTGTATACATTTTACTGGCTAATATATATATATACTTTTATTTCTTATGTTTTATAATAAGTAAAGGTTTTCTTAGGACAAAAACTATCAAAAAATTTGATATGAAAACAATTATATATATTTTTTTTATCTACTATTTATTTTTTTATCTACTTTTTAAAAATAAAATTTAATATTTGAATATAATTATATTTTTAAATGTAATAGAACTAAGTACTTAATTTTTAAATGATTTGAACAGTTTTACACCGTATGATTTTGTACACATTTTAGTAAAAAGAGCACACACACACAGATAAACACACGCTGCGCTAAAGAATGAGGGAGGGATGTTGCTGGTGTGTGATGTTGTGTAAGTAAAGATGAAGCTGTAAACAACTCACCAGGCTCAAAGAAACAAATCAACATGTAACTATAGCAGTGTGTTTGGGTTTTTCATTTTAAAATGGTATAATAGTATGTTTTTGGATAAGAAAATTAGTAAAAAGAAGAGCAAAAAAAATATTTTATGGGTGTGTTTTTGTTCATTCTAGTAAAAGATGCCAATCAGATGTCTGTCTATAGCATGATTTATATATTTTTTTAAAAATTGTTTCACCTGCATGTTCAGAAAACCATGACCCAGTTGCACAAACATTAGGCACAGGTACCAATAATTGTGACTCATGTTTTATTATGCTGGTTATAATTTTTTTCCCGATCATATTTTCACAGTTGTATTCTCTGAGTGTGAGTTTATTAAGTCAATTAAACCACAAAGCCCCCATCCAGATTTTCAGCCTATCTTTAATAAAGGGTGCCAAAAATTTTACCACCGATTCATACTTGTGTTGCTTAAGGACTGACTGGAAAGTTAATTTATAGCTGTTTTTAGAGTGAGTTTTCTAACTCATAAGAACCGTAACCGTGTGATGTAAACAGACAACAAAATTCTCTGAACTGGTTCCCTTGAAATGCTCACGAATTTCTGGTGGAACTTTTCCGGCTCGTCTGGCAGAAGCGCGTCTGTTTAATAGCTGACGCCAGCGTGGTGATTTGATTTACTCCAGTCCCTGAGGTGCAGCCGGACCAAATTAGCATGGACAGCTCTGAAGGCGATTTGTTCATGGTATTTATTTTTAGCGCCGCATACTCCTCCGCTCACACTCTTTCGGTTTCTATTTTTGCTCCACTTTTTTGGCACAAAGAAGTCATTGGGCAAAACACGTGGCGTAACCTGAGATACCGTTCCTGAAGGTTCTGGAAGACCTGAATGCCCTGATTGAGCACCAGATGTTTGTGTTCTTAATGTGTTTTTTTTCCTCTCCACAGGAGCTGACGGATCTACAGAGGGATCCTCCTGCCCAGTGCTCAGCCGGACCAGTGGGAGAAGACTGTGAGCTCTGACTCCATAAATCATATGTCTTTAAATTAATTACTTCATTAAAGCGTGAAGAATCCAGTCTTATTAAATATGTTGGCTTTAATTACGCTGTTTTTTTCTTTTCTTTTTTTCCCAGTGTTTCATTGGCAGGCTACGATAATGGGCCCGGTGAGTTTGTGATTCTTTTCTCTTTATTTCCTCAGCTTTTGCCTGTGTTTGTATTTTATATCTTTATTTTATAATATTCTAGAATGCACACAAACAATATTTTGTAGAAATGTAATACTCAGAAGCCACGCCTTCTTTAATATGACTGATACACAGAAGCCATGTCTCCTTTAATATAACTGATATACATAGGCCACACCTCCTTTAATATGACTGATACACAGAAGCCATGTCTCCTTATATTACTGATATATATAGGTCACGCCTTCTTTAATATGACTGATACACAGAAGCCATGCCTCCTTTAATATAACTGATACACATAGGCCACACCTCCTTTAATATGACTGATACACATAGGTTACACCTCCTTATATTACTGATACACAGAAGCCATGCCTCCTTTAATATAACTGATACACATAGGCCACACCTCCTTTAATATGACTGATACACATAGGTTACACCTCCTTATATTACTGATACACAGAAGCCACGCCTCCTTTAATATGATTGATACACAGAAGCCACGCCTCCTTTAATATAACTGATACACAGAAGCTCCTTTAATATGACTGATACACAGAAGCCACGCCTCCTTTAATCTGACTGATACACAGAAGCCACGCCTCCTTTAATCTGACTGATACACAGAAGCCACGCCTCCTTTAATCTGATTGATACACAGAAGCCACGCCTCCTATAATCTGACTGATAAACAGAAGCCACGCCTCCTATAATCTGACTGATACACAGAAACTTTAGTATGACTCCTTTACTAAGACTGTTACCGTAGTAACTGGTAATATCAGAGTACGTATGTTCTCTTTCAGAACGACAGTCCTTACCAAGGCGGCGTTTTCTTCCTCACCATCCACTTCCCTACAGACTACCCCTTTAAACCTCCCAAGGTCAGTGGTGTTTCAGTCTCTCAGGTTCGAGTCTCTCGACGTGACAGAGTTTTAATCGAGCTCGTGACGTGATCATGTGACTCTGTGTTTAATCTGTCGCGCAGGTCGCGTTCACGACAAAGATCTACCATCCCAACATCAACAGTAACGGAAGCATCTGCCTGGACATCCTGCGCTCGCAGTGGTCTCCCGCACTCACCGTTTCCAAAGGTCAGGCTTTGCGCCACAACTCTTGGCACCCTTTGTTAACACTGTATAACTCAACAACACCTTTTTTTTTTTTTTTTTTTTTTTTACCCCCCTATTCAAACACATGTCGCAAAATTATAGACACCCTTAAAAAAAATGAATTATCGCAAACAAACGTCTGAGGCTCTTTTCCCATAAGTGTTAAAGTGTTAATGCTCTCGTCTCGTAGTTCTGCTCTCGATCTGCTCGCTGTTGTGTGACCCGAACCCTGACGACCCTCTAGTGCCCGAGATCGCACACACGTACAAAGCCGACAGAGAAAAGTGAGTAAGACGTCCCACGTTTGACACCACAGTGCTGTTAACACTCCACACTAACACGTCCCAATGTGTCACGGTTACCATAGTAACAGCTCATTTACAAAGCTGGATGCTTCATTAATAATAATAATAATAATAATCATTGTTACATTTGTGTAGAAGAATAAAACATAATGATGACATTACCCATTATTCATCTTCACTGATTGTGTGATAAGTTACACCTTGTACGCGCTTTTCTTCTCTCCTCCTCCAGGTACAACAGACTAGCGAGAGAGTGGACGCAAAAGTACGCCATGTGAAAGGAGCACGCACGTCCGGACAAACACGGCGCAGCACGGCGCGAACGCACAGAGGAACCTGTTTTAACTTTTTTTAAAGCGACGGAGCGAGAGACGGAGAAACGGATCAACACTGACGCTTCGGCAGAGAGAGAGAGAGAGAGAGAGAGAGAGAGACCCGGGAACACCACCTCGCGCCGACTGTACGGCGCAATCTCAGAGCCGCGCCCGGAAACACAACACACACACACACACACACACACACACACCACACACAGCCTGGAGAACACTCGGGACAAACATAAACCCGGGAAACCAGACTCTACTGACGATTACTCTGGTGACACGTTGTTTCTCGTGAGTGTTTCTCAGCCTCTCCGAGATGCAGACAGACGGCTCCGCTCACGCTCACACGACTCCGGGCATTTCTCTGTACATATCGCACGTCTGTGTGTGTGTGTGTGTGTGTGTGTGTGTGTGTTTTTTTTTTTTTTTTTTTTTTTGCCCTTCATTTTTTCCATTAATAACAGTTTACACTCAGGGGCACGGTGCGCTTCATACCCCGTTACAGTATTAACAACACTTACTTATAGTCTTTTCGTGAACCAGATTATTATTATTTTTTGTTTGTTTTTTGTTTATAGAATGTGAAAAATACATATTAAAGCAGAACGTCTGTATTAGAGAAGCCAGGACAGGACTCAGGACTAGCGTACGTGCACGTCCAGTTTAATCCGGATTATTTAAAGATACTCTGTTTTGCGTAGGTTTTTTTTTTTTTTTGTCAGAGAGAAAAAAATACAGAACCATTATGATCAAAAATGTTTGTGTCTTAAGATCAGGTCGAGTTTGTTCGAGTCAAAGCAGGACTTTTGATTGTACAGAATAACAACACAGTCATGAGACTTTATTTCTCTATATAATCCTCGGCTACACTAATGCACTTCAGTGTTTCATCAAGATAGAACGTTTTTCTCAGTGCAGCGGTGCATCACATCTGAAACGCCGGCCTCCCAGGAACTCCTTTAATCACTTTTCCAAGCATGTGGAAATGGCTTGGAGCGAGGTCCGGACTGTACGGGGGACGTGGCAACAACTCCCAGCCCTGTCTCCTGTAACGTGCAAGTGGTGCTGGTACAGTTCCTGCGCATCTCTTCAGCAAGACGGCGACATCGCTTCATCGCTAAAAGCTCATGGGAACGACTGCAGCGCGCTCTGAATGAAGACCTTGAAGTGGTTGACCTTTACAGAAGACTCCAAGCGCAAGAACGGCCGAGGTGGCTTGGAGCCCACTGCAGTCGTTTAAACAATCCCTGTGTGAATTTGCAGGGAAGTGACAGTGTAACCATCCTGAAACCGGATTAAACCGGATGTATGCGGTTGAAACAGCGCTGACTCAACACGGACACGACTTGTGTTTTTTATGTTCTGTGAGTGTTGCTCTTAACCCATTTTTCTCATTACAGGGTTTAACAGCACTCGAGCCAAATCCTCATCCTGTCTCGTACGATATCACAGTATACATTTAGTCACACGAGCGTACGGTCATACCTCTCAGAGCAATACAGTAGCTAAAGCAGAACCACACACACACACACACACACACACACAATGTGCAGCTAGTTCCCGTTTACATTTACGCACAAACATGAAAGAACATCCTGTTTTTTAGGTGAGAAGCAGGTGAGTGTGTGGAGCTAGTAGAGCGAGCGCGCTTAGCTAATCTGTCTAGAGACAAAATGTACTTATTGTCCGCTAGCTTGAACGTTAGATCCTGGTCATGATCTGCTTAAGCGTGGGGGGGGGGAAATCCCGTTGCCTTTGAAAGACACGTCGTTCCAGAGTTTCTTCCATTTTTCTCATTCGACTCGAGACGTCCAGTCACGTCACATCGACTGATCACCATGAGATGGTTAGCTGGTGCGATCGCTGACGTACGGTTATTTTGTTCCCGCTCGAACTTGAGATCTTTTCCAACCGACAAGTATTTATCTTGCGTCCGATTTTTACCTCAGCGTTTTCCCGCTTCATTTGCATAACGACTCGGTTCTTCCTGCGTCTCTTCAGAATAGCGTTTAACGAATAGAGTTTGTGTAGAATTAGTGTAGAATTAGTGATTTTGGTAAACATATAGACTCATGAAATCCCTGAACTGGAAGCTGAATGAGAAAAAAGTGGTGGCCTCTACATGTAGTAAGGGAACGTCGTCTCAGAATCTACAGTTCACATGATGATGGTGGTCTGGGGTTAAATAACGTTCCAACCATTTCGACCTCGAGACGTTTGGTCGAGTGTAAAAAAAAATAAAAAACTTGACATGGAAGAAAGTCTGCGTGTAGAAAAAGGAAGAAAGATCTTCTGTGGAGAGAAAGGCGAGTTTTTTCCTGGAGATCATCAGAATTACAACAACCAATACGGAGCGTGGAGTTGAGAGCGGATTCTTTTCCGTTATCATTTAGAGATTAAAGCGAGATCCAGATGTCGAGTACGAGTTCGCTTCCTCACAGAGGTCGACGCATCTTCTCATTAATGTAAAAGTTCTTCATTTCCTCAACATATCCTATTGACTAACACTAACAGCCGTTCGGCTCCGTAATTATTCGGTATGGCTGAAAGTATGTGCACCCCTGACCTTCATCCGTATATGCTCCTTTTCCAAACCAGGTTCTTTCTTGGACGCATGTGATATTCTTGGTTTGTCCTGTATTTCCTTTCACTGTGACCCAGACGTGGAGTGTTAGGGTTGGACTGGAAGGACTAGTGGTTAGGATGAACTGGAACCGGAGACATCCCAAGACCAGCACCTGAGCTCACTGATGCTCTTGTAGCCGAACGAACACAAATCCGACATCTGGTGCGCCATAATAAGAGATAAGAGAAGAACCAAGGAAAGACGTATACGAGCGTGATGATGATGATGATTAGAGGTGCACAGACTTTTGCCCATGTAAAGATTTAAACAGTTTTAAGTGTGAGCTAGAAGGTCAAGACAGATTTTGAGTTCTTGATTTAACTTTGATGTTTTTTTTATTTTATTTGTTTTATAATTTTTTTGGAGTGTGTGAATTTGGAGTTTCCAGGTGACATGACCTGAACATCCTGTATGTTTTTTTTTTTGTTTTTTTTTCTGGAAAGTTTCTGAATGTATGTCATTAATGCTGCTTCTGTCTGGATCATTTGCTGCTTTTTTTTTTCTTGTCATATATTTATTAACCTTTTGTATTTCCTATTTATTAACCTTCACTATCCATTACTGAGCTGCAGTCGGCCGTGAGGTGAGGTGATGTGACGTCATGCGACCTCACGCTCCTCTCTGCCCGGGACCTCAAAAACGGATCGGTACGGACGCACTTTGCACTCTTCATACAACCGTATCAGGGAAGCTCTTCTCCACACTCCACTCTCTCTCATCATCATCATCATCATCATCATCCAGAGTCAAATTCAGCCTTAACCTTCAATCAGAACTGTACTGTAACATGTCCTGCTTTTTGCCCGCGGAACACTTTTGGGAGGAGAGTGGTGCAGTGGACTCTCACACGCATTCATACACACACACACACACTCTCTCTCTCAACGAGCCAGGCGACGTCCTCCTCGAGCTCTCTGAACTGCTGAAATGAACCTCACAGCTGTTGGCGTTAGTGAATAAAGCTCCTTTGGGTTTTATACTCTGTCCTGGATTTTATTTGTGTTGCAGTCGATGATAGTGTGTGTGTGTGTGTGTACAGTAAGTCTCCTAATAACTCAATTTTATGTAAATTCATAAACATTAAACATAAAATTTAAGGATGCATAAGAATATTATTTTTTTACTTATGCATATTCAATTAAAATTTATTTCTATAGTGTTTTTACAATAGTCATTGTGGCAAAACAGCTTCTCAAAATCAAGAATACGGCTTATATGTTAAAGCACACTTTATTTATTTAGTTATTTATTTATTTTATGTCCAACTTCTCCACTTGGATATACAAGGAGAGATTAGTGTATTCTGACATGCCCACTAGGCGGCGACATTTTCCCTTTTTATAACCATAACTACAAATTTATGTAGAATTGACCAATCACAGCGCGGCTTTTGCTGGTAAGAGGCGGGGCTTTTCAAAAGACTAGAATATTTAAAAAATTGAGGAAAATTTTGTAAAACAAAGCTTTTTATTTTATTTAACTATCCAAGTGCACTTAACAAACAGAATATTGTGGAGATGTTCAAGCCTTTATTTGTTTTAATTTTATTTTAATGATTCCGAATGATCGTGATTATTTTTCAAAAAAAAATTATTTATTTAATTGTAATGTATTTTTACCTTTTGTATTTATATACATAATATTAATTGTTTGGTTCCTTTTCTAATTTTCAATCTTGGAATCAAAATGAACCCAGCACAGAAAACAATAACAATAATAATAATAAAGTTATACAATTATAAACAGTAATTATTAAACAGTTCATTGTATATTTTATTTATTTTGGACTTAAAATGAAAAGAGCATTATTATTATAATAATAATAATAATTATTATTATTAATAATAATAATAATAATAATAATAAACATTTATTTAGGTTTATTCTGTTAATATATTGTCTTTTACAATAGAAGAAAAATAAATAA
>JAQQZT010000040.1:28966811-28984385 GCA_030068275.1 Clarias platycephalus
GTGTGTGTGTGTGTGTGTGTGTGTGTGTGTGTGTGTGTGTGTGTGTGTGTGTGTGTGTGTGTGTGTGTATATATAAACACCGTCAGTGTAGGCTCGCTCCGTGGCCTCCAGGTTACAGGAAGGAAGTTGACATGGCTTCCTGCATACACAAGTGGCTGAACACACACACTCACACACCCACTCGTAGAAGAGCTGTCCGTGGGAGTCATGAGCTCACAGAATTCTTTCAAAAGCAGAGCTGTTTGTTTTATTTTTCCCTGGTCTGTTGTCCTAGTGTTTTTGATTTAATAAGTTATGCAGTGTTATTACAGGAGAGCGCTTTACGCAACCGTGTGTACACGAGGATTTAATGGGAGCAAAGATTCTCAGGCTTTTAATTCGTCTCAGACTTGAGGTGTGTCTGGGGTGAATCAGACTGACAGTTATTCTCTATTTGACAGCGCAGGGCTTCGCGTGCCTTCTGCCGTTTTAATGCTTTTTTTGATGCTGAGAAGACACACACTCACACACTGATCTGTACAAACACACACCTGCGCTTCTCATATTTCATAAACCACCAGCGCCTCAGACCTGCCTGAGACTTTCATAACGAGGGACGTGGTCTGTTCTTTTCACAATGCAGGGAAATGAGCACGAAGTGACCGCGCTGTGGTTTGCTTGATCGTAAGTGTCGTTACATCAGCTGTGCATTGTGTGGAGCATTAACTGTATTCTGGTCTTCTCCCAGGGCCTTGTTCACCTACGAAGGAAACAGCAATGACATCCGGCTGGCCAGTAAAGGGGGTGAGTGTTTCTGAGATCTTTATCCTCTAGTAATTATATATTATACACTGCGATATGCTGCGACATTCTACGAAATGTTTTAAATAATGTATAGGTTTATTCCAGGAGAATTCGTTACGGTGGACAGCATTATTTTAACAGTGTTTCTGTTGTGCAAACAGTCAAGATAATTAGACTTATAGTTGAGAACTGACAAGATGGGCAGCAACCTGGTCAACCCGTTGTTCTTTGAAAGAAGGAGACAGTCCTGTTTTAAACAGCTGTGTGGGCTAACTCAAAATCAGTAACGTGACCTAAAATTAGCAGTTCCACAAAAATAAAATAAGCAACTGAACTCAGGGATTTAAATAAAAAATAACAAATCAACTAAAAATCAACAGCTGGATTCAAAATCAGCAACTCAACTCAAAATCATCAACTCAAAATCAGCAACTCAACTCAAAATCAGTAACTCAAAATCAGCAACTCAACTCAAAATCAGTAACTCAACTCAAAATCAGTAACTCAACTCAAAATCAGTAACTCAACTCAAAATCATCAACTCAAAATCAACAGCTCAAAGCTAAATCAGCAACTCAACTAAAAATCAGTAACTCAACTAAAAATCAGCAACTCAACTCAAAATCAGCAACTCAAAATCAACAGCTCAAAGCTAAATCAGCAACTCAACTCAAAATCAGCAACTCAACTCAAAATCAGCAACTCAACTCAAAATCAGTATCTCAACTCAAAATCAGCAACTCAACTCAAAATCAGTAACTCAAAATCATCAACTCAAAATCAACAGCTCAAAGCTAAATCAGCAACTCCACTCAAAATCAGAAACTGGATTCAAAATCAGTAACTCAACTCAAAATCAACAGCTCAAAACAAAATCGGCAACTGGATTTAAAATCAGTAACTCAAATAAAAATTAGCAGCTCAACTCAATTAGCAAGTCAAAAATCATCACTTTAACTCAGCTCAAGATCAGCAATTTAACTCAAAACCAGCAACTCGTTTCAAAATCAGTGAATTGGCTCAAAATCTCCAGCAATTCAACCAGAAACTCAACTCAAAATTAACAAATAATTTCAAAATCTAAAAATCAACTCAAAATCAACAATCCTACAAAACGAAC
The DNA here is from genome assembly GCA_030068275.1 of Clarias platycephalus. Lineage (NCBI taxonomy): Eukaryota > Metazoa > Chordata > Actinopteri > Siluriformes > Clariidae > Clarias > Clarias platycephalus. The sequence continues at coordinate 28,968,715 of JAQQZT010000040.1, forward strand.
AAACAAAAAAAACATTATTAGCAAAATTTTATTGAAACACAGCAACTCATTTCAGTCATTCAGAAACGTAACTCAAATCAGAAGCTCCACAAAAAAAAAAAAAAAATCAACACAACAATCAGCAATTTGATTGAAAAAAATCAGCACCTCAACTTGGTCACCAACTCAACTACAAGTTCGCAATTTGACTCCAACTTATCACCTCAGAATCTTTAGGGTGGGGAAATACATTGAAATTCAACATATTGTGATACACAAAGATTTCACAATACGTGTTGCTTTGTTTTGAAATATGCATCACATGGTCTTCTTGCATCAGAGACTTTATTTTTTAAGATAAGAAAACGGAAGTCAGTGGCCATATTGGGCAAACATCTTGTTGACCTTCCACTAGATCAGTTTACACACTGAGTGGAAACCTTGTATGTCCTTGTATCAGTCTGTTACAAATATCTAACCAATGATGAGTGTTCGAAAGTGATTGTGACTAAACCTCGTCGTCCCATTGGATCCTCAAAAGTCATCAAAACCTCGTAGCTCCGACCTCGCCGTCATCCGAATGAAGTTACTGCAGTTGTCTGGAGACAGTCTCTGTTTGTTTTTCAGTGCAGAAGCAGCAAGGCTAAATAAAGATGTCATTGTTTGAATAAGTACAAAGATTCCTTTACACTAAGTCTATAAAGGTTTAATGTATTTGAAGGCTGAGACATGGGAGCAGAGACAAGCGCAGCCAAACAGCATTAGGTTTAGTCTAGAGTTTACCGTCTAATCATATTTCAGTGCCTTTTACATTTTGTGCCAATACATTTTGGCCAGATCTACTTAACGACAGGTACATTTGTGTGCACACACAGTTAAATTATAATAATATGATGATGACGCAATGTAATTCACTTGTATTATCAGGTGCCGTTTAGATCAGCAATGGACAACTTTTGCAACCTTTGCTGCTCAAAAGCATTGTAACACCATTTAATTATATAATAACACATTCAAGTATCTGATCATATACACTGGCTGGCTAATAAAGTGGAGGGTCAAATTATTGGGCTGCATCAAGCAAAGAAAACAACTAAGGAGATTTGAAATGACTGAAACTGGGTTAAGAACCCCTTCAACACGTTATCAAAAACCTGGAAGGACAGCGCTGAACTGTCAACTTTGTGGACGAAAAATGTGGTCAGAAAAAAATCATAAACAGAGATGACTTAGACACTTGAAATTGCATGGTGAGAAATCATCAGTAAAAACCAGAGCTATGCTTAACAGTGAAAGTAAGAGCATTTCCACACCCACACAATGTGATAAGAATTCACAGGATTGGGACTAAATATCTGTGTGTCTATAAGAAAACCACTTGTTAGTGAGACTCATCAGAAAAACTGTTCAGTTTGCTGCATAAAGATTGGACTGTACCAGCCTCTTGAAGGCAGTGTTATGATCTGGGGTTACTTGAGTTGCTCAGGTGTAGACAATAACATGAAGTTAGCTGACGACCTGAAAGTACTGGTTTTCACATCGATGGGGTTCTTCCCAGTGTATAAACACAACACCAACTTTGACAACGAGTGTTCAATTATTTTATGAATACAAGTTTTCTAATTTTTTTCCCTGAAAAGTCATGTTTTTGGACATACATCTTCCCTCCTGGCAGCAGTGATGCACAGCAGTAACAGCGATTTAATTTAAAATCAGCAGCTAACTTTAAAATGTACAATTCAGCTTAAACCTAGAATTATTTAAAATCAGCAGCTCAGTCCAGCAGATCAAACAGAACAAACACAGGTCTGTATCTGTATATAATGTTCATCTATGTTAGACACCTACAGTACCTGTGCTTCCTCTGTTTCAGAAACCACCAGCGCCACAGAGCTCCCCACTTAGACTTTCACTATGAAAGAGTTGTCTGTTTTTTTTTTAATGCAGAGAAACGTGTATAAAATTTGGTTCTCTTAATTATAAGTGTTGGATACATCTATATTGTGCAGAACGTTAATCAGCATAACTGGAATCTAGCAGTTTAATTTGAGTGTTTCAACTTAAAAACCGCGGTTAACCACAAAATAAGCAACTCGATTCATAATGAGCAGCTCAAATTCAGCCATTCTGTATGCAAAAACGTTCAATTCGGACAAATTCAGCAACTCAACTCATTCCACCTCAATCAGCAGCTCAAAATCAGTAACTCAACTTAAAATCAGTAACTCAACACAAAAACAGGAGCTTATAATCAGGAATTAAACTCAAAACCAGCTACTCTGCTTAAATTCAGCAACTTAACATTCCAACTTAATCTGCAACTCAAAATTATCCATTCAAATGAAAATCAGTAACTGAACTCAAAATCAGCAATTCAACTCAAAAACAGAAACTTAACTTGTAATCAGAAATTCACCTCAACATCAGATACTCAGCTTAAATTCACCAACTCAACATAGATTCAACTAAAGATCAATAGTTCTAGGCAAAATTAGCAGCTCAGATCAAAAGCAATTCAGCACAAAATTTTACTCAAATTCAGCAACGCAACTCAAAATCAATCCAAAATCAGCAACTCAAGTCAAAATCAGAAATTCAACTCAAAACCGGCTACTCTGCTTACAAAAGAGTTTAGGAACGCAACATAGATTCAGCAACTCAACTTAAAATCAATGTAAAAGACAGCATACCAAATTAATCTGCCACTCAAAATTAGCCATTCAAATGAAAATCAGTTAGTGAACTCTAAATAGGTCATTTAACCCCAAATCATTAATTCAACCCAATATTATCAACTCGCGTTAAAGACCAGCTTAAAGAATGATAGCTAAGAGTATCTCAACTTTTTTGTTCAACTTGGGTCACTCTGTTAACCCAAGCTTTTTCCAACTTGGAGAAATATCTGGGTTTGGATTTTAAGGTTTTGTTAAATAAGTCCTTATGTGTGTGTGTGTGTGTGTGTGTGTGTGTGTGTGTGTGTGTGTGTGTGTGTGTATTTAGATGGAGGGCTGGAGGAGCTGGTGGAAGAGTTAAACAGCGGGAAGGTGATGTACGCCTTCTGCCGGGTCCAAGACCCCAACTCCGGCCTCCCGAAATACGTCCTGATCAACTGGGTGAGTGTTCTTCGTTTATAGTGATACAGTTCACTTCCTGTCGGTCTTTACCAGTGTTTGTGTTTGTGTGTTTTCAGACTGGCGAAGGTGTGAAAGACGCCAGGAAAGGACTGTGTGCCAACCATGTTAGTTCGATGGCTAATTTTCTGAAGGTGACTCTTCTCTTGGCTTCTACACGAGTGTGTGTGTGTGCGTGTGTGTGTGGGTGGATCGATGTGTTAATAAGTAGTCGTCCTGCTTGGGTCTGATCTTGTTATCAGAGCGCTTATTGATTTTGGTGCCATTCTCCTCATGTAAGAATGTAAACAGCACCACAATGTTTTTAGATTTTTATTTTTTATTTCCAGTTTTTATTCATATATTTAGATAATAAATTTCATACATCACAACACAACCTCAACATCTGTTCATTAAGGATAAATTCAGCATAGCTTCTGCAGCCAATAGGAGCACATCAGCGGCTGGGTTTTGGTGGTTGTCGGCTTGCATCCAGACTTCTGTGGTCCAGTAGGAAAATGTAAGATGAACCTCGGCTTGATGAACGTCTGTGCATTAAGTAAACAAATGTGATACACTAGAGAATATTCTAGCATAATGGCATTAATAAATGCAGCTTCATACACGTTGCTGTATCTCACAACTTCACAGTAGCTTTAAATTCTTATTAAGTGCTGTTGTTTAGGGGTGCAATTATTTTAGAACTTTGTTATACTGTTTTACTGCTCATAAAGTGTATACAGGAACTGTTACTGTTCTCTGACTATAAACACATTGACTACAAAGAAAAACCTAATTGAGCCACATTTATCGCCGTCCCTGATCGTAAATTCAACTCAAAATTATTCTCTCAACTTCAAGTCCGCAGTTTAACACCATATCAGCAATTTAACTCAAAGCACTCCAGCTCAAAACCTTTACATTTACAGTTCAACTCAAAATGATCATCATAACTTAAAATTAGCATCTCAACTCAAATGTTGCAATTTAACTCAAAATAAGCAAGTCAATTAAGTTAGTAAGTCTTAAAATAATCAACTCAAAATCAGCAATTTAACTCAAAGCACTCCAATTCAAAATCTCAACTCAAAATAGCAATTTAACTCGAAATGAACATGTAAAGTAAATCAGGAAGTCAACGAAAAATCTGCAGCTTGATGCAAATGATCAATTTGACCCAAATCAGCAGTTTAACTTAAAGCACTACAATTCAAAAACTCAACTCAAATTGGCATTTCACCTCAAAATTAGCATCTCATCTCAAAAGTAATAACTCAAATTTAGCTATTTAACTAAAAAAAGAGAATGTCAACTAAAAATCTGCAACTCAGTTTAAAATTATCACCTTAAAATTATCAACCAAATTAGAAATTTAACTGAAAATCAGCAATTTAACTCAAAGCACTACAGCTCAAAATCTCAACTTAAATTAGCACCTCAACTCAGAATTAGCAGTTTAACTCAAAACAAGGAAATAAAGCAAGTCAAACAAGTCAGCAAGTCTGCAACTCAACCTAAAATTATCAACTCAAAATCCGCAATTTAACTCCAACCTAAAATCTATAACTCAACTTGGTCTCAATTTAGAATTCGCAACTCAACCCAAAATCAGCAATCCAAATCTAAATCATGCATAGAAAATTTGCAATTTACAATCTACTATACAAATACCAGCATGTGTACTGTAGACAGGCTGTAGGATCATCTTTACACCCTTATCTATCCAAAGGATCCAGGAGGAGCCAATTATCCTTAAAAATTCTAATGTGTTCTGATAAATGGATTGATTTAACGCATCATATTTACACAGGAAAACTCATAAAGACCACAATGTCCTTCTTGGACTGTTTTATTATTGTTATTATTCAGAAAGCAGGACATTTATGTTGACCAGCGTCCAGTTTGACTCCCACCAGCCCTGGAACAGAAGCCTGTAGAGATCCAAACACAGCACCACCATGCCGAGAGTGTTCCGGCTGAGCGTACGGACAAGTAGAGCAAACATCTGAGAAAAGCCTCGAGCGCTTGTGGTTACACGAGTTGGGCCTGTGTCAAGAGCTGCAGCAAGATCCAGCTGGAAAAATCAGAAAAACAAACAGTGGCAGGGTGTCCGGGAAATCCCAGAAGGTTCTTCAGGAGACACTGTGCATCAAAACCCAGGCAGAAACGTGTCTGTTCCAGACATCAGTGGAGCAGCGTGATCTAATCTACACCGCGTAGTCCAGCGATCTACATCGTGAACATACGCCTCGGCACCTGAAGGACAGGGGACACTCCGTGTAGAGGACATAACTCATATGAAAGCGGAATTGCATTAAAGAGGATCTGGAACTGTGTGTGTATCACACCTCGGGGTCATGAGGTCACGTTCTTCCTGTGATATCAAAGGTGTTATGTTTAACAAAAGGGATTTTTTTCCCCCAGCATTCTGTAGAACTGAGATGTTGTTGCGTTGACATTCGGGCTGATCACACACACACACACACACACACAAACATACATACACACTCGGAACAGGTAGCAGTGTGAATCTGGTATTCTCACATAGCGCAGAGTCATCCTTCGATTCCTCGATTGCTGGTTTTCTAAACTGAACCAAATGACACGACATAAAAGCCGCCGAATACGCGACACTGAAACCATCATTACAAGTTTACAAGCTGTGTGTGTGTGTGTGTGTGTGTTCGCTTAGGGAGCACATGTGACCATAAACGCTCGTGCAGAGGAGGACGTGGAACCCGAGTCCATCATGCAGAAAGTGGCCAAGGCTTCAGGAGCCAATTACAGCTTCCACAAAGAGTCGAACCGCTTCAGAGACACGGGACCTCAGGGACCAGTGGTGAGTCTCTCCCGCGCTCTCTCTCTCTCTCAATCCCTCGCTCTCTCTTTGACTTCTTGTCTCTGTTTTTATTTCCCTCTCTCTCTCTCAATTCTCGTTCTCAATTCCTCTCTTTTGCCCGTATCTCTCTCTCGCTTTCTCGCTCTCTCCCTCTCTCTCACACACCCACACACACCTTTTCCCTCTCAATCGATTCTTCTCTATATATACCGTATCTGTCAATCTGTCTATTTTTCTCTCTCTCTCATTCCTTTTCTCTCCCTCGTACACTCAGTCTCTTTCTGCTTTCTGTCTCTCTCTCTTTCTCTCTCTCACACTGCCTTTCTTTCTGTCGCTTTCTTTCCAACTCTCTCTCTCTGTCCTTCTGTTTCTCTTTTCTTCTTAGTCCTTTTTTCTCTCTCAATTCTTCCATCTCTTTTAATCCATCTCTCTTTTCTCCCTTCCTCTTTCATTCCTTCCTTCTCTCTCTCTCTCTCTCTCTCTCTCTCTCTCTCTTGCACCCAAAAACCTTTTTTTCTTATCTCTCTCTCAATCCATCGGTCTCTCTTTATATCTCTGTCCTTCTATCTATTTCTCTCCCTGTCCTTTTCTTTCTCACACACTAGGTCTCTCTCTCTCTCTCTCTCTCTCTCTCTCCCTGTCTCATTCGTTCCTTATTTTTTTGCCCATGTCTCTCAATCTATCTCTCTTTCTTTCTCTCACACGCGCACACACCTTTCTGCTCTCTCTCTCTCTCTCTCTCTCACACACCGCACACTCTCTCTACTCCACATGTCAGGTCCTGCGTTTCGACCTCTAGTAACCCCTCATGCTCTAGGCGATCTCAGCTATTTTTAGAACTGATACCTGTACGAATTAAAAAGCCGAGTGATTACACACGCCGTGGTGATTAAAACTGTACGACTCACGAAAAACACAAACACAAACCCGGTCCAGGGGAACTACATGTTGTAGCACTTATTATATGTACAGATGTTGATTTCTTCCTCACCACAGATGGATTTCAGGTTATCCAGCTGTCAGGTAAACGCATTTAAAATCCCCTGACAACAAGAACCGGAAAACTGTTTTGGGGAGAAAATGAAAAAGTGTCAAATATCCTTTAGAGAAGTGCAGAAGCCCTGGAACATGATGTGCTTCAGTGTGTGTGTGTGTGTGTGTGTGTGTGTGTGTGTGTGTGTGTGTGTGTGTGTTCGGCGAAGAAGCCCGAGTGCTTTGTCCTTCACCTCGGTCTCGCACTCGGAGACATTTTATAACAAGCACTTGGTATTCGAGGCGAATGCCAGCGAGATGCCGGAGCTCTGACTAAACACTCCGTAATTTGAGGAGGAGAAGAAGATGAAGCGATAACTTTATATCCGTGCGATAGAGGGATGAAAGGGACGAGAGTGATGTCTGTAATAAACACGACGGCGAGATGAGGAGAAAAATACTCACATCACGCTGGAAAGCGAACCTCAGTAACAGCAGCAGATTCAGAATTATTGGCGCCCCACACACAAAAATTCAAAGCTCTCAATGTTTACGAAACGCTGGTTTCAAAACTATTGGCACCCCCAGCAATTCTAGAGCTACTTAAATATACAAAACATGAAAGTAGTGAACGATCAGAGACTAAATCATAATCAAGACAAAGTGCTAATGTGGGCTATAATCACGTGTCAAAGAACACTTTTTATTTTTTTAAGAGGTCATGTACCAGTTTTTTTTTTTTTTTTGTATGTGTTTGTTTTGGGGGTGCCAATAATTTATTCATAAACATTTATTTATTTATTTATTTATGTTTAATGTAAAGTTTCATTTATTGCATATGTAGCATTTATTCGAAACACATCTGTCGCTCATTAATTTTAAGTGTTTTATTAAACTTTTTAAAAAATAATTTTTTTTGTGAGAAATATAATTTGAACAATTTTTTTTCGGGGGGGGGGGCGGACATCAGGCTAAAATTGTTTACACTGTGAAGTGAGAAGTGCATTTGAAATAAGTGTATACGTATATACACAGTATTTCACAAAAGTAAGTACACCCCTAACATTTCAGCAAGCATTGTATTATATGTTCTGAAGCGACAGGACTAAAGAAATTAAACTTGGATCTACTTTAGAGTCGTCAATGTGCAGCTTGTATATTAGTATAATATATATAAGTACAGATTTACTGTCCTAAATCAATAACTCAACATGCAGCCTTTATTGTCTAAATGCGAAATTGAGTACACCCTCCGTGTGTGAGCTCCGTTGTTCTCTATAACGGCCTTCAATCGTCCTGGTCCTGGACTTGACCAGAGCTGTGCGTGTTGTTGCTGGGATCCTCCTCCACTCCTCCATAATGACATCACGGAGCTGCTGTGAGGACGTCCCACAGATGCTCAGTAGGGTTCAGGTCTGGAGAGATACTTACTTCTCCACTGACAAACTCATGAACATGATGAATAGGTCATGTGACTTTGCATGGTTAAAGATGTACAGCTGTTATCACTGAGGGTGTACTCCCTTTTGTTGCCAGGTATTTTGACAATAATGGCAATAATTTTGACAAAAACATGTTGCTGCACATTGACGACTGTAAATTATATCAAAGTTTCATTTCTATAGTCTTGTCCTTTGAGATGATGTACTAAAATGTTTGCTGAAATTAGAGGGGTGTACTAACTTTTGTAAACAAATTATATGTAATAGATGTATTAAATTATTACACACACTCACATATATATGTAATAATTGTATAATTATGTAACACGTCTGTGATAATTTAATAATTATCATTACTTCCCATAATTATTATAGTTATTATAATAATTATATATATATATATATATATATATTTTTTTTTTTTTTTTTTTTTTTTTTAATAATGATAATTATAACAAACATATCTTATCAAGAAGAACGCTTTTAATTGGTAACCAGGTTTCTCTTCGAGGGTGCCAATATTTCTGCACTCCCTCATACGGAAGTGTTTCGTCCTTGCAGGGTTCTGTGTACCAGAAGACCAACGCCATGTCCGAAATCAAGAGGATCAACAAGGATAACTTCTGGGCGCAGGCGGAGGTGCACACGCACACACGCGCACACACACACACACACACACACACACACACACACACACGCATAATGAAGTACAGTACAGCATCATTCCTTTTAAACTCGTCCTCATTCCCTCTCTCTCCCTCTCTCTGTCTTTCTCTCTCTCTGTCTTTTTGTGTCTCTCTTTCAGAAAGATGAGGAGAAGCGGCGACAGGAGGAGAGGAAGAGAGTGGAGGAGGAGCGGCAGCAGCTGGAGAAGGAGAGGAAAGACCGGGAGGTCAAGGAGACGGCGCTGAGGGACAAGGCGGCCAAAGATAGAGCGTCCCAGATCGACGAGCAGAGGTGAGACCGTACGCACAACACACACACACACACACACACACACACAGGATCGTTACAGCACCGACAATACTGGTGTAGTGTTACAGTAGCGCATGTGTGTGTGTGTGTGTGTGTGTACTGATAAAGGTGTTTGTGTTTCAGGAAGTACCAGCAGCAGCTTGATAATCAGCAGAAAAAACAGCAGGTAATCGAGGCGCATACATCACACACACACACACACACACACACACAAAGAGATTAAGTAGTCATTGTGTGTGTGTATCTTTACCTTCATCTCTTATCTCAGTGCGTCAGATAAACCTGCTGTGCAGGACAGTGTGGTGCGGCTCAGCGCCGCGAGGATTTCTTTACATTCATTTACATATTTTCAAGAGCTAATTTTTCGGTTCCCCTCCTCACCCCGGTACCAAGAGAACTCAGTAAAGGTGTGTGGGCGGAGCTAGAAGCTAGAGATGGGGAGAGGGAAAGAAATCGGTTTTATAAAATTCACTATCAGTTATTGAGGCAGTAGTACATTGCAGTTCCTCTGTAATCCTGCAGGGGCGCTGTGGACCGTTAGGGCAGCGTTAGGAGCGAGTTATTCCCCAAGTTCGTTTAGAATTGTAACAAAATCTGGGAGGAAAAAAAAATCAGGATCAGGAACTATTTATATAATCGTGAAACTTATATACTTATAGTATCGCGATGTAAATCGAATCGGCACAGGAGTATCGTGATAATATCGTAGCGGCTGCTCCCTGGCGAGTCCCATCTCTACTAGAAACATTTAAGTCCAAAATTTCCAGTAAGTTTTATATCCGTTTGTTTTTTTTTGTTCGCAGTCATACAGTACGATATGCAGTGAAATGCTTCTACGACCGCCAGTGACCTTAAAAATTTAAAAACAATTAACAAGAAATAAGAAAGAAAGAAATAGCTGAAACTTTAAGAAAGTAGAACAAAATATAAAAATTTTCAAAAAGATATAAGAAATTTAAAACCTATCTGTACAAAAGACAAAATAAATTTAAATGGAAATAAAAATGGAAATGAATGGAAATGTCCAGAAAGTGTGCAGATGTGCATGTGTGTGTGTAAATGCCCCAATTCAATTAACGTTTCATAATTTTGATCTTTAGGCTACAAGAATTCCTGAATTGTTTACACACACTCGCTACATGATCGGGTTCAACACTCTTATGAACTTACCTATGTTTAAGACACGCCCACATTTCATACGCGTGATTCATGTTCAGTGAAATTCAGCCCGTTACACCCGTCTCCACACAAGCTCCTCCCACTTTTACTGGTACGGCTCACCATTGGACCCGATGCCACGTATCCGGTGGTAAAAGTGCTGTTAGAATAAAACCCAAACACTCTCCAGCTGAAGATATTTATATAGTTGTTTAGTGGTTGTCTGTGTATGACTCTATAAAAAAACTCAAAATAGAGAAAATATAAAATAGAGCTTAAAGGGACAGTGTGTGATTTATTGTTTTATTTATTTTATTCATTTTACAATACATTTTTTTTTCAATTCCAGAAGTATAACCCCTGACGAGCCCTTTATTAATTAACTGGTCATGATTTGTGTTGGGTCTGTAACTCGGGTCAGGGCCAGAAAAAGTAATAAATAAATAAATAAATAAATAAATCAGAAAATGTTGCATAAATGCAGATGATGTGTTTTTTTCCCTTAAAGCCAGTGTGATCCTGTGTGTGTGTGTGTAATAGTGTTTATATATATATATGTTCTGAAGTCACTGTGAGCACTGAAGCCGGTTCTCGCAGTGTGTTAAGTGTGTGTTCGTGTGTGTTAGGAGGAGGAACCGGCCGCCAAACCCAAAAGCTATAAGCGCGCGGAATCTGTGGAAAAAGCAAATGTGCGTGAGTGAGAGAGACGACGACCGACCCGACCTCAAAACTTCACTCACACTCACCTTCCGGCTTTATCTCTCTCCACTTTCACTTTCAGATTAACCGGAAACGCATCTCTCTCTCCTTCTCAATCAGTGCTTCAGTTATTAACCTGCATCAGCTCTCTCTCTCTATCTCTCTCTCTCTATCTCTCTCTCTCTCTATCTGTCTCTCTCTATCTCTCTATCTCTCTCTCTCTATCTCTCTCTCTCTCTATCTGTCTCTCTATATATCTGTCTCACTCTCTATCTATCTCTCTCTATATATCTGTCTCTCTATCTGTCTCTCTCTCTCTCTATCTCTCTATATCTGTCTCTCTCTCTCTATATATCTGTCTCTCTCTCTCTCTCTATATCTGTCTCTCTATCTGTGTCTCTCTCTCTCTATCTGTCTCTCTCTCTCTATATCTGTCTCTCTCTCTATATATCTGTCTCTCTCTCTCTCTATCTGTCTCTCTCTCTCTCTATCTGTCTCACTCTCTATATCTGTCTCTCTCTCTCTCTCTCTCTGGCCTATTAGCAGAATTCTCCTTTAAGAAATCTGTACAGTGATCCTTGGTGTTAATAAAGTGTGTGTGTGTGTGTGTGTGTGTGTGTGTGTGTGTGTGTGTGTGTGTGTGTGTGTGTAAATGCTGAACAGGAGGCCGCTGCTCTGATCTCCCAGCGTTCTATGAACCCCAGAGAAATGTTCCAGCAGAGAGAGAGAGGGATGCCATCCAGCAGCACAGACAACACACCATCCAGCCCACAGCCTGGTCAGAACACACACACACACACACACACATTATCACTTCGAATCAAACATTAATTAAAGACTTTTAATTAAATTAATCGAATCTCTTACTCAGTGTTGACAAAATCTCTCCCACGTTTCGGTTGTTTTTCCTCAGGCTCTGGGTGTTTACACAGCGTGTTAGCAACATGGCTAATTTGCACTTGGTCCCGCCCACAAAACTCCATAAAAGGAAATGCCCGTAGGGGACCAAATAGCAAACAGCTGGATACAAACTGAATTATTTGTAAATTATTTGTAAGAAAAAATGTGTAAAATTCTACAAATCTAGTTTTTAGTTACATTTATTTGATTTAAATTTAATTAAAATTTAGTTAAATTATTATTAGTTGTCTTTCGTAGAGTCGCACAGTTAAACCAGTTACGCAGTCTAGTTGATCTTTTGTCAGTTTGTTGAATCGGAATCAATTTGCACGTTTTAGTAAAGTTACTCGTGTAAACTTCTGAATATGTCGAAAATTGTCGTAGTTTAAAACAATACAGCTTTGGCAGAAGATCATCATCTGTGAAGTGCTTTCGAAAATACTCTCGTTTTGTGAGACTATCGCATCGTCTTCCTTCGAGTTTATGATCGAACTAATACCTGTATAAACCTGGAGTTAAATCTTAAAAGATCAGATAATTTCCCGGGAACATACTCTGCGCTTTATGTGTCACGTGATTGACACACACACACACACACACACACACACACGTGAAAAACATTCAGCGTAAATCTGTCAGGAGATCGTCTTACACAATCATTAGCGCACAATTACAAGATAATTACCCCATCAGGTCTGGTGTGCACACGCTCGGATGAGCATAAGTCGAGCTTGTACAGTAGGTACGAGGTTGGCCTTCTGTCAATCAAGCCACTCGTTAGAGTGTCAGGCCACGCCTACTTTTTTTTTTTTGAGAGACATTTTTCTAGACGTGTTCGAACATGCAGCAGGAAAACACAGCTGTGACTCCAGGATGATCGTCTCCCGGCTGCCTTGTAAGGAGGAGTGTGTGAACGCTGACACTGCGCGTGCACACACACACACACACACACACACACACACGCTGCGAGGGTATGCAGCACAAGCCCGGGCAAGCTGAGGGCGGTTCTCTCGTCTCCTCGGATACGATCACTTTGAGCTGATGATTTCTGGGTCTGCTGGTGTGTAACTAACACCAATTCAATGTGTGTGTGTGTGTTATTCTCTGGGATGGTTAGCGCCCCCTTCTGGCTACATTTCTCCCTGTCTATCTGTTGTTAAGTTCAGCGCCATGACTAAACTCTCTCTCTTTAAGCTCACGTCCTGGTTTTGTTTAATGTGTAACTTGTGTGTGTGTGTGTGTGTGTGTGTGTGTGTGTGTGTGTGTGTTATGACTGTCTGCTCATTTCTGCCTCTTTTCATTCGGTGTCTCTCTCTCTCTCTCTTTCTGTTTCTGCGTGTGTGTGTGTTTGTCAGGGCGATTGAAAAGCCCTTTTCTGTCTAAGCAGCCTTATGAGCCTGAGCCGCCTCGCTCTCCTGTACGCCAAGCCTCACCCGTACGAGCCGCAGGTACACACACACACATGATTCAGCTGTAAATACGTGTCTCCACTGAAGTTCCAGGAACCTTTCGAGAACCTGAACGGTCCAGGAACTCGAATGTTTGGATGCCTGAACACATCTGAATCTGAAAGTTCACAGGAAGTTAAAGTCGTTGCTCTGTTGCTCAGATATTTAAAATATGCCGAATCACAACCTCGTAGCAGGAAGTGTGTGTGTGTGTGTGTGTGTGTGTGTGTGTGTGTGTGTGTGTGTGTGTGTGTGTGTGTGTATAAAATCCTGCTCTTTCCTGATCGTGCCACACCTCAGATTTAAATTTAAGAAGGGTGTTCCCTCCAGAGCGTGTGTTTACTCCGCCAGGCTCCGCCCCCTCAGCCACGCCCAGTCTGCTGGAGGTTCCTGGAACTTCACAATAAGGTTCCTAAAGGATTCCGAGACTAATTACAGTTCGACCTCGCAGGGATGTAAGAACCAAACCAGAGTGTCAATCAATCTAAACCCCGCCCACTCTGCCGTCTCCGCCCCCCTCATAGCTTTATCATAGAGCTCCAAAGGAGAACCCTCGAGGAACCTTTTCTTTTTCTCACACACGTCATCGACACTCATGACGCGCTGTAACACACGGCCACCCTGATGCGTCCGGGGTGACGAGTGTGTCCTGTGTTGTGTGCCTTAGCTGCTGCACTCGTCCTCTCCTTCCTTTTTCTGCTTCATGTTCACACACACACACACACACACACACACACACACACACACACACACACTACACCATACCAGGTGTGTGACGATGATGATGGGTTTAGTAACATCCTCAGGAAGAAACAGGACGTCAGTGGGACGTGTCATCAGCACTCGGAAACGCCGGCTAGTTTTTACGCAGCAGCCGTTAGCGTTAAATTTTAAACGATCCTGTCAATCCTGGTCGAGCTAGCCAGCTACCAAAAGGGTTTTAACTTTCTGTAAATTAGTTGTAAATTCCTCGAGAGTGTATAAGGTGAATAATCAGCCTTGTACAAACAAGCCTTGGTGTTCGAGTCAAACCGGGACTAATCGAATTTCTGCCGGATCGAGATTTACAGAAGATTCCAGGCACAGTACGATGATGAGACGCGTAGTCGCAGTTAAACATGTGACCGGTGCGAACGTTTTAAAGAAGGAGCTCAGCGGTCGGTTTCCCGCCTGCCATGTGGAAGTTCCAGGTTCGAGTCCCACCCAGTGCTCAAACCCCAGGCAGTGAATGCAGTGCCGGTCCCGAGCCTGGATGAAATTAGAGAACGGCGTCTGGTGTGAAACCTGTGCCAACCCTGTGCCAACATCCCCCCAACGGGAGGACCAACAATAACAAACGTTTTAAAAGTTAAAAGGTGGAGGATGATCCCGGCCTGAGGTGGTTCGGATCCCGCTGGAGTCGTTCAGCCAGTGGAGCATCTGATCCTCGACAAAATCGATGGATAACTTGCGTTAAGAGACGCTTCCGTCTGTGTGAACTGTACACACAATCGCTCACCAACATCACTGACACGTTACAGGACCTCGGCTGGGAGTCATTGACACGTCACCCCGTACAGTCCCGATCTCGCTCCGAGACATTTCCACATGTTAAAGGAGTTCTTGGGAGGCCAGGACGTGAACCAGACAGGCAGCCGCCGACAAAATCCAAGAACTAGTGAGACTCTGGGATCAGTGCGCTGGTGTAGGAGGGGATTATAGCGAGAAGCAAAGGGAAGGCCTCCCGTTATTCTACATATTCAAAAGTTTTTTTGTTGTTCTGCTCAAACAAGCGATGCTTAGACGTGCATATACGCGCACACACAAAAAACAAAGTCCAAAAAGCTCTGAATCGGCCATTTTGATTTCATCCACACTGTAAATAATCAGGTGCAGATCACCGTTCCTGTTTTTAAGCAATATTTATTCCTCTTTTTATGGCCAAATTATCCTTTTATCATCGTCACACGATCTCCTCCTTGCGTCTGATTTTAATTCATAATAACTAACAAAACTAACTAACGACTTCGTCACACGCGGCTCCTGATCATCACACTTCACTTCACACACTTTCAGTTCAGCAGAAATATAACGGTGTGTATTATTAAATTGTGTGTGTGTGTGTGTGTGTGTGTGTGTGTGTGTGTGTGTGTGTTTAAGGGATGGAGTT
>JAQQZT010000040.1:28985032-28997572 GCA_030068275.1 Clarias platycephalus
TACACAAGTGTGTGTGTGTGTGTGTGTGTGTGTGTGTGTGTGTGTGTGTGTGTGTGTGAGAATGCGTGACAGCTTCATAAACACAGACTGACACATTATAATATATACTATTATAATTGATTGTGTGTGTGTGTGTGTAGCCGATGACACTGAGATCTCCTTCGACCCGGACGACATCATCACCGGCATCGAGGAGATCGACGAGGGCTGGTGGCGAGGTTTCGCTCCGGACGGCCATTTCGGAATGTTCCCGTCCAATTACGTCGAGCTCATCTAAAGCGGCTCCGCCGATCACGTCTGGGCCGATGTCTGTCTCGCCCCGCCCACACGTAGACACCGAGTCGCTTAGGGAAACGAGTCGCTTGTCCCGAATTGGACAGACTGAAACAAGAAAACAAAACAAAACACTGATTGATGATGAAAGAAAAGAACTCCAATCTTTTTCTTTTCTTTTTTTTTTTATTTTCACATTAAGACCGTTCTCACTGGCTAACTAACAAAAAATTGTGTGTGTCACGTCAACTAGTTGGTGTTATTGTATCATTCTACTCTCAGATGTTCCAAGCGTCTCTTCAGAATTTGTGTTTTATACTCCTGTTTTTTGTTTTTTTAGTTTTTCCTAATCTGGACCAATTCCTGTTTGAGGTGATCGAGACGATGATAATAATACGCAGTGTTTAATTAGGACTAGACGGATTTATGTCTGCCGTGAGCTTTGAGGTCTTGTTTCGCCTTGGTTTTCGCCTTTCCTGCACATTTTGGAGCAGCGAAACGCCGCGGCCGATGATCTGAACACGCGTGCTCGTGCAAACCTCATCGCTTTCCTTCCCGTCTGCTCTGAAATGTGTGAAAATACTGTGATTTTTTTTTTTTTTTTTTTTTTATTCTTTAAGTTTCAGGGAACAATCATAAACGGTGATAAAGTGATTTTTTTTTTTTTTTTTTTTTCCCGACTGCCCTTTTTTCTTTTTTTATAATTAAATTACACCACATTTTTGTTAACGTGCGCAACTCTTGGAAAACCCGCAGGGTTATTTGTGGTAAACGCTGTGCCAGTAGGAGAGCGACGGAGTGAATATAATGTTTAAATATTTTAATTTTTTTTCAAAATCTAACATTGAATTGTATGCAGTGATCATGTGACCGCCAGCGGGAGCCTGGTTCCTTCAGATCTTTAATCAGAATGTTGAAATAAAGGAAGTGAAAATGCAGCGCGTGTGAATTTGATGGTCTTATTTTGGAGGTGGTGGGGGGGACGTTTGCTGAGCGACATGATGACCAGATTATTTCAACTTGTAAATATAGTATTTTATATATAGAATAGTTTCTCAGAAAGTTAACCTTTTTTTTTTTTTTTAATACATATTCATATTATATACAGTACTTATTTACAAATGAACTACAGTGTGAGTGAAAAGTAACTAGGCGTTAAAATTTGGTAATAAAGTCCATATTTCTAATACAAATTTATGGAAACAAATGGTGCATGTACTATTATATATGAAAATAAGAATATGAAAATGGGGTGCTGCACCATGGGGTTTGTGCTCCTGCAAGTTCTACAGCCGTTAAATATCACCTGGTTCATTTTCCCCCACCCTGTATCTCAAGTCTTTTTTGTTTTAAGTTTGATGAGAGAAAGAGAGAGGTAATGTTTTAAATTAATGAACTGGTTAAATATATACTGATCATCCATAACATTAAAACTACCACCAGGTGAACTGAATAACATTGATAACCAGATATACTGGTGATGGGATCAACTGCTATAAAGGGGAAAGAAATTCATAATTCATTGGTCTTTCCATGTCAGAAGCACAAAGCCACGGCCGAAAAAGTGTGACGTACTCTGGCTTCCTGCTGTCTCCATAGCCTTTTTTTTTGTTCATCACATTCCATAAGTTAAAAAACCTCTGGATTTTTCTTTTTTCTTTTAGCCCATTAGATTTTTCAGCGTAAAATCTGTTTTTTTTTTTTTTTTCAACATGAAATCTCGGGGTTTGGTTAACCAAAGTGGTTACAATTACCAAAAGGCATCCCGCTGTTTCATTTTCAAGCATTACAAGGTCTTCTGAAACCTTAACTGGTGATTAGGCTCTAATTCCTGGACATTAATATGATGAGACATGGGAGGGCAGTGTGTAACTGTGACTCGCAGTGGTGACTGTGGTTAGCACATTACACCAAAACCAGTCCTGACATTTGTACTTCCTGTGGTGAAACCGGCTCGATAGTGTTTTAGGTAAAAATCACAAATAATCACTTGTAGAGCTCTAATCTCAAGTTTCTTCGTGAGACTTCAGGGACTAAAGGATGTGGCTCGTCAGTTCTTCATCTCGCTGTGGGAAGATTATGTATGATTTCCATCTTGTTTTAAAAAGAGATAAGGTACCACAAGGTTAAAGCAGCACGTTTAGAGTTCATGGCACTTTTCTATATTTACATCTCAAACTGGAATCATCTCAATCATTTTCCAAGTCACATTTTCCATGCCATTAGGCCTTGAAGTTGAATATTTTTCTATGTTTATAACCCGAATTCCGGAAAAGTTGGGACGTTTCTTTTTTTAAAAATCTGAATAAAATGAAAACTAAAAGACTTGCAAATCACATGAGCCAATATTTTATTCATAATAGAACATAGAGAACATAAATGTTTAAAGAGAGAAATTTTACACCATCAAATTACATTTTCAAATGAATCAGCTGGGAGAATATCTAGCATCAGATCTGTAACATGATTAGCTATAAAAAGGATGTCTTGGAGGGACAGAGTCTCTCAGAAGTAAAAATTGGCAGAGGCTCTCCAATCTGTGAAAGAGTGTGTTAAAAGATTGTGGAATACTTTAAAAACAACGTTCCTCAACCGCAAATTGCTAAGGCTTTGCAAATTTCATCATCTACAGTGCATGACATCATCAAATGATTCTAAGAAATTGGAGAAATCTATGTGCGTAAGGGACAAGGCAGAGGATCTTTGTTGGACACCCTCAGACAACACTGCACCACTCATCGCCTTGATTGTGTCATTGTCATTATTAAATGGGCCCAGGAATACTTCCAAAAACCACTGTCGGTAAACTCAACCTGCCGTGCCATCTGCAGATGCCAACCAAAGCTCTATTATACAAAAAGGAAGTCATATGTGAACATGGTCCAGAAGCGCTGTCGTGTCCTGTGGGCCAAGGCTCGTCTAAAATGGACTGTTTCAAAGAGGAAGTGTTCTATGGTCAGATGAGTCCGGGTGTTGAATACCTGCTCGCAGTCCAGATCTTTTACCTCTACAGAAAATTTGGCGCATCATTTAAACTAAAAATTACGTCACCTGGAAACCCATGTTAGGAAAGAATGGGACCAGATTCCAACAGCAAAACTGTTTTGAGAAGAAGAGGAGATGCTACTGTACATCGTGATGAACATGACCCTGTCCCAACTTTTTTGGGATCTGTAGCAGGCATCAAATTTGATTGAATTTTAAAATTTCTCAGTTTAAACATTTATTATGTGCTCTATGTTCTATTGTGAATAAAATATTGGCTCATTTTATTCAAATAACGTCCCACAAAACGTCACAACTGTGCCGAAATTTTTGTTGTACTTTCTGTGGGAACAGGTGCGATTGGTCAAACCTTCTTCAGGAGTTCATGGAATTTTGTACGCTAGAGTGAACAGGTCCAATATCTGCAGGACTTGGTCCTGAACGGGATTGGTCAGGAGTGTCTGTGGTAGCAGCAAAGTTTCTGCAGGGCTGGACAAGGTTTTCTTCAGGAGCAAATCGGATTAGCCAAACATATTTTTGGAGCTGACAGAATTTGTAGGGGCACATATGATTGAACCATACGATTGGTCAAGAGTATATGCAGGAGGGAGTGGGATTGGTCTGCAGAAGGGGTCTGATTGGTCCATTACGTATGCACAAGGGGTGGGATTGGTCAGGCACGTATGTAGTAGTCTGTGGGATTGCTCAAGATGCAGGTACAGTATGCCGGAGTTAAGTTAAGCCTCTATTTGTCACATATACATTACAGCACAGTGAAATTCTTGCTTTGCATATCCCAGCATAATTGGGGTCAAAGCATAGGGTCAGCCACAGCTTTACAGTGCCCCTGGCGCAGATAGGGTTAAGGGCCTTGCTCAAGGGCCCAACAGTGGCAACCTGGTGGAGCTGGGGATCGAACCGAATCTTCCAATCAGTCGCTCAGTGCCTTAGCCCTCTGAGCCACCACTGCCCTCTGGCTGGAATTGGTCAAGTGTCTGCAGGGGTGGCTGGGATTGATCAAGAGTGTATGCTGGAGAGGAATAAAAACAACAACAACAACAACAACAACCTTTCCAACAGTGTTTGACCAATTGTTCTTATAGTTAATAACCTGGTAACAGAGTGTAAGGATCTATCGGAAACTTCAAAGCACTTTTGTCAGTCACTCTGGATAAGAGTGTCTGCCAAATGCCTAAATATAAGTGTAATTGTAAAGGTCAAGAGTGTATGCAGAAGTGGGTGGGATTGGTCAGAAAGTGTCTGCAGGAGTGGGTGGAATTGGTCAGAAAGTGTCTGCAGGCGTGGGTGAGATCAATGTAGTGTTTATGCAAGAGGGTGGGATTAGGGTGGAGGTGTCTGCAGGAGTGGATGGAGTCGTGAAAGGTTTTGCAGTAATACGCAATACTGGTCAAATATTCTGCATGAGGAAGTGGGATTTGGACAAAGATTTAGAAGGAGAGTAGAAGGGACTGGGCAAACTTCACGCATGTGCAGGTGGGAATGATTGTCCAAGCTCTCAGGGTTGGACAGCAGGATCTGTAGGAGTGGGTGGGATTGGATGACACTGCCAGCATTGGTGAAACATTCTCAGAATCAGAATCAGAATCAGAAAGAGTTTTATTGATTCTGATTCTGCATTGATAACCAGCTATTATCCTACAGCAATAAACTGGTGACGGGATCATCAGCAAGAGAGGATTGGATTGGGCAAGAGTTAAGTTAAGCCGGTCACATATACAGTGAAATTCTTTCTTTGCATATCGCAGCGTAACTGGGGTCAGAGCGCAGGGTCAGCCACAGCTTTACAGTGCCCCTGGAGCAGATAGGGCCCAAGAGTGGCAATCTGGTGGAGCTGGCAATCGAACCGCTGATCTTCCGATCGGTGTGTGTGTGATATTCGTCCTACAAGCCCCGCCCCCGATAAACCCCCTCCCCCCCGTTATTCCTGCTGTTATACCCCTGTCTCACCTATGCGGTTTGACTTTGCAAGGATCGACGCGCGGAAAGACAGAAACCTAATCAAAGCGCCAAAACTCGCGGTGAATCATGATGAACCGTACTTACGGCCACCGCGCGAAACCGCGTAGGTGAGATAGGCTTGTTAGTACGTAACAGATTATGGGCCAAACTTCATTGAGTGATGATGGTAGAATAATTATAAAGGTCTTGACTAAAACAACATGCAGGAGTTTTCATTTACTGCAATGGAAAAGTACTCGAACTAGTTACTTTTATCAGAAAGTAACGCTGTAATGTAACTGATTACTTTTTAAAGACAGTAATTTTTTAATGTAATTAGTTACTTTAAAAAGTAACGTCCCCCAACACTGGCCACCACTGCCCTATGGGTAGAATTGGTCAAGATTCTGCAGGAGTGGCTGGGATTGATCAAGAGTGTATGCTGGAGAGAAAAAAACAACAAAAACAACAACAACAACAATCTTCTCAACAGTGTTTGACCGATGGTTCTTATAGTTAATAACCTGGTAAGAGAGTGTAAGGATCTATTGGAAACTTCAAAATACTTTTGTCAGTCACTCTGGATAAGAGTGTCTGCCAAATGCCTAAATATACGTGTAATTGTAAAGGTCAAGAGTGTCTGCAGGAGTGGGTGGAATTGGTCAGAAAGTGTCTGCAGGAGTGGGTGAGATCGACGTAGTGTTTATGCAAGAGGGTGGGATTAGGGTGGAGGTGTCTGCAGGAGTGGATGGAGTCGTGAAAGGTTATGCAGAAATACGTAGTACTGGTCAAATGTTCTGCATGAGGAGGTGGGATTGGACAAAGATCTAGAAGGAGAGTAGAAGGGACTGGGCAAACTTCATGCATGTGCAGGTGGGAATGATTGTCCAAACTCTTATGTAGAAGCAGGTAAGATTGGTCAAGGCTTCTGCACATGCACGCAGAATCAGTCGAGTGTCTAGAGAAGCAGGCAGGGTTGGACAGCAGGATCTGGTGGGATTGGATGACACATTCTGCAGAAATGGGCAGCATTGGTAAAGATTAGCCCACGTTCCCCATCAAATTCTTTTCTTTCAGAATTGAGCATGGGATCGAAACACCGTCTTCACTCACTTCAAAAGTACGTAATGGATTGTGGTTTACAACAGATGCGTATTTGATTCAATTTGAGATTTTGACCGGAGTGTCCCTTTAACCACCGAGCCCTAACACCACCCCTGTGCGTTACAGACATAAATGAATGACTTGTATTATGAGTCATGCTCTGAAATATAGTTACCAAAACACCAAAAAGGTTTTTAGGACAATTCCAAATATTATTTTGAACAGCATGGTATTTTATGTCCTCTATCTGCATATGTGCTGACCTGGGACCTGAATAGAAGCAGTGTGTGTGTGTGTGTATATGTGTGTGTGTGTGTGTCAAACACACAGTAGTTTCCTGGAATAAGAGAAATCAACATGGGGATTTTCTGTTTTATAACCCCAAAGTTTCACTTTCGGCACAAAAGATAGAGTTTACGTTTCCCCTTTTTTTTCTGAGAGCAGTATAGATTTTTAGCTGAAATTATAACCGAAAAATTTTCCCCATGTGCCTGCGTGTAATTATTCACCGTACCTTTATTATCTATTCATAGTTCTTTTAATATTGTATAAAATTTGCATGAAAAATTAGTTTGGACCTTTAAATACTTTACAGCATTATCATGGATAACAATACAACTTATGGGGAAAAAAAGAAGCAACCGGCTGTTAAACTACACACACACACATGCATACACTGATATTGAGCGACCAGAGTGCGCTTGATTCTCACTTCTGCAAGTTGTTTTTGCATCACGAGGAAGCTACGGAGTCAATGTCCTCTGCGTAGGGTCATGCAGAATTTTAGCACAATATGAACTTTATTCAGAAAAAGGAAGTAAGAAATGTCTTGATGGAAAAAATATCAACACACTTCTGCAAACGCTGAGCGGAACTGTGCTGGTGTCTGGGGAGCTGGGGCTGGCGCTCGAGCTTGAAGAGCTGGAATCTGCGAACCCTCGGAGATGAGATGAGACAATGGTGAGAGAACGGTGTAAAGATGTCTAATCTGCACTGTGCATTGCATGGTGTCAGAGATACACACTACAGCATTATTCACCTCTTCACGACTCAGAAAACAATCCCTCAACTTTCTCAGAAATGTTTCAGGCTGATGCTCGAGTACTTCGCTTCATATGTCATGACTTCAGCATAGGATGGAAATGTGTTCATATGAACAGTCAAAGGAAAACTTAGCATTGTGGGTAATACAAGTCTCGAATCGAGTCACTTCAAACCACATTTGACGTCTGAACCTGTGTGTGTGTGTGTGTGTGTGTGTGTGATTAATCTTTCAACGCACACCAATATCAGATTCCTGTATGTATAGCCTCTGGAGGCTAAAATTCTATAGAACTTTGCTAACCTTGGAGTTTTTTTTTTTTTTTTTTAAATACAGTAATTTTTTAAGTACGTCATTATTTAGTTCATCCTTGTTTCTAATGCTATTTTATTATAATATTTGATTTAAGTTAAATACTTTCTGTCCATGTGTTTATTTTATTTATATTTATATGATATACTTTTTTAAATATAAAATTATAATTATATTATTTATAATTTTTTTTGCTTATGTTGCAAAATGTCCAAAATATGTCATATAAATAGTTACTGTTAATAATATTATTACCGGTATTAGTCTAGAAATTTCCATCACCCTAAACATAGCCATGATTAACATCTTGAATCATTTCATCATAGCTGTACAATTCAGATATCTAAATATAGCTAAATATAACCATGCATTGTAAAAAAAAAAAAAAAAAAAAAACCTAAAAAATTTTTTTTAAAGCCACAAGCCTGGTTCAGAATTCGGGACGATCCGTTAACGAGAAGTGAAGCGTAATAAACACTGATTGTCACGTGCCACCTCTTTGTGGCATAAAACCAAAAATAAAAGTCGTAATCGACTTCCCCGTTTCACGTTTGAAGGAAGAAACGGTTAGTTATATGGAATGTATTACATTTAACATTAAAGAGGAACAAAAGCACTGATGCTTTTCTTTTGATCGGCTTTGTGATAAAGAGCCCACGTTCCGCTCATATCATTTCGAACAGTATGCTCACAAAACAATCTCCTACTGTAGCTGGTTCTAATATATTTCTTCTATAGATATTACACGCATGTACTGTATATGCATATATGTGTATAAGAAATCGTGCTGACTGTTCCCAGGAATCTGAGTCAGATAAAGATCTCGACTCAATCTCGACTTGACGAAATTTCTGGTTAACTCTTTAATGTCTTTCTGCATCTGGACTGTTTTTTTTTTTTACTTTTATTCTCTATTTCTCTCTCTCTTTTTCTTTGCCTGAGATGAATAAAAGGGGAATTTTATCTCCTCTCCTTTCACATACACACACATATACACACATACGTACGCACACACACACACACACACACACACACATCTTTGAGGCCCTGGGTCCTTTGCTGTTCCACTCAATGACTCACTTGCACATATTTACGATTTCTGAACTCGCTCTGTTACCCCACTTTAACTGCCTACTTCAGTGCGAGTGTGGAACTCCAGAATCGACTCAGCAGCTACACAACACGCTTCAAATTCACCTTCTTACATACTGTAACTTTCCAATTCACATGTCAACATGATGAGCTGCTGCTTTATTGAACGTCCACGGGACCAACTCAACTTTATTTCCTCCAAATATTGATGCAAATTGATTTGAAACAACATACTTTTTTAAAAAACTTTATTTTAGTAATGATTATACATTCCACACAGTGTACTATAAAACAAGCCCTATATCACAATCCCCAAAAGTGATATTAAAATATGTTTTTATTATCATTAATCTTACAGATGACTCAGTGGCTTAGTGGTTAGCGCTGCCGCCTTGCACCGTTAGGGTCCTGGGTTTGATTCCCACCTCGGGGTCTGTGTGCATGGAGTTTGCATGTTCTCCCCGTGATTGGTGGGTTTCCTCCAGGTCCTCCAGTTTCCTCCCACAGTTCTAAGACATGCGGATTAGGCTAATTGTCAGGCCCAAATTGCCTTAAGTGTCCTGGGATAGACCCCTGTTAATGTTAGATTTAATATTTAATTCAGCTCCAGAATGAAATTGAACATATAAGAAATAATGGCACCCCTACAACATTCGTTTCCCCAAACCAGTTCCTATTCACGCTCCTAATACTGAAAATGATAACTCATAATTCATTCATCATTCAAGGATTGTAGGAGCGACTGTGGTACAAAAACACCATATAATTCAAATGATGTAGCAGCTCCAAAAGTATTGGCGCTTTTTTATGTACAGGGTCGGGTTACCAGCTCGATGTTCAACTGTTTCTCCTCACTTGGGCGCACTGGAGCTGACTATATTAGTTCATGTAAAAACTTATAAAGGTAACTCCTAAAAAAATTACAAAAACAACAACAACAAAAAACAAAGTCTGTGATCTCATTTACCCAAATATGCTGCTTGATTGGGAAATTGCTCATGGTTAAACCTACCTCAACTCCTCATTTGTGTAACAAATCAAAGATTATTTCATTTCCCAAATGCCTAGAAGCGTGCAAAACTTGGAACATACATTTCCCAAAAGCCAGTTCTTTGTCCAGTGGTTGCCAATACTTTCGAATTATAGTTCATTTGAAGACTGCTGACTTCTTTTTCCGTTGCCTGTCACTTGTTGCGCTCGAGGGCGTGACACTGGCTGGAAAGTGAATAGGGGAAGTACATTAGTCTCTTGTGCATTAGTGTTTTTACTGAAATGATGACCACATGATGGTTATGATTCGTTACCACTGAGTCAATCGTCTCTCTCTGAGCCTGAATCAAAAGTGTTCACTGATGGAGAAGTGAGTGTCCTTTAATTTGGCGCACATGCTATCGCTTTAAAGTCACCTGAATTCAAGTCAATCTAATGCAACTGATCAGTTAAACACACACACACACACATTCGAGAACATCGAGAGGAACCTGACTCAAAGGTGGACCCATCCTCTCCTGGACAGCATCTGATACTAAATATGTTTTATAGTTCTGCATCAGTGGCGAAACTCAATGTTAAGTTACACTATATAATTAAAGGTAAATACTGTTACCTGTCTCTAAATTCTCCTATTCATATTCCTAATATTGAATTTGTTCATTCCATAATTCATAATCCTGTTCAGAGGATGCACCTGTGATCGTAAAATATTGCAGCAGTATGAGTCAAACAAGGTATACTCCAGGCACCCTGGGTAAAGAACTGGTTTTGGGAGATAAATCAATAAATCATTGATCTGTTTAACAAATATGGAGTTTAGGTAGGTTTGAACATGAACACTTTTCTTCTGCAACATTTCTTATGAAGCAGCGATTTGGCTGAATTTGGGGTCGAGATTTGAAAATGGACCATGCGCTCAAAGGCCACTTTCCACTGGGGAAAAGTCACTGAGCATTAAAGTAAAGGTTCAGATGATGAACACAGAGGTCTTTTTAAAAAACATTTAACTTTACTGGTTTTTACACAATCTTGAAACTGGATTGCAGAGTGAACCAAATAAGGAAACATTAGCAATTTATGGTCAAAACGTAGGGTTTTTTTCTTATTATTTTCGATCAGGAAATAGACCCCTCGACAACAATAAGAGCTGATGAGTGTGGGTGGATCTGATGATTAGAAGCGAAGGGAAACTGATCTGGTCTGTAGGTGGTCTCAGATGAGAATGAGACTCATTTACAAATATTGGTTTCAAGATGACTTTAGCAGAGTAGAAGGCGATTCACACGTACAGTGTGTGCAGCTGTGCAGTTAATGCGTAAGCGTTAAGGGTTTTGCCCATGGGCCTAATACTCTCTGTTTTAACCTCACAACCTCCTTACCCAGCTTCTCAAACTCTTCCGTGACAGAAAAAATATGGCCTGATTGAAAGGTGGTTGCTGACACGATACTCACAAGGCTCTCACATATCTCACATATGGCTCTAATGCAGCTCTTACACAACTCTCACACAGTTCTCACAGGCTCTCGCACATCTCTCACATGGCTCTTACATGACTCTCACACAGCTCTCACACATCTCCTATATGCGTTGCACAGGGCTCTCACGTACTGTACCTCTCATATGGCACTCCCGCAAACAGCTCTCACAAGGCTCTCACACACTTCACACATGTCTCTTACACGGCACTAACATGACTCTCGCACATCTCTAAAAAGGCTTTTTCTTGGCTTACACCAAACTCACACAGCTCTCACACAGCTTTCATACATTTCACATATGTTTCTCACACATCTCTCATATGGCTCTCACACAGCTCTCATGTGACTCACACACATGCTCTAACATGGCTCTCAAATGGCTTTCACACTGCTCTCACGTGGCTCTCACACATCTCAGACGTAGCTTTCACACAGATCCACCATGGCTCTCACACATCACTTACATGGTTTTCAAACATTTCTCACATGGCTCTCACATTGCTTTCACATGACTCTCACACAGCATTTACACAGATCTAACACAGCCCTCACACAGATCCCTGCATGGGTTAATGTGATATGCTTCAAACACGCACACACACATGGCTGGAGCCCTGCGATATTCTGAAAGCATGGTGTGATCTCAGGCTGAGTAAGACACGCTACTGAATCTGCCAGACTGAAACCTCCCTAATTTCCATTCCACTAATATCGCTTTAGACAATATCACATGTGTAAGGTTATTCAGGGGTGGGTGTGGTGATTGTGGTGGGGAAGGGGGTGAGAATGGAGACACGAAAAGACTATGGTAATTAACCGGTGGAGACTTTTAAAGTGCTAAACATCATGGGCCACACCATAGACGTTAACCGTTATTTTCTTGTTGAAATCACATCCTGGGATTATCTCACTTGCTATCTCATGAGAATGATGACACAAAGACCAGTTTTTTTTATTTAACATTAAAAATCATTCCATGTTCACAAGGAAAATCCAGGCTTTTATTAAAAAGAAAAAAAAAAGTCATATTTTCCAGTCTATCTTTTCCCCTCACCAGTATTTCCATAACACTGTATTGTGGCTGGTAAAAAAAAATCTTAATCACAGTGACTGATTACTCACAGCTAAGATTCCCCAACGATTATATCAGTTTTCCCTTCGCCTTTTATATGCTAATTATTTGGGACAAAAAGAAAATAGATATAGAAAGCCACATATCTGGAACAACAACACTTTTTTATGAGGTATAAAATGTTTTAATAGTATATACAGCCCAAAGTGTAGGAACGATTATATATATA
>JAQQZT010000040.1:28997613-29015580 GCA_030068275.1 Clarias platycephalus
TATATATATACAATATACATTTTTTGGAAGTTAATTCACATATCATGACATAATGCTTTAAGAACTGTCATATTTGTCTGTGTTGATTGTTCACACCTTTTCCCTGATCACCTCGGTACTGTACATACTGTACTGTAGGTGTGCGTGTGTGTGTGTCTGTCTGTGTGTGAGTTTGTGTATTGAAGGGAGGACTAGTTCAGCAGTAGTACCACCTCTCTGGTTCCCAATAATGAAGAACGGCGGATGTTTTTGTCTAATATTTTTTACAAGAGAAACTCGTCTTGGTGTGCCTGTCCTCTCTCTCTGTTATTCTTTCTGACATTTAAAGGTTAAACTCGGTTAAATGTCAGGGACTATCCGGGCAGGTGGAAGACAGAGAGAGAGAGACAGAGAGAGAGAGACAGAGAGAGAGAGAGGCCCCTCCATAACACAGATCCGAAACTTTCATCAGCCATGCCGGGTGCAGTAGAAGCCAGCGTGCACAGAACATCTTCAGAGTCAAAACAAAGGCTGCTGCTAATACTTTTCTCTATAATCAGGATGGGGCTTTCCGTGCTTTTATTTTGTTGTTGTTCATTTTTTACAAAACCTTTTTTGAAAATAGAGCGATAATATTTGTCGTTTATTTAACAGTCCTGTCGCTTTGAGTTTAAACACATAGAATTTATCAGGAAATTAAAAATGTAAAAATTCTGTAATGAATGAAATGAAAGTTTTTGCACTGATTTTACAGCGATTTGCTCTAATGCAGAAATTGAATGTAAAAATTCAGAAGATTTCATAAAACTGGAATTCAATCGTTTCACGACTCAGTAATCAACTGAACTTTCAGACATGTTGTTGTTATTGTTGAGGTAATACGGGGAAATTCTGACAAGAACTTTCACCTGTGCCTCTTTAGACCCAAGCACTCGTCTCTGGATCGGGGCAATCCCCCGTTCTCCATCATTTCCAAAGAAACAATGAAATAAAAAAGTACGCAAAACCACAGACAAGATCTGATTACTGCCAGATCAATCGAAGAATGCATAATTAAGCTTGCTTTTGTACGGTTATTGGACGTGCAGGAATTGACTCGTTTTTTTTCCCTTTAAAAAACAAAAAGAGACATAAACAAAAAACATGGTATTTTTTCACGTGACAATTATTTAGTTGTCAATTTTGTAGATTTGGTTTCACTATTTCTACATTTATGTACACAAACTTTTTTTGTGATTAATATGATAATATTATATTTCTGCAAAGTCAATTTTTATGATTTCATGTTTTTACAAATTAAGAACCAAAGTAGGACGTATTTTTATAGTTGTAATTTGTCATTACTGTAAAACTTTTGACATAAACATGAATGTTAAATATTTAAATTTAAGTCCCCAATCTAGAGAAAAACACATGTACTGTATATATTTATCAGAATAAATCTAGTCATTTGATAGTTTTGCAGCGCAAGTTACAGCTAAAGGAAGTATTTGTAATTGAGTAAAACACAAACCACACATTTTAGAGAATCTGAATGGCTTTTTAATGGTTCTTTAAAAAAAAAAAGAAAAAAGTGGGGGTGGGGGTTGTACTTTCTGACAGAAAAAAATTTACATAGAACATTTATCGGTTTCTTCTGGAAAAATAATGCTAATAACATGTTATTATATTCTTTTATTGTATCAGAAGAGTCACTGGTGTCACTGAAATTACATAATAACCTCATCCATGCTAGCAGGGTAATACTAGCACATGTTAATGCTAGCTATCTAGCTCACTTGAGTGAAGGATCCAGTATCTTCCTCCTACTGTACGTTCTACTAAAGCGGTTTGAATGTTTTCATGCCTTTTTACTGATTCCAACAGACAGAATTTGAGGACAGAAATTTTATTAATGTTAGCATGTTTTTTTTTTTTTTGTTACACCACTGCAGTCCTTAGCATAATTGCTAGCTACCTAGACTGGTACTGCAGTTACATCTTTTCCTTTTCTAAATATAACTAATGTTTCAGTTTATTTAAATTGAAACAATTTTATGAACACGTTTTTAACATTTGTCTCAGAACAGGAGATTACACAGAGGAGTTTCTCTGAGGGAAAAACATATAATTTGCTAAATGAGTCAGCTCTTTGATTAGGCTGTTTGAATCAGATTTTTGAGTCAGTTCGCTGATTCAACAGGTGTGAGATTACAGTAACACAACAAGCATGATTGATACCAAAAATAAGATTTTTGTTAGATAAACAAATTTTTTTTTTTAGTAATTTAGTAATATTTAGAAAAATATTTAGTCAAAAAGTAAAAATATATACAAAACTTACATAAGTCAGATTAAAGATATGACTGAAAGCAATTTCATTGTTTTATTCGGTGTTGCATTCATGTGTGATTACTTTTTAGCGGAAATAATTTCAGTGATATATTTTTTTGTCTCTTCCAAATTTTTTATTTGAGAAAAATGGGGTTTATTTTTGTATAAAGCAACGATGAATTTATTACAGTAAAATAAGTTATTTGCTGCTTAAAGTAAAAGTTGAAAACTAAAAGGTTACTTGGTACTAAAAGTAAAAGATTAAAAGTTGAAAGAAACATTATATAAAAAACATTCTTCAGCATTATAAAGTTTATTTCTTTCATTTTAAAAGTAACTCCTTTGACTCAAATTAATAAATTCTTCTTCATACTTTTCTACTTATTTTGAAGTACTTACTTACAACATAGAGAAACAACATAGAGAAACATTATTCAAACATGCACTACAATATCAGTTCATTCTTTGAATAAAATTCTGTTTAAAACAATGAATCATTCTTTGGATCTGAGTGTTTCGCTGTGAGTAAAGGTTAACCATTCTAAAAGCTTTTTAATTATCCAATAAACCCTTCTCCAAACCCCACCCCACTTTTTTTTTCTTTTCATCATAACAAGTACAAAGCAAATTAGTAGAAATGTTTTTTGAAATTCCTAGAACTATTACATTCAACTAACTTGTTTGCTAGGAAGAAACATTCTTGGTAGAGTACTCAGATTTCTGCAGCGTTTTAAATTGTGTCACTTCTTCTTGAACGCTCATGAAGCTCATTAGAGTTTGCGGAAATGTCCTGCAGCTTAAAAATAAAACTTTGCGCATTCTAATTTGGAAACTGTTTTGCATGTTATTTGTACAAAGTGCTGCTCTAGCAGTAGAGAGCTCCGTTTAGGAGGCTGAATTATGGAATGAAAATCTAAAGAACTCTCCAAGACCCCTTTTTAGAAGGAGTGTACCAAGTAAAAAGTCCAGGTTCAAAGACACTTTGAATGTAGGAAGGTTCTAAGTGTGTCGAAGAAAATATTATCAAGAATGCAGAATGTTATATAACCTTATTATTATTATTATTATTATTATTAATAATAATAATAATAATAATAATAATAATAATAACAACAACAACAACAACAACAATAATAATAATGATAATAAAAATAAAATGCTCTGGGGTTATATTCATTATTATGCACTTAAACCCTAAATGTAATCCTTTTAAAACAGCAACAAGAGTTTGAATAGTTAATGAATTTAATATATTCAATATTCTATTTTACAACTGTTGGACTACTTATTTAGACTGCAACCAATGATCATCACTGTTCAAACAAAGTGAATGATACACGTAAACTTCAACTCCCATGAGCCTTTGGCTGAGAGAGTAAGGAAGTGAAAGTCTGTTTCATTGCCCAATGACAACTGGAACAACCAATCTGGTTTAGACCGAGAGATTTCGAAAGTCTTTTGCATTGTGGTGAGAGAGCACTAACGAGAATACACACTCAAGGAAGACATTCACACATACTCACACACAGGCACTCAAGCACATACTGTACGGATCTGAAGCTCAGTGGAAAGAGAGATAGAGAGAGACACATTCACAATGGGTATGTCTGATTTTTGTTGCTTTTCATTGTACTGGAAGTGAATAATTATGAATTAATATGATTAAATATTAGGAATTAGTTATTGACAGTTATTAATAATATGGATGTGAATAATAATAATAATAATAATAGTAATAATAATAATATCATGCATGGGTTTTCTTAGAGTGCTGTACAATCAGATAATAAAGTGTAAACAATTAAAAAGTAATAGAATAAAAATGCAAAAGGATAAACCTAAGTCAGGATATGAGTGTAAATAAGTGTGAGGTGGCTAAAAAGAATATAGACAAAGCAATCAAATAAAATACACATTTTGGTTATATTGAAATGAAACAATAAAGTAAATACAAATTTAAGTGATTAGCATTTTAAAAATAATATAATCAATTTGGAATGGAACTATATTTGGATTGTTAGGTTTAAGTTCAATAAAACGCATATAATTATGAGTTCTAAAGACATATTAATGTTAATATCAGATTGATAAATCAATATACATAATTTATTATTATTTTGTCCTTTGTGTATGGCATCTGACATGAACATTTAGGCATTTTGGCATCTGTGTGTGGTATAATCCAGTGTGTATTGAGTATATTACGGTAATAATTCGGCTGCTGTGTAAAATCTAAATCGACAATATAATAAGGTGGGTTCCAGTGAGATAAAGGGCTTGAGGATGTGTCACGTAGCGTCTGAGCTCAGATATTTGTGTCTGTAGGCAGAAGCCAGGAAGTGGTTAAGGGAAACAGAAACACAGTACAGTACTGCTGAGAAATGTAGAATCCTGAGTCTGATAAATTCACAGCTTTACACATGTAAAGTATCACACAAAGTTTATCATCAGGAGGAGAGAGAGAGATAGGCATCGATAAGGCGGAATTTAAATAGAAAATAAAACGATAATCCGTATCAGCACTATGTATATAGTACTGTATATACTGTATGTATGTATCATGCGGTAGCAGGTCAAGAGGTCATGAGCTTCATATCTGCATCAGAATGAGGAACAAATGTGATCTTGGTGACTTTATCAGTGGCAGGGTGTTGGTGCCAGTGTGGTTAGGGTGTTTGAGAAACTGCAGATCTTCTGGGATTTTCATACACGACAGTCTCTCAGGAAGAACGTTCTGGAAAACAAGCAAGAAAGAAACATCCAGTGAGCTGGAGTTCTGCAGATGGAATGGAAACACCTTGTTATAGAGAGAGAGAGCGAGAGAGAGAGAGAGAGAGAGAGAGAGAGAGGTGACAAGAAAGCTGGGGTCACTGATATCATCACTAGAGAAGCATCTCAGAATCTTGATGTGGGAGTCAACCAAGAACAGGAATCTGTATAGGATACTGGAAACCTTTTTTTTTTCTTTTCTCTGTTTGTTTGTGTTTTGCAAAGTTCACCATATAGGAAAATCTCTCAGATCAACAGTATCTAAAACACTCATCGACATCCACACAAGTGGAAATCACTGATCCTTTTGATTGTACTGCTGCTGCTAATACATGATCGGTTTACTGGATCAAATTTATCATATTTACTTTTACAGTTAAAGTTACATCCCCTACATGAGACGAAGAATTTGCAAACAGATGAATAACCGTGGTTTCTGAATTATTACTCTACAAGTTAGGGTTCGAATCAGATGAATCAGTTTTATGAATCGTTCTGATCCGGTCAATAAGTTTCTGGTACAAAAAATCTCTCTAGAGAGCTGTACGGGTGGGGCTTGGACCACAATTAGAGATTAAAAGAATTTACCGCAGCTTGTAACACGATAGAAGGTGTGAACAGAATTTGTGAATAATTAAATGATCCGGAATTGACACGTGAGTCATTTGAACGACTCTCTTAACAAATCCAGTGATTCTCGACGCAGCCGGTTTTTGCCAGAACTACAACTTTGTGATTATGACCCGTTAGCTTCATGCCGTTGGCCGTCCTGAACTTCTTTTCTGCCACGTAATTTTCCCCGCTTTGTTCTGGGTACAATAGGACAAAATGATTCAGAGTAATTGCACAATGATTCAGCTTGTAGAGGTTCTCCATTTAAAAAAAAACATCATAAGCAAGAAAAATCAGTGTACATGCCCTGGGTGTGTATGTGCCCCTGTTTGCCCTTATGTGCATCTGTGGCAATAGAGACGAAATGCAGAAGTCAAATAATTAAGAGACCGCCGCAGCACAGGAAGTGTGTGATCTCGAAAGCGCAGCGTCCTCTGATATGTGTGGAAAGGAGCGGTGAAGTGAGGAAGGGGAAGTTGGGTAGGGTGCAGGCCACAGCAAGTCTATAATTTGACACAAAAGCTTTTCTTTTCTTTTTTTCGCAAGTAAAGAAGCACATTCACAATACAACATGCACACACACACACACTATGTTCGACTTGTGCTAACTTTTTGACAAGTCTAAGATCTGCAAAGTCGTGAGGCAGAAAACTATTTATGTTGGTTGTGTAGCAGCATCGGTAGAGAGTGCATGTGTGTGTGTTACTTAATTTTCCATATCTGCACATCCTGGAGTGTTTTATTCCTCTTATACAACAGCAATAATTTTTTAATGTTACAATTTTTGTATGCGTATTATCATGCATTTTTATCCAATTATATACGAAACAAGCTAGTTCCTGTTTTCACGTGTACTATAGCAGCTATAAAGGGTAGTTCTTTCACCGGCCTACTTCCTCCATCTGAAAAAAAAACTTCAATCCCTTTAAGAATGACAGAAATGAAGTGAGTTAATACCATCTGTCTAGTCTGAGCTGTGATCTCAACATTGGGTTAATAAATAATGTAAGTTATGCAAAGTGTGAAACTATTGTACTGTATAGGCCTATATGAGGCTCAACCTTAAACTTAAATTGTATTTATTTATTTATTTATTTCTTATTTTGCATTTTACAGCACAAAAGTCAAACACCACACGTCTCCTTCAACCCTCATAATTTTTAGGTTATAGCTATTTCAGACTGTCCTGTAACACTGTGTGATACATCATCACTGCAGTCGCGTACCGCGTTCCTCGGCCGCGACACTGATATTAATTGTAATAATTAAACCCAAAAGTTA
This sequence comes from Clarias platycephalus, assembly GCA_030068275.1. Taxonomy (NCBI): domain Eukaryota; kingdom Metazoa; phylum Chordata; class Actinopteri; order Siluriformes; family Clariidae; genus Clarias; species Clarias platycephalus. Next base: position 29,004,568 of record JAQQZT010000040.1, read on the forward strand.
CTCTAAATGTTTAGAGTATTAAAGCGATGTACAGTAAATACACTACATGCACACGAAAGTGTCTGGAAATCCCCGTGCTGTGTTTGTGCAGTAATATTTTATATTAGATTGAGGCATCATGAAGCTGTGGTTTATACACACAGACAGGAAGCAAGGTTTGTAAGCATGCGGTTTCATATTAGAACAGTTCTCTCTCTCTCTCTCTCTCTCTTGTTATTTCAGTCTTTTTTTTTTCTTCTCTCTCAAGTATTTCTGGAAGTAAGAATCAACACTTCTGCACACTACGACTGCATGCTCGAAGATTGCATGGGCGTTTAATCAGAACACAGAAGTCACAGCTAATAAAAATAGTCATAATGTTCAGATATCTGTTAAGATCAACAGTATCACTAGCGATAAAATTCAAGCCATTTCGCCGTATCTTTCAGATTACGTCTGGAGGGTTCTTTTAGTTCTTCTTTAGCAGTTTTTCTGTTTATTTTGCAATTCGGATCTTTCAAAATAAACCTGCGGTTTTCAATTATATGCTTTTTAAAAAAATTATAGAATTAAGCTACACACACAAAAAAAGGATCAGGGTTCAAGGGTTTGCCCGAGTCAAAAAAATTAGATAAATAATAAAATGATATAAAGTATCAATTCCTCTTCTGTAAGTTATTCTACATAAGATTGTCTTGTAAATGTAAGCAAGATATATATATATATATATATATATATATATATATTTACTACCTCACTTGGAGTCCATGGTGGAGGGGGGCACAGACTTTTACACCACTGCGTTTAAAGTCAAAACACAATACAGCACCACACTTGTGGAACAGCCTGCCACACCAAACTCGTTTTTACTTTAAGTACCTCACTTTAATGTCAAATTATGCGTTTTTAATTAGCTTTGTTATTGCATTTATTAATAACTAAATAAATTTTATACAAAGCGTTTTATGAATTTCCAGTTTTAAATGATATCCCATATTTTTTAATATATTGAGAATATATATATTGAGAAGTATGTTATTATATATATATATAATATATATACTTCCAGACGTACGATTTAGCGACTTTAATGTACAAATGATATTCATATTTGAACCTGAAGTGTTATGTACAGTAGTGAAATATAATTTGAAGAACACTGGTTAAAATCTAAACTAAGAATTTGCTCATTTTAATTAGCTTGAAAAATAAGGAAATGTGAGGTAACCTGATCTGAGATTTTTATGATGATGTTTGCAGTTTTTAAGTCAATTTGATCTTGAAATTGTAGCTCTAACAGGAAACGGCAGAGATCCTGATCTCTATATCAATCCAGCACAAAACATATTTATAGGCATGCAAGTGCAGGTGAGAATGACAGGATTTATTTAACTAGATCTCATAATCATAGTCGAAAAAAACAAGCAAGCGTCAATCGATCGGCAAATCATGATATACTGTACTAGGGCGAGCAGAAAATCAGAAAAATGACGAATCAAAGTCACACATGGTAAGGCAGTTATAAACAAACACGGCTTAGCAACTTCTGGAAAACTCACAGGAGCGTACTGTATATCTCGCAACGCCCCTCCATTGCCGAGGCATAATTAAGCACCTGGGTAATTATGTGCAGGTTTTTTCCAAAACTATGGTGATAGTTGGGAGTTAGATGGGGGGAAGTTAATTTCCGCCAGGCTTATATGTGGATACAACCTTGTTTGTTCTACAGTCTTAGTTGGCCTGATGATACATCTTCCTGCTTGATGAACTATAATAATTTGACCACCGATCAGGCATTACATTAACACATTAACACTGATTATCAATTACACCCCAGTAGACTGGTGACAGGATCACGGTCACCCAAGGCCCACCCATGCCCACAGGGTCCGAAGGCCAACCGTGTGGTCTGATCCCACTGAAAAGCAAATGCAGCACGAAACACTGAGAAAAAAAATGTTGGCCAAAATAGAAAGGCACCAGAACACCCAGTGCACCACAGGACACCGTACACAGGGTTCAGGAGGGCAAAAGCTGAAGGCCCGAGGGGTCAGAGCTGTCCTAGAGGCACAAGGGGAACACACACATCATGTTTTCCGTTGTAATGTTATGACTCTCTTATAGAGAGTCTAATCTGTAAACCTATCATTTAAATTTAAAGTCTAATTAATAATTATTCCAAATTACAGTTTGAATCAGAATTCAGGCTTTTTTTCATGGTTTGACAATAGTTTGTCTGGTGAACTGTAACAAAACCTTGATTACCCTGTAATACACACTTTGGATGTTATTTATCTGAAACGTCTTTGAGAAGGCTGGAAGACCGGAACAGCGTCGTTGCAAAAGCAGCGTTTGTTTGTACAGCACTCGAATCACCTCAACGCTTTTCAAAGCGCACTGTAGATTTGTGTGTTTGCTGCTTGTGGTTTCACTGAAGACGTACATGTGTGCGTCTGTGCTTATGCTTGTGTGTGTGTGTGTGTAAAACGCATGTGTAAGTGGAACGCAATCACAAACGCCATCAAACCACTAAAAACAACTGCAGCAGTGTGTATTTCTGTCCTCCTCACCTTTCATACAGTGCATGTGTCTTTATATGGTAATAAAACACCATGGCTCTGTTTTTCAGTCTCGGAGTCTCGTGGAGAAGCGAGCGGTGAAGAGGAACACGTGCAGGTGTGCGAGGAGGAGAGGATGGAGGAGAAGAAGCCATCGCTTCAGGTAAGGGCGTGATCAAGTGAGCTAAACTGGCTGAAACGATCATCCGGTTGCGATAAGTGGCAGTGTAGATATTTATAAGGTTCTGGTATATGTTATGACCGTTTTATGGACCATGTACAGGATAAACACTCCATGTCATGCTGTTGGAGGAAAATAATCAACGATGGTTGGTGTAGAAATGGAAATGGCATCTGATAGAACGCGTTAATATATAGAAGTGAAGGTTATACATGCTCAGAGCGTGACAGTTATTATTCTAGGTCACTCACTCTGAAACACAATTTCCAGCATGTCCACCAAACAAAAAAAGATGAACAAAACCGAATGACTCTGAACCTTAAAAGATGGAAGAAATCCGAATCAGCAGATGTTCAAAGGGCTGCTATGAGTCAGGCCATATTTTGCTCCCGTTTCTCGTCTTGCAAAAGTTTTGTATGAGTATGTGTGTGTGTGTTTCAGTAGGTCAACACTCATCAGTGTCTTAGTTGGATTATACCTCTGCTGACAGAGGTTGAATGGATGGATGGATGGAATGAGATATTTAGCGAAATCTGGTTTCTGGTAACTGCTAAAAATGAACAAGTCGTCATTGTGTAGTTAATGTGATCAATAACTAGAACAAGCGCAGTTATTGATTTCTCTGTATTGTTATGTACCACTACATCCCCTAAGCTCCGTCTACCAATTTTTAAATGACTTCTTCTTCTTTTTCTTCTTCTTTTTTTAAAAAGTTAAAGAAATATGTAAATGGAGGCACAGTGGCATAGTGGTTACCACTGTGGCCTCACACCTCCAGTGTCCGAGTTCAGTTCCCGCCTCGGGAGTCTGCATGTTCTCCCCGTGCTTGGTGGGTTTCCTCCGGGTTCTCCGGTTTCCTCCCACAATTCAAAGACATGCAGAATAGGCTAACTGGTGTTTCCAAAGTGTGTGTGCTTGTCTTGTGATAATTGACACCCCATCCAGGGTGTATCCCCACCTAGTGCCCCTATAACCCCCTTAGGATTGTCTCCAGGCCCCCCCGTGACCCTGTACGGGGGATAAGTGGTATAGAGAACGAGTGAGTGTATGTGGAAGTAGGTATATCTGAAAACTTGGTTATTGTATTGTTATTTATAGAGAGAAGTTTAAAGTATTTTAAGATACCTAGATTAGCTTGCGTGCATAAAATCGCTACTAGAGTCGTAGAAAGATTCTTTTAAGTCTTCGATCTGTGCTTGCATTGTGACTCACTTGGGAGTGAAATGAAGTGAAGTTACATTTTATTCTTTTACGTGAGATGTGAGAAGCTGCACATCTCCGGCGGCGAAAGCTGCCCTTCCTGTCAGCGTCCCTTACATTCGCGTCGGGCCGACTTTCGTTCTGAGACGTTATTGACGCGTCCTACGCACAGGTTTTTTCTTTTTCACGATTCGAAATAATGTGGAAATTTAAGCCAGCTCGCTTACGGCAAGTTTGTCGTATGGGGTTTGTTTTTAGTCGCGGTTTTGTTCGAGGGGGTGGGAGTGGGGGAGGTGGAGCGGTAGTCGGACAACAAGCTGCTTCCTGTTTGAAACCGGAATGTCACATTCAACAGCCTTGCGGTCTGAAATATCAACGAAATACCTTCTCTTGCTCTTGAAACGTCTGGAGTAATAATAAAGTGTAAATTTCACAGTTAACTTCTGCAACTCTGGTTTTGACTTGCGTACAGATTTTCTTCGTATTGCAGAACTTCCCAGATTTGATTAACCTTGCGGATTCCAAGTATTAAAAAAGAAGAAAAGAAAAAAAAAAAAACTCAACTTCTTTCTTCGAAACTGGGTTTTGTCAATTTCACAGGAAGTGTTTGTGCAGACGCCAGCCTCTGAACGCTTGCGGGTGAAATTTCACTGAAGACGAGCCAAATCTGGTCAGAAGCAACGTGTTGACAATCAAGCTACGACAAAAGTGGCTGCACAGAGCACGGTATGATACTTTTGACTCATTTAGGGTTACCCCTTTGTGGCCCACATTTGCAATATTGTCCCCTTGACAGAACACAGAACTGGTTTCAGCTTTGTCTTCCAAGTGACTCATTGCGCTACCAAGAGAAGGGACCCACATCTTCAATATTACTCAACGGCAGCAGCAGCCAGCTCAACGCTGACGACCTTAGTCATTTCTGAGGTCTGCTTCTGGGAAGCTCTGATCTCTCTGAGGAACTTCAATTCAATCTGAAACCCTGAGAGTGAACTTTATTTACGCGAGGCCCCCCTGAACGACCGCTGCAGACGTCAAATGGAAAGTCGAGGGTTTACTGTACAGTCACTCGCCTTCGCCGAGCCGACTGATGGTGCGGGTTTTTAATTTAAGAAACTCAGACTTTTGTCTATCAAAATTATTTTTATGGGAAAATTTCAGCATCCTGTCCTCTAAAACCGAGTAAACGCTGCATGCATATTCCCGCATGGACACTTTATTAGAAACACCACTAATACTACCCATGAACATTTGCTCGTTCTTTTAAAATTCTGATGACGTGTTTGAATCTGGTGCCACGATCGCAGATGCATTATCATGCTTACGGCAGCTGCGTTATCAGCACTCAGATAGCCTGTGGCAGTCAAATAATGTTTTTTGTTTTGATATCAATGGTTTGTGCCAGGAAAAAAACATTCCCCGCAGCATGACAACACCCCCGCCAGCCTGAACTGTTCTCACCTCGAGAGAAATCGGGGTTTATCTGATAAGACAAGTTTTTTTTTTCCCCGGCCACAATCTTTAACTGTCTGCATTCGGTGAGCCTGTGCCTGTCAGGTTCCTGTTTTCGGCTGGAAGGAACCTTCAGTGTCGAGCTTTGTGCAGTTGCTAGTCGTGAGATGCTTTTCTGGTCACAACAGCTATAATGACTTATAAAGATAAAGATGTCTGTAAAAGTAACATGCTGTAGCTTGTAAGTCATTTTTCTTTACGGGTTGAAAAACACTATTCTGCCAGTTTGTGCAGCCTTGTCCAAAAATGCTACCAGAGTCTATCGATTTGTGCTACTCTTTCAAAAAATATTACATGCTAAAAGGTTAAATGTGCTATAACAGGAAGTGGAGCATGTTTTCACATGTTATTGTAATATATTTATTGGAGAAATTAGGTAGCATATTTTGATAGACAAACATCCTTATCAAATAATGCTCCCAGTATTTAATCGATAAAATTAGTGAAACGATTTCTAACCGATAAGCTGCAAACAAGATAGTTAGCATGATAGTTTAATATTTAAAAATAAGCATTTGGGCTTCATTGGGACATGAGGTACTAGAACATCAAGGAGGATCTATTATTTGTCACATATACTTTAAAGCAGATTGTCATTATTTCCTCTGCATACACAAGCTTGTTAGTACGGTAAGGTCAGGTCAGACATGTTCCAGTAACGACAGTGGTAGCTTCGGCCCAGATGAGACTCGAACTGAGGACATGCAGATACAATAGTGCACCAAATACTTCACATCATAAAGTAGTGTTAAATGGGGCAGGTGTGGCTCAGTGGTTAAGTCGTTGGACAACCCTGGTTCAAACCCCAGCACCACCAAGTTGCCACTGCCACAACCGAGGGCCCCTTGAGCGAGGCCCTTAACCCTAAACTGCTCATATCTATAATGAGATAAAAATGTAAGTCGCTCTGGATAAGGGCGTCTTCCAAATGCTGCAAAAGGTAAATACAATGCATGTAGAGCTCGAGCTAGTGTTGTTATCCTGGTGATCACGATACAACCAGGGACTACACTCATAACATTGCAGCCGTGCTATGAAAGGACTCAGGGAAAAAGCCTAGCCTCAGTATTCCAATGAGTCCACGACGCGGTGGCGTGTCAGGTAACGACTATGAGACTTAAACCCAAATCACACTCGCAGGATATTTTGTTTTATTGAACAACAGGTTTCAAAAGCAGAAGCGACGCCTCACTGACTCTTTTAGCGCCTCGTTCTGCCCCGTCACTTTTTCTTACTTCTTTAAGAAATAACGCACAGAGTCAGCTGCGTTGTTCTGCTTCAGGCGTCAGGACATGTGACCAGGGTTACGGGTCGTCTTCGTGGCGACGTGACGATTGTGTTTCTACGAAGGAAGGCGACACATGAAGGAGATTCGTTTGTTAATTTATATGACTGAATTTACAAATCAGGCAAAAAAAAAAAAGAAAGAAAGAAAAAGGAGATTGAGGAAAAAAAGAAGTGTAGGTTCCCTGGAACATGAGGAATTTAAAGAGAGATCTGTCTATCTATCTGAAAAGCAATACAAGACTTACAGGATATGACCTGGCACATTAACATTTTGCTTCTCTACTCAGAAATCCTTCACACTTATGACCCATCTCGTCTGACTCACTTTTTAACGGATTACAAAAAAAATTTTTTTTTTTACTCTCTTTTTCCACTCGGTACTTTTTTTGTTGCTGTTAGCTTGTACGTCATGTCACGCAACTCCTCGTCTGAATAATATCAGGTGAATTCTGGAGCGAGCAATCTCTTACTGCCACATCGACCACAATTCTTTCCTCACTTCATAAAAAGACGGTTGAGCGTATGATTGATCCTGTGACAGTTGGTGTGTGTTTGTGCTGCCCTGGTGTTTTTCATTTCCTGCTTTGTGGCCTGCCTCTCACTGAGCCTCATTGTCTTCGCTTTTTATTTATTCTGCTTTGCCACTTAATCGCACTTCCACTTTTGGCTGCACCGCACTAGACAATATAGGAACTTTTATTTATTTATTTATTTATTTATGATGATACGATAAGAGTCGGGTATTAGCTCACATCCGCTCTGGGAAAAGAGATGGTTAGAGGTTTGTAATAAATACATCAGTAAAATAAAAAGGAAATGATTTATACTGATTGCGGCTATAATGTTCAGCTCGTTACGATAAGCGCCCTGCTTCTGATACATGTCTGTATTTTTGCACATGAAGTCATTTAGTACTTCTGCTGGGGTTTTTGGTATGTTTTTTTTTTTTTTTTCTTTTTCCGATCACACTGCTACTTTCATTTTGTACAATATTTTACATTCACATCATGCATGTACGGTACATATCATGCTTCTGCCTTTTAATCAGGATCCTTTCTAAATTAATCTCTTTTTAGAGTAACACTCAAATTTCCTAGGGAGAATTTTTATAAGTCTCTCAGAACACACACACACACACACATAAAAAAAAAATCCCATGATTAATTAAATACTACGATTACTATTTTTGTGATTAATATGATCGTTTTTTATGTGCAATTTTCCCCATCAAATTCCAAAATATTTCAAGCATATACTTTCTTTTTTCCCCAAAAAATTAAAAAATGCAAAAAACATACCATCCATACAAGTACATCCTTAACAATTAAAACAAGGATTTGTGTAACTGACACTAAACAATGCTTTAGTATTGAGACAAAAAGAAATTCAATTCTAGTGTTAATGACGTTCTCATTAAAAAAAAAAAAAAAGAAGACAATCAAGATAATAAGAATCATTTGTTCACTTTTTTAATTTTTTAAATATCCCTACAACAATCAATATTTAGTATGAAGTCCTTTAAAATCTTTCAAAAGCCTGCTCGATCGCTTCCTGGAACATCATGGATAGAAGTGTAATTAGCCACAGAAGTTCACATTTCATTTCAGAGTTCCTGAGTTTTGGTAATTTTTGTGCAAAACACAAAACACCACGAGGCCACACCACGTCTTTAGGAAGTAAAAATCCTGCCATGTATTTGTTCCATCCATTAATTAAACCAGCTGATTTTAATTAGAACAACTTTTCAGTTAGATAGGCGAGACCTCATCAGTTCCTGACATCACATGTTTTGTGCACAGAGAGAGCTGTACCGCATGGCATACAGTATGTTGGTTTAATACTTTGGTCCATGCTGTAGCTCTATCCTCTTCTGACTTACTTACAAATTCAGCTTAAAGACAAGATTTAGGAGCGACCATCGTTTGTAACCTAGGGATTTTATTTATTTATTTATTTATTTATAGCAGTACAAAGCTGCTAAAATGACCCTGTTAAAGTATGACGGGTCCCCGGGTTTTCAGCTCGGCTCTTGTTCACGTGTTCTGTCCGTGTCAGTGTGGGTTTCCTCTACAGTTCTCTGGTTTCCTTCCACATCCAAACAACATCCAGGTGGATGGGCTAACATAAATGAACACCACCATTTATGTGTGTGTGTGTGTGTGTGTCCGTCCAGTGTTCCCGGTATGGTCTCTGGGTTAAAAAGTGATTACTGAAAGTGAGTGAGTCAGTGACACCGCCGGATGGAGATAATTTCCAAATTCTCACAACTATTCTCCTACATTCTGACCTTAAACCCTCTTTAAATGTAAAGATTGCACATTTGACATCAGAGTTTCATCATTCCAGCAATTTCCCAGTTTCACCAGCCTGCTTTCTTTCTGACCTCTTCGTCTTTACGATACGTGTACAGAGCAATCCTCGAGCGTAATATCGATTCAGATTTGCATCAGCTGTTTTTTTTTTTTTTTTTTTTTTACAGGAAATTAATTACATCATCTGTACAGTACTGTGAAAAAGGTCTTGACTTCCCCCTCATTTCTTCATATTTTGTTTCCAAAGCTCCAGACTTGTAATTTGAATGTAGTGCAGAGGGATAGTTCTCCAGGCTTTCTGAAGGACCTGAAGTTTTTGTCTCTCATTATGTTTAGCCCAGTTCTTTTACCTGAGAGGTTTCAGAGCTTTTTTTGTTTGTAATCCACACAGTGACATATGGATGATTTAAGCATTAAAATAAACATCTATCTTAAGGCATGACCCAGTGAGAAACAGGTGCAGATGATGACAGATGATCAGGCTGGTGATTAGTTTACTGCTGATGTTGAATGCTGAGTGGTTGGAACAGATAAGAGGGGAAATGAGGTCGCTGCTGAGGTTGCTACATAAACAACCTATTTTTGTAATCGTATCTTTAGGCAGTTTGCAGCCTGTCACAGTAAACATTTGTTCCCATGTCTTTTGTTTAATATGAAATCATTACAAACACTGCTAAAATCCCACATATTAAACTTTATTTAAAATATAAAATCATGTTCCTGAAAACAAACAAACAAACAAACAAACAAACAAACATACATACAGTAATAATAATAATAATAATAATAATAAATTGGTCATTTAATCCAGAGCAATCATTAATCATGAATCAAATGTTTAGAAGAAAAAAATACATATGACTATAAATTAATCACATGTAAAAGAAATCATCTGAAAATCAAGGAACTTTGTACACGAATAACATGAAAAAAAAAAATTAAACCAATCTTGTGCAAAATATGTTAAAATAAATGACTCATTTGCAAGATTCCGTTGCGAACGTAGAGGCATCATGAGCAAAAGAGTCACGTGTAAATGTAAATGAATTATATAGAAGATTTCTTTATTTGTGAAAATAAAGAAATCATGTTCAAAAGTCACTTATGAACAATAATTCATATAAAAGAAATTAAAGGAATCGATTGAAAGAGTCACTTGTGAATTTTAGAGTTGTGCATAGGAGAAACTAAATCCTGTAAAATAAATTATTCATATCTGAAACAATCTCACATGAAAAACAAATAAGGGATTTATGTCTAAGAGTCATTCTCTGAAATACAGGAATCACGAAATTATGAAATACATGAATCGTGTAAAAACTCGCACATGAATTTAAAGCAATTGTTAGAAAGAGTCACATGTGCAAGATTCACATGTCCATTATCCAGGAACCATGTGTTATAATTCTAGTGAAAATAAATGAATCTATTGTACAACAAATCACACGTGAGAGTACGAACACTAACTTTCATTTATTTTCACATAATCGATAACACATGATTTCTTTATATTGTATTCGCACGCGACTCGTGCATGCGATTCATTTGTGATTTATGATTAATTTATTTTAAACACTGATTCGGGTGAAAAGTCAAAATGTGGAGTCCAAATTTCACATTTGAATAATGTGATACTTTATAATTTGCAATTTGTAAATTAATTGCAAAGCGTCACATCAAAGCTTGATACACTCAAGTGGTAATGAACACACACCTTTATATTACAGTGAAAAACAAATGCAAATGTGCCTTCACAGCTCGCCCAAAGATCTCTCCTTTAATTCAGGACATGTACAGTATGTGTGTTACAGTAAGTGTGTGACGAGTTTCTCATGCCCTGTATATACAGTATGTGTGTGTGTGTGTGTGTGTGTGTGATGAGAGTGAGAGTGAAGCAGAAGCCTCTCTCTCTCTTTCTGTGTGTGTGTGTGTGTGTGTGTGTGTGTGTGTGTGTGTGTGTGTGTGTGTGTGTGTGTGTGTGTGT
>JAQQZT010000040.1:29034200-29053095 GCA_030068275.1 Clarias platycephalus
TTTATTTAGTTTGTACTTTTTTTGCCTGTAGATTATTTAGTTTGTACTTTTTTAGCCTGTAGATTATTTAGTCTGAACTTTTTTTAGCCTGTAGTTTATTTAGTTTGTAATTCTTTAGCCAGTAGATTATTTAGTCTGTAATTTTTAGCCTGTAGTTTATTTAGTCTGAATTTTTTTTAGCCTGTAGTTTATTTAGTTTGTACTTTTTTTGCCTGTAGATTATTTAGTTTGTACTTTTTTAGCCTGTAGATTATTTAGTCTGAATTTTTTTTAGCCTGTAGTTTATTTAGTTTGTAATTCTTTAGCCAGTAGATTATTTAGTCTGTAATTTTTTAGCATGTAGTTTATTTAGACTGCAGTTTATTTAGCATGTAGCTTATCTAGTCTTTAGTTTATTTAGCCTAAGGCTTTTTTTGTTTAGTCTGGCGGTATTTAGTCTGTGGTTTATTTAAAGTCACTGATGTTGCTAATGTCTATAAGGGAAGCTTAGGGCTATACATCACCAGCGTTTTTCCATTTGCATGTAAATGTTATTCCTTTGGAATCGGAGAGTTCTTGTTTATATTTGTTTATAAATGTTTCTTACCTCCAGTGCAGAACTCCACCACCTGACTCCACTCAGACACCTGTAATAATAATAATAATATTAAAAACAAGGTTGCAGGATAGTCTCATGTAAAAGTAAAGGATTGAAAGGGCGTGTAGTGGACCTGGTAGTCTCCATCAGGCTGCCGGATGGCGGTCTGTACAGCCACACAGTACTCAGTCCGAGGGCTCAGGAACCAGTGACCTCTCACGGCCATCGGCAGCGGCACCGCCTTAGCCACCAGCTTAGTGGGAACATCCTGTGAAATCGAAAGACAACACGATCTCTGCAGAGGTGAATTTAGATGGTTTTGGAGTTAAGTAGTAGACTAGTAGATATTTCGTAAACAACTAGTAGACCCTTGGTAAACAGCTAGTAAATATTTTGTGGACAACTAGTAGACACATTGTAGACGACTAGTAGATATTTTGTAGATAGCTAGTAGAAAGTTCTTAGACAGCTAGACAAACTAGCTTAACTGTTGCATAGCATACACATCTTTAAAATAAGTTTTCACCCCTATGAGATCTGAATGTAAATATGGAAAGCATAGAGCTCTATTGAACAATTTCTCTCCAATTATGTACAATTTAAGAAGTAAAAAAATCGGTGTATATTAATCTTAAAAACCTGAGACAAAAACAGAGAAAAACTATTTGCCAACAAGTCTGGTGCAGGAATATTGTTTAGAACGTAAGAAATAATGTGAAATAAACTACTTGTAGGTTGTCATTTTTATGTTCTTTTTGTAATAGCTTTTTGTAATAGCATGGAGCAGTTTTCTCTTTTTCTGCAGCTTTTTTTTTTTCAGGAACGTGGAGAGAAAGCAGAGCTGGTGATGAGTTTAAATAATAACCGTAACTGGTTTGTTCCCTGGAAGTTCCACAACATTAAATGTAATTATAAATGGACATGATGTGAACATGCATATTTTACCATTATAGGAACCAGTTGTGTGCAAAAGTTTTCACCCCCTGTGGTTTTTGAATGTAGATATAGAAACCACTTATAGTATAGCACTTTCTGACGTTCCACAACATTAAACGCAACTATATATGGATATGATGCATGAAGCTTATATATACGAAATAGCATGATGTATATTACATTAATATTATATATTATAATATTATATTATGTCAATTATATTATCATATATATCAATATATAAATAAAGCACCAATTGTATTTATACCAGTTTTTCTTTTCCTGAAGTGTGTATACATTTTTTTTGGCTGACTCATATAAAAAAGAGGAATAAAAAATTTTCAGATGTTGTTATGTATAGGTAAAGAACAAACCTTGGTATAGATGGTAGGCGTATGTTTAAGTCATCACACCACCTTGTCACTGAATATTTTCCTCTAACAGCATGTGTTTTATTCCACACATTTCTAACCTATTCTATCCATCTATTTCTAAACCACTCAGCCTGAATGCATAGATTTCCTTTTTATGTAAGACATTCTGCATAGGAAAAGACATAAAAAGCAAAGTCAGCCAGCATCACATAATAGCAGAGAGAGTATTCTATTTCATAAATGGTTCTAATATCAGTCTGACATCAACACTTGGAATCAAACTGACTCATACTTGTTAAGATCTCAATGCAAACTGATTTCGCTCTGCTGTTGCCACTGTTGGTTTAAAGCATCTGATGTCCGTGGACTCACTCTGGCTTTGTTGTAGCAATAAATATTCCTCTTTCATATCAGGATTCTATCAAAGCTAATTAGTTTTGTTGTGAAGTCTCGGTCCTTTGACAAGCGAAACCAATTACAGGAAGCACAGAAGCCCATAACCATAGCAACACTGTCCTTCGCTTCGAGAGTAAATTGTGGGCCGCACGGAAGAGGGAGTGATTAAAAACACATTTAGCGGCGGCTTTCCGCAAGCTGACCAACAAAGAGCGTCATAATATGGGCACCAAGCAAAACTGTGAGTAATAAACGACTCAGGATTTTTCATGGGGACGTAAAAGCAGCGGGTGTCCAAGGCGTCCATATTGGGTTTGAGATCGAAAAAACATGCATTTATTTGTTTGTTTGTTGCCCAGACATTTTATCGACCAGTTAAATGTTCATTTCAGCCGGCTGCTTCGTGAGCACTCCAGCACTGTGGCCTTTCGCCACTCATCGGGTTTTTGGTTATTGAAGATGAAGCGAGTGTGTGATGAGTCACCGGCTCACGGCACTTTTCATGACGAGGCCTTTGAGTTTCTAGATGAGAAGCGACCGGAAAAGCAACACGCACGTCTGATAATCACATTTCCAAGCCGGGTTTATTCTCCGTCCCTTTCTCTCTCTCTCTCTCTCTCTCTCATTTTCGGACTTTACACTGTAGAAAAATTGGGCAGGATACCAAATATATGCAACACTGCACAATGAAACTGATTGGATCGTACCTCTCCTGCGAGACCTGGGATAAAGTACTATAAAGGAGAGTTTTTTAAATGAGTAATATACATTTTACTGTCAATTTCCTTTTTTCCCCCTTTTTAATTCTAATAAAGAAACAAAGTAAGATTGTTGATATTTTTTTTTATATGTCAGATGTAAAACTCTTCAGGACCGAGAAATTGTTCGTGAGGAAACTTGAGTATGAACATCATTCATGTTTTAGCTTTATGTATATCCAATTTAATATAATATAACAGTGTCTAATTTATACTTTCTGTGTCTAATCCACAGAAATGCCTCATGAATATGTCCTTTAACTTCACTAATGCATTTATACAGAATGGTGCAGAAAACAGAAAACATTTAGCAAAAATGACCCGACTGGTTGGAGCTGTCAGGAGGATTTTGATCAAATAACAACTCTTTACAGCCATGGTGATCAGGAAAGAATGAATCTTTAGGAGGATCGGAAGACTCAAGTTCCTTCAACAGGAACTTGGGGATGAACATCATTAGAATTTTACATTTAACACATCAGTTTGTAGTTCTTAACTTTTTAATGATGGATACTTAAGTGTAAACTGGCTTAATTAATTATTTAGTGTTGGTTTACAATACTTGCAAAAGTCTTGACTCTGCTCATTTCTTCATAGTTTGCTTCAAAGACTCAGACTTTCTTGAATTTTTACTTTCAGGCCGGTGATTAGTTATACTGCTGATGCTGAATGCTGAGTGGTTGGAACAGACGAGAGGGGAAATGAGGTCGCTGCTGAGGCTGTTACATAAACAAACTATTTTTTTTATTTTATCTTTGGGCAGTTTGAAGGATGTCAGAGTAAAACATTTGTTTAAACATGTAATCTACATTACTTTCATTTAATTTAATATCATAAAATGAGCCGAGTGGGGGGAAAACACTTTTGCACAGTGCTGTAAGTGGATAAAAAAAAAAAAGACTTTGCTTGCTGTTCCTACAATTAAAAAGGTCAGAAGTTAAATGAAAGTTGAAAACAAGATATTTAAAAAAAGAAAGAAGAGAAAAGACATACATTTTAGTGTGGGAAGAACATGTGATTCAAATGCTTTCCCCCCATTAATGTCCATTATTTTGACCTCAGTACATTATTTAATCTTTAAAAAAAAAAAAAAAAAACTCCCAAAAGGTGAATAAGAAGCTTTGTGTCAGAGTGAGTTATGCTTCAGGGGCAGAACAAAAAAAAAAAAACCCAAAAGCACTGACTTTGTGTTTGAAGCGGTTCCTCTCTCCTCCAGCTTTGTGCCTCAGGTCGATGAAGTAGTGCGTCACGCGTCCCGCATCCTCGGGGGTCATCTCCCAGGCAACGCAAAACGAGTCACAGGTCACCTCACTGATTTGGACGTTATGGGGTGTGGAGAGGAGATCTACCACCTCAGCCATTGCCTGAAGAGAGAGAGACAGACGTCAAGAGGTGAAAAATTACAGTGGGCCAATAAAAAAGCAATCTGCTGTAACAGACAAAATTCAATTAACCTTTGGACAGGCGACCCATCACCCCCCCCCCCCCCTCCCTCTCTCTCTCTCACCCTTTAGTACGATTTCAGCATGCTTTATTTTCATGATTAATAAGACTGTTGGATAAGGCTTGAGTAAAAAAAAAAAAAAGAAAGAAAGATAATTTGGTATGTAAATCTGCAGATTTCTAGTAATTAAAGATATACAAATCAAAATATTTATAACTGCTTTATAAAAAAAAAGAGATAACTTGTTTCTCAGATGTTCTATGCATAAAAGTTGTGATGTTAATGGATGGGGAAACATAAAAAATATATATATCCTGGATATTGCACTGATAGCTGATATAGTAAATATTTGGAATATATTAATTGTACATAAAGAAATAATATATTTTATATTAAATATTCAACTTTAAAACAGCCTTCAGCCTTCAACTGTAAAACAAAATAGAATTTTTTTTTTTTTTTTTAAGGAAATCAATATTAGGATTATTACCAACATGAAATCTACGTCACATGGCTTTGACCAAAAATTCCTTTGAATTTTGTTCAGAATTGTTCAGCGTGTGTGTGTGTGTGTGTGTGTGTGGTTTCCTTGTGTAAGAGCATTTCTGACTCAGTGAGTGTACGTGGCAGCAAGAAAAACAAGGATGATGCATGCACTAAGTGAATTTATTCTTGTTTATGAATTTTGACAAGGCGATCAGTTCTTGTGAGCATAAATCTGATTTTATGTGCAACAGTTGTCACCTTATAAAGGATCACTCACACAGCCACAAAATCCAATTTATATTTTACTGCAAAGATGATTTCTAGTGACAAACGCAATGATTTATTCCTCTATGAAAGAGAGAGAGAGAGAGAGAGAGAGTTACGCATCCTGTTCGGGTGCAAGTGGCATAAAATGTTTCACATGGCTGAGCAGTAAAATGACAAGTGATTAGATTAAAAAAAGATTATTTCTACTGTAAGTCATTTATTTGCTTAGAATTCCTAAGCAAATGAGAGATAATAATAAAAGTGTTATGATGTATTTTGTAACTTGATGGAGTTAAAATGATGTTACGTTTGTAGCCTGTAGCTAGTTAATTTCATTTAAAAAACAGAAACATATTCAAACATTCACTAAATGTAACATTACAATTACTTTTAACTTTCTATAACTAGTAAATGAAGTATTTTAAAGCTTTCAATAGATAAATTGTGTATACAGCCTTTCTCACTGATCTATGAACTTAAAAAGACTTTTTTTTTTCCACAAAGAGCTTGATTACTTTCAGTTCAGAAAAAAATACTATCGTGGTTGTTTATAAGTCACATACTGTAAGCATACAAGCTTATCCTCCTGAGACCCGGAGTCTACTGTGTGTACACTGCAATTTCTACTGACTGTTTCTCTTTATTCATAGCAGGTAACTATAAACTCGATCAATGTCTTCAACCAGGAAGAAGTTTAGCAAAAGAATTATACTGTACCTAACAGGCCTCATATGAGGGCGGTACAAGGATATATATATATATATATATATATAGGTTAAAGAGGTAAATCGACATTTTAAGAGCCCTCTGCTGGCTGAGAGTTGAATTGCAAGCACAATTTAAAAATAAAAAACTTTTGTTATATTTACACCTTTAGTAAATCTAGTCCGCAGGAAGTCACATGATCATGGCTCTAAACAACCGTGGTGAACAGAAGAGCATCTCAGAATACAACAAACTTTGAGGAGGATGGGCTACAAGAGCAGAACCCCACACTGGGCCCCATTTCTGTTAGAAACGAACATGAATCTAAAAGATTCTAAAAGACTGCTGAAGATCATATTACATGGTATATTTGTAAGTATATCCTCTTCATAATATTTTTAAATGACAAAAAAGACCTCGTATAAAGATCAGATATTGGTCCAGATCATGATTGAGCAGGATGCGGTTAACACCGGTGGGATGCCTTAATCGAATTTGTGTGAATCCGTGCCAATAATAGGCGTCTGCGGACGTCTCCGGTTTGTCTGTGATCGCAAATAGCTGGTATGCAGAAGGTTTTTGCTCAGTGCGAACTGCTACAGCACCTCTGTCTTCCTCCTATCCTGTATAGATATTTCCCTCCTAAGTGAGAATTAAACCTTCAAATCATATCAAATCTTCTACACTCGGCTCCGAATGCACAGAACTTCCTGTAACATGAGTGTGTGTCCTGCCATTGCAGGATGATTAGTGATAGCGGTGTAGTGGAGGTGATAACACGCATTATGGGTTCGATTAGCCGGTGTGATGGGTGACCTCAAAAAGAAAAGCACACACACACACACACACATACACACACACACACACACACACACAACCTATTATCACACACAAGACACACACAGTGAATGGGAAAGTGTCAGGACTTTGAATTATGACCACCTCTATCTATCTCTCTCTCTCTCTCTCTCTCTCTCTCTCTGTTTTCCCCTCCGAGGTCATTCCCTCCATAAACCCTGACAGAAAACTCACAATATTTCACCCACCGTGGCTCCTTTCATGCCTCGGCGCACTTCTGTTACATAAAACACACAGATGACCCGAAAATAAAAAATCAAGACGGACGAGTCGGGGGACTGCACGCTGTCTCAGATTAGCTGAAAATTCTTTAAAAGCTGTAACATTACTAGAAATAAAATGCACACTTCATTCAGACAAGACATGTTCGCTTTAGTTATGTACTACAGCTGCCAAGGTGAAGGTTTCTAACAAGTAATGAACATTTATCGCTACTACTTTATTGTTATCTCCTTACACACTCACCTCAAAATATATCATTTGGCTCAGCAGCTTGATTTTTACCTACAGTATTGTAAAATACGATATCAGAATATGTTGATCTGGACTAGAATCCCTAAATCAGTTTTATGTTAAAGTTTTAGCCAAAGAAAATGGAGAACTTGCTAGTTATTAATCAGCTATAATGGCAGTTTTAGTTTCACCTTGCTACCTATATTCCGCGGCACCTCGGCATATAAATTGTATCCGTTCCTAAGTTCTTACGGTGAAATTTCGTATTGCGAATCACATTTTCCCATAGGAAATAATGTAAATGCAGATAAACCGTTCCAGCCACACAAACATATTACTTATATTACCAATTTCCAACACTAGAATCATATTTTTGCATATAAAAACAATCATAACATTTAGAAAAGACTTGTAAATTAAATAAAGTATGAAATAAATAGACATTAAACCTCACTTAACCTTAATTTATGATTCCTCTTGGCACCGGCTGCTTTAAAAACCAAACTGAAAGCGACTCAGTTTTCTTCTTGCTACCGTCCTGGATAACGTTCTTGGGACCCATGGCGCTATGTCTTCACTAAATCTTGGAAAAAATCAAATCAAGGCTCCCGGACGTACACACAACTTAACCAGTGCTCGATTCGCCTCGGATTGGTCACTCGTATGCCTCAAAATGCTTCTTATGCCGAGGCTAATTCCTTGCTTCAGTTCTTAAGGTGAAAAGTCTTAAGGCGGAGCATTCGCATGCCGAGGTACCACTGAACACATAAAAAAGCCAACGAACCATACATTTACAACATTCCAGTAAACCCCCCTGATTTCCACCTGGTTATTTAACCTTCATGTGGTTCATACAGTTAAATTCAATTTAGGCAAGAGGCAAAAACATGTACCTACAACTAAAAGTGACAATAAGATGTTCACTGAAAGCTATCCGTTATCTGTTTTTTATTAGCATTCAAACTGCTCAGGTTAGCGTCTTAGCTCAGTTTGTCAGTGGAACCTTGTCATACAAATGCCCCAAGCAAACCATGTTTCCATATTTTTAATTCTTTATTTTTTGTGAGTCGCTTTTAGATAGCACCGCGGGTCCCAAGAATGTTAGCAAGGACGATAGCAAGAAGAAAAGGGAGACACTTTCCGTTTCATTTTTAAAGCAGCCGTGACAAGAGGAATCATAAATTAAGGTTTGGTATTTGGAAAATGGGTAATATTAGTAATAATACTAATAATATTGGTGCATTTTTTGGTGGCTGGAAAGGATGATCTGCATTTACATTATTTCCCATGGGGAAAGCGTTTTGCAATACGACATTTAACCTTAAGAACTCGCCTCCGGAACGGATTAAATTAGTATGAGGTACTACTGTACGGGAAATATAGGATTAGGAAATATTGAGTCACTAGTTCTAACTTGTTTGCTAACAGCTTTGATAGTTACACCGCTAGCTCAGCTAAACAACAAACCACAGTTCCTGTGTCTTTCTGTGTGTAAATCTCCATGAGAACTCAATCATGTGTAAATCTCACATCAGCGTTAGCATTAATCCGGCTCCGAGATGGCTGCGGATGTAAATTGTTTTTATTTTTTTTATTTTAGCTTTTTTACGCTCTGTGTCATGCTTTTATATTTATATGAAATCGTGTGTCACCGTGTGTGAGAAACCACAAAAGCTAGTGAGATTTTCAGGGAAGTGTGGGACGGTTTACAGTAAGAAGCTAATATTCTGGCTATAATCTTGGGTAAGCGATTACTGTATATTTGGATTGAGGAAGACTGATGTGTGTGTGTGTGTGGGGGCAACTTTGACTTAAAGCTTAGTAGAGTTTACGAGCTAATAAACATCTGTCCTTCACTTGTCCTCTGGGACTAGCGCAGCACTGTGATGGTAACGCCGTGGCAACGCCGCGGCAACGCTATAGCAGAGTTGTTTTAGTGTCATGGAAACAGCATCCTTTCTCTTTGCTGTCTCTCTCTTTGTCCAAGTTAATGTAGGGCACTAACATTCTCCAAGGACTTATATCAAAGACCTAAATTGTACACACACACACACACACACACACACACACCTGCTCTACTTTCTTTTCATTTAATAACTGTCATTCGTAGAAAGATTTGTTGCACGTGGTCATCATATCATCATATTCAACCGTCATCGCTCAGATCTATTTTATAGGGATTAAGAAACACTCATGCGTTTAACTCCATAATTATTGGCACCCTACAACATATGGGAACAGTTGTACCCTAAACATAGTGTAGATCTAAATCACCGCTGGAGGGGATGCAGAATAGACAAACTTCCCTGTGGTCTGAATAAGAGATACACACAAATATAAAACTATAAACAGTTTAATATGATTAATAATGAAATTGTTTAAAGGAGCATCACAATTCTTTACAGGTTGGCCCACGCCAAAAAGTTTGTGCACCCCTCACCGTCACACTAATATGTACATGCTAAGCATCCCATCCCAGGGTTATTATTCCCACTTTGCCGTAAGGCTTTCTACTAGATGTCGGAGCGTGGCTGTTAGGATTTGTGTTCATCCAGCTACAAGACCACTAGAGAGCTTAGGCACTGATGTCGGGATGTTAAGGAAGCTCCGGTTCCGGTTCGATGTTCAGTGGGGTTGAGTTCAGCAGGTCTCTTAGTTTGAAAGCAGTGCGGTGAAAAAAATGTTTAAAACAGCTAAAGCATGCAAAGACATTCTGTACAACTGTGTGCGTATAACTTTATGGTAAGAGGTTGAGAAAGAAACCGCATATGGGCGTGGCGGACAGGGGTGCACATAATTTTAGCGATATACAGTAATGTATTGTAATTGTGTGAAAATATAAATAATAAAGTAATACAACACTGTTAGGTTACTGACTTTTATTTATTTATTTAGGTAAAACTAAATGAAGTACAGTATATGACTGGTCCCGTCTGCCCTATTGTAGATTCTGCTTTAAGTCAATACTATTTTCTTTCCATACCTATTTTTAAGAAGTGTGAAATTCAGAACGTAAACCCCTTAGAGGAAAGAAAAATAATAATTTTTCAGATAATTTCCTTTCCAGTAGTTTTAAGGTGTACAATTATATGGTAATGTGCCTCGTTTTTTACTGTTTATCTACAATTACAAGTAATGTAGTTCCCAGAAGGGATATATGTACTGTATAAACATATACATACGAGGGGAGTTCAAGTCAAAGTGGGACTTTTGATTGTGCAGAATAACAGAACACAGTTCTGAGAGAACTGAGAGTTAAGAAAGTTTTTTGAAGTTCACCAGACCTGATTCATGTCTGAAACCCTGGCCTCCCAGGAACTCCTTTGATGGCCCAAACATGTGGCAATGGCTTATAACGAGGTCAGGACTGTACGGGGGTGTGGCAATAACTCCGAACCGAGTTCCTGTAACATGCAAGTGGCGTTGGTGTGGATTGTGTGTACAGTTCACACAGACAGATGCGTCTCTCTCGGAAGTCGTTAACATGTTATCCATCGATTTTTAAGTATCAATCGTTCCACTCGCTGAAGGTTCACAGAAATGACTTGCCGTGAGCTCCGAGCCACTTCGGCCGGAATCATCATTCACAGACGTACGGCCTTCTTTAAAACGTTCGCACCGTTCAAATGTTTTACTGCCGGTTAGATTCTCATCAACATACTGCATTTGAAGTCTCCTATAAATGTTAACCCTCTTCATTCACCAGAAATTTCATGAAAAGTCCTGTTTTGACTTGAACGCCACTCTTATCTATATATATATATACAACCTAATAATGACTGTTTACCGTATACTGCATACATTTCAGAAAGGGAGT
The DNA here is from genome assembly GCA_030068275.1 of Clarias platycephalus. Lineage (NCBI taxonomy): Eukaryota > Metazoa > Chordata > Actinopteri > Siluriformes > Clariidae > Clarias > Clarias platycephalus. The sequence continues at coordinate 29,045,272 of JAQQZT010000040.1, forward strand.
ACAAACTTTTACACTCACACCATGTTAATTCACACTTTACTACAGTTTTTTCATTCAGGTGTTGATTAATTGTCTATAGCATATTATATAGTGTATCTATAGCAACATAATATAAGATGAGACTTGATAATAAATGTAAAAAATTATTCTGAGGCTTGCTTTGGAATAACATTTTCGGAAGGAGTCTCCAGTGTCAGCGCTTTGAACCAATCACGGGCTAGATAAAGTTTAACATGATAATCTGCCTTTTATTTATTTATTCATTTGCATCATAGGAACTTTAAGAGAGAGTAAAATAGAGAGGCTGGTTAAGGCAAGAGCTGTTTGCAGCTGCTATAACATAAGTGAGAACAGGAACTAACGAATGTCATGAAACAATAAATGTTTTTTTTTTCCTGCCTAATTTAGTCGTAGCCAATTCCCACTTGTCATTCCCACATCCCACTAATTTAGTTGTAGCCACTTCAAGGCCACTTTAAGGCTACAACTACCACTGAGGGGAGGGTGAAGACTGTCACGTGTCCTCAGAACCATGTGACTGCACACGGAGGACAGCGCTGTCCGTTCCTTCTGCTTGCGTGAGCTCTCGTTACCGGGGGCGTATCTGACGTAATTATTAATAGATATAAATAGTTCGAAGTGTAAAATGTTAATTATTCGCAAGTTGCTGTGGTGTAAGTGGGATAAAACACTCCTGTACATGCTGGTAAAACGGTGGTAACAGTCAAGCTGCTGTTGATTGTTTTTCCATAACAGCACAACACCGAGTGTTTTATTCCTTACTTTACACACAATTGAACCTTTCTTGGTTAGTATATGAGCATTAAACACCGAGCACATCTCTTAATATGAAAGTGCCTCGTTTTTTTTTTGTTCGGAACTTTTAGAATTCTTGAATCTGAGTTTTTAGAATCCATACTTTAAGCGTTCTAGAGTCTAGAGAGGATTGATTTATCGCTTTGATCTGATTCAGAGTCTCATTCTGGGAATGGATTTCGAGCGGCAGAGTGTGACTGATTCACTGAGATCGGCTTTAATCTGAATGAAATGACTGAGAGAGAGAGATGTGTGTATGTGTGTGTTATTAAGGATATTGGTCATGGCTCAGCTTTCTCTCCTCGGACCTGCAATGCAGTCGGCGTCTGACCAAGTGAAAAAGGAAAAACATTTATTCTTTTTTTTCCCTCTCCATTAAATCTCTCTCTGTAGCGACCGAAGCTTTCTCGCAGAAAAGCTCTGTAAATGTCACTGATTTGCAGCCATTCACACACACACACACACACACACACACACACACACACATCCACTCTCTCTCCCTCTCTCTCTGTAGATACACTCAGGGGAAAAAAATAACTGAAATATTAGTGCCGACTCAGCAACATCTGAGCAAAACAAGACACGAGCGTGGACTGAGATCTTCGACTACACCTGCGCTCAGCCATGCAACGTGTTACATAATAGTAAATAATATTAATAATTACAAAAAACTAGTGCAGAGATGTACAGTAGAAGTGAACGCAACATGCATTGTGAACACACTCACACACACACACACACACATAGACAGAAAGATGGATGAGGCTTACCTTCCTTCTTACCTTAATGCCTGCAGCTTTGCAATCAACACAAATGCTGGAGAGAGAAAAAGAGGAGAAGAAAGAGAGAGAGAGAGAGAGAGAGAGAGAGAGAGAGAGAATAACAATAAGGGAAAGAGAGAAAGACGGATGCTGCTGTGCTGCTGTTTGTGTCTCTGCCCTGGAGTGGAAGAAGGACGGAAAGACGACTCTTTCTCTCTCTCTCTCTCTCTCTTCTTTCTTCTCCTCCTCTTTCACTCATCTCTCTCTCTCTCTCTCTCTTTACTCTGTCACACTTCCATGCCCTCCTGTCTCCGAGTCCCCCTCCTCTCCCAGCCCACCGTGCATGTGTGTGTATGTGTGTGTGTGTGTGTGTGTGTGTGTGCTTGAAGAACTGCAGTGGAAAACATACAGCAAGAAAACAGTGCAGGGTCAGGTAAAGAGTGTGAGTGATATAACAACAATATATACACCTAAACCTACACCCACACACACCCACACACACCCACACACACACTCACACCCAGTGAGTGCTGCAGTCTCAATCGCTCATAACAACAGACTGTGATTATTGGATGCAAATTGGAATGAAGGTTGGACTCCTCGTCATCTAATCCATCAGTTCGGTCATTAGATCAGAACCTGCTGTTAAAGCGTCCTCACGTTTTCTTCAACCGCCGAGCCAAAGTACAGGCGTGCAGATGGATCAAATTTCCCTGGATGCAACAAACAACGGTAAAGAAGGTGCTTAACATCATGACATAAGATATTATTATTATTATTATTATTATTAAGAAGAAGAAGAAGAAGAAGAATAAACACAATGACAAAATAAGAAGAAAGTCATAAAGGGAAAATAATCAGCATGAAATTGGCGTGATGAAGCGGAGTCCCTCTTACTTTCCTGAAGAAGATTCTTTTCCCAATAACACCTGGATCCTGAAGTGCTGAAGTTACTCCACAGTGATTTGTCCACAAACTTTTATCCATTTAAGAATTTTCGCTCACCTCTCTAACAATCCCGCTACTCTCATCTTCTCCATTATTCACGTAACTAACCTTTTCAGACTTTGACCTTGGAGGACTCAAGTGTGAGAAACTTACCAACTTCCCTCAGACTGAAGAAGCTACTTGGATGAGCGGTGAGATGTTTCTACCTAACCGTAAAGAAGGCCCGGTGACACGCCTCAACTTTCGAATAACCTCACCTGGACGACTGAGAACTTTTACTGACTTAAGGACTGAAAATTTTGCAAGAAATGTGTCTCGGCATATGAAGCATTTTGGGCATATGAGCGACCGAATAGAGGCTCGGTTTGGGCACTCGTATGCCGAAAGCCGTTCAAAACTTGTTTGCGTCAGTGGGAGGTCAAGTGAAGCCAGTTTACATATCTTTTGCATTTTGTGCAAGACGGTAGCAAGAATAAAAGGAGCCGCTTTCAGTTTGTTCTTTAAAGCAGCCGGTGCCGAGAGGATTCATAAATTAAGCTTAAGAGAGATTTAATGTCTATTTATTTCATATTTCACTTAATTTACATGTATTTTCTAAGTGTATTGATTGTTTCTATATGCAGAAATATGATTATAGTGTTAGAAATTGGTAATATTTTTGGGTGGATGGAACGGATTATCTGCATGTACATTATTTCCTACGGGAAATACATAAATATATCAGCAGCATGATGGGCACACTCTCCAAGGTTCTGGTTTTGATTCCCACCTCGGGTCTGTGTGTGCATGCCGGAGACTCCCACAGTCCAACGTGTTCCTCCTATGTGACCTTGTATACAGGAGAAAGCGGTATAGGAAATAAATAAATGAATAAATGCAGCTTTCCATGTTACAAAGACTTCACTGACACTGGAGACTCCTTCCCTGTAACAAACATCTACTTGTGGAAAATTTCACCTCACTAATCAACATCTTGCGAGTCGCTTCTACTCGCATACAGTATCTGCTGGTTTCCGTGCATCACGGCGCTGTGATTTACAGTAACAGCTCTTCAGCTCGGTGGGGTTTTTTGGCACACGGACAGACAGACGGACACGCCGGGAGGGGGAGATGTGTGTGTACGTGTGAGTGGGATGGGGGAGGGGGATAACGGAGACGAGGCGTGGGGAATCACCTTAAAATAAAACTCACCATGATGTTTTTGACAAACTGACAGTTCATTATTAGACACACTAGAGAAGCCTGCTTGTCATCCTCACAGACGCTGAAGTTCTAGCCCATAATAATGCTTGTTTCTTATTCAAAAATAAGGATGTTTTCTGGTTTTGGATTTGTACATGATGTCCTCCTCCTCCTAATCAGCATCGTCGTCCTGAGTTCCCAGGGAAAGGGGTTCCTCCAGAGCTGGAGGTGTGTCAGTGAGAGGAGCCAGATGGTCCCATATGGTCGACTTCCACAGGCAGTGCTGGACTGAAAAGAAATCCGCATCAATTTTACACCCCACTGATCAGTACACAGCATTAAACACACCGCAGCACACACACGAGCCAAGGAGAGACAGACCTTCAGCCCACTGTACTCCCTGACCAGGCATGGAGGATACTTTGTTGATGCTCTACGTTTAATTATTTTTTTTGTTAATCTTCAGCAAGTTCTCTCTTCTTCTATTCATCCAGCCAAAGCATGTGTGCTCTACATCAATCAAAGCGTCTTACTGGTACACTTGAAAAGCATGTAGTGAAGAAATGAGGAATGAAAGAATAAATTCTTAGTAATTTTTCCTCCCAAATCTCTGATCATCACTCGAGGCTGTAAAACACCCGTCTAACAATTAACATTTAAAAGAAATAGATGTGTTTTTAAATTATTGTCCATTTTTTCAGCTCCTGTTGGTCTGTGAAGTCATCTCTTTGGACTCTTGCTCATGCTGAGTCAGTCTGTGTCGCCGTGCTATCTGCCCTCTTCTGCATACTCGAGTTCGCAGACACACTCCATGTGGTGCATGATTGACGGAAGGAAGAGACAAAGAACTGCTTAAGATACAAATTGGTGCTTTTAGGTATAGGCTTCCGGAGGATGCACACTGCACGCACAAGGCAACATACACTGCACATGTTATCAAACATCTGGGATTAAACATGCACAAACGCATGGTTGTATATTTAGTTATCTTATATTTTTATAGCTTGTAACTTGAATGTTCGTATGTAGGGGACGTAATGTATACTCTGTTTTGTTCTCATTTAAAAACAGAAAATCTTTATGACAGCACGGTTTAATGTCACTTAAACAATCAAATAAAGTTGAAAAGCATGTTTGTCATTGAGTGTCAGAAGTAAATGTATTTGCACATCATCAGCATAAAAAATGAAAGTAAAGTTTGTATCGACTAATAATTGATCCCAAAGGGAGTATTTACAAGGAAAATAACAATGAGCCCAGAATCGAACCCTGTGGCACTGCAGAAGAGAGAGAAGCACATGATGAGAAACAATCACCAACAATCGCAGGGAAATTTTTAGATAGATAAAAAAGTAAAACATTTTAGATAATGTAATTATTACATTTCATGATCCACAGAGTCAAATGCAGCAGTAAGATCAAGGAGCACCAGTAGATCAGGGTTTTTACCATCAACAGGTGTCAAAAAATGTCATTAAAACTTTCAGTAGTGCAGACTCACTATGTATAGACTTAAAACAAGATTTAAAATGGACAGTAACTGAAAAACAACAAGTCTTAAAAAAGCATGATAGGTCTCTAAATTTATGAGACCCTTATCATTTTATTTATTTACTGTATTTATTTATTTTTGTGAAGGAGCGTCATGCCAACCGCATGCTTAAAAGCAGCTGTAACAAACCCTAAACTAAGACAAGTGTTCAAGAAACCAAGTAGACAAGGCCTCACTTTAAGTAGCTTTACAGGAAATACATTTAAAGGACAATCAGAAACTTTATATAATTCACTTCTTCAGCTATTAAGGAAAAAGAAACTGGTTGAAACTTAACAGACATAAAAGAGCACGTTGATGAAACATGTACGTTTTTAGAGCAAATATTTGTTTTTTTTCCCTGACTGCAGACACTTTTCCAACAAAAAAGTCCAAAAAGTTCTGACAGGGGTTCTGACAGGTGTCTGGGGATGTGTCGGTAGACAATGGATTTATAAAAGTTAATAGTTTTTTAATAACGCCCAGGACGATGGCAGCCGTTAATGATCACTTTAGATGAGCAGTCACATTTTGCTGATTTCATGACATTTTGAAGGTCTAACTAACATTGACAAGTTATGACAGCAAAATTATTACAGTATAAGAACAATTTTTTTTTGGCCTTTCTGTGAAAGTTTTATCTTCACACCCTGACTGGAAAAGCCCTGTACTTGAAAATTTAAACTGGTGTTGTATAATCATATAATTAATTTTACTGTCAGTCAGTCAGTCATCTTCTATACCGCTTAATCCTGCATTCAGGGTCGCGGGGGGCCTGGAGCCTATCCCAGGAAGCTTCGGGCACAAGGCGGGGTACACCCTGGACAGGGTGCCAATCCGTCGCAGTAATTTCACTGTGTGAATTCAATTTGTAGAATGTATTAATTCCCCTAGACTTTACATTTCATATATTTGGAATAAACAGATTGTATGACTTTTTCCCCCTCAGTACAGGAGGGAGGGTCTTACCTCTTACATGAATTTTATTTTTAGATTTGTTTATTGTACTTCTGATTTGGAATTCAACAACAACAATAATAATTATTATTATTTAATTTTATTTATGCATGTATTTATTTATTTATTTATTTCTTATTTAGACAAGATTACACCAGGACTAGTGAAATTTCTATATTACAAAAAAAAATTAAATAAAAATTGATTGATAAAAAAATAAACAGAATCAACAAATAAGAAACAACTAAGAAAAAAAATGGAACCACATGGAGACTTTATTAAACACCCACATGGAGACTACACTTAATATCCGTTCATTTTTCCGTTAGTGATATAATATGAATGTTAATAGTTATAATATTATTTAAAAATAAGGGACAGTTTTATTTTACATCCAGTGACAGATTTGATGCTTAAAATAAAATAAAAATTATAGTAATAAAAAAACTTGAGTTACCTATGGCTTAATGTTTTAATCACTAAACTATATTTATTCATATGGTAAATGTTAAAGGTCTTCTTACTCACTGATCTTTAATTACAATAAAGACCTTCATAGTTTACAATACAGTATAAATAAATGATGATAGGATTACTCGCTCTACTGTTCATATGTGGAACTTCACTTTTTAAAATTATGTTTAATGTAATGCAACAGTGGCTGCTACAGAAAAAGAAAAACTTTTCATTCTCAGAAAAACATCACACGTAAAAGATCCAGTGAAAGGATTTCATTGCACAGAGAGCAGACCAGGACTCTAGGACTGTAGGATCGGACAAGAGGGGATAGTCTGTCTCACACACACACACACACACACACACACACAGACACCATGATATTTTGTGCTGTGCTGTGCTGCATTACTGAGTGCTAATCTCAGTGTAGGTAATATACTGTGCTAAGAAATACACTCTTTAATACTTGTGATCTCCAGCTATATTATGAACTTGCGTAAGTACCCGTCGTTGATGGGTAAAGTGTTTGTAGAAATAGTTAAAAGGTTAAAGTTAAAAATAATCTGATCAGCTTTAATGTAATCAGCGATAATATTATTTCAGGGTGAAGCCCATGTACAGTACATGTCTGCCTGTCTCTCTCCACAGCAAAACTCTGTCTAACTTATTAATACAAAGAAATCATATTTCTTAAGGTTAAGTATCACTTAACTTAATTGATTTGAACTTACTGGGTCAAGTAAGTAAGCAGGTCAGTCACAAAATTTAGAACAATCTTTTTTAATTTTGTTGAATGGTGTGGGGAAGCGTTATTAAATAAGTTTGTAATCAAATTATCTTATTATTGTTAATATTAATTTCAATAAATCCTTTTAGTGTGATATTTATTTATATGGATGTAAACATGAAAGGTGCCAGATTATTCAGTCACTTCAGTGGATTATGTCTATTTAGTGTAGGGTCACTGTGCTCTCAGTTTGAGTATTTTACACGCCCGCACCTCGGACTGCTGCGCAGAGGTGGAAAGTAATGAATTACATTTACTCGCATTACTGTAATTGAGTAGATTTTTTTTGTGTACTTATACTTTTTAAAGTAGTTTTTAAAATCTGTAATTTTACTTTAACTTAAGTATGTTTTGTTTAAAGTATTGTACTTCACTACATTTTAAAT
>JAQQZT010000040.1:29087745-29102115 GCA_030068275.1 Clarias platycephalus
TTCCTGGGATAGGCTCCAGGTCCCCGCGACCCTGTATATAAGGATAAAGCGGTATAGAAACTGACTGACTGACTGACTGACGGATCCAGAGAGAGAGAGAGGCTAAGAGAAGGTAAGGGACAGTGGGGGTGGAGGACACAAATTGAGAGAGAAAGGGAGGTAGGTTAAGAGAAAAAGAGAGAGAGACATTAATGGAATGAAGACAAGAGTGACAGAGGGAGACATACACAAGAAATACGGGTTAAAAGAAAGAAAGCGTCAGCTTAGAAGAAATTGTCTGATAAACAAAGAGAAAGAGAAAAAGGTTGAGGGAAAGACAAGATGATGAAGACTGTTGAAGACAAAAAGAAAATTAGGTTGAGAAAGAGACACTTAAGGTGGGAGACAGACTGTTAGAAGAGCGGTTGAGAAAAGAGGACAGAGAAGGAGAGATGGGTAAAGATAAGGACAGGAGTGAACGTGTGAGAAAGAGGAAGAGAGAGAGAGACTGGCATAAAGAGAAATAGAGACCGGCTAAAATAATGAAAGACACTGGGAGAGAGACGTGAATAGAAAGACAGGTTAAAATAAGGACAGGGTGACAGCGAATGAAAGAGAGACTGGTATAAAGAGAAAGAGAGACACAGTAAAAGAATGAAAGGCGCAGGGGGAGAGACAGGAAAAAGAGAGTACGATTGAAAGAGTGAGAGAGAGACTGGTATAAAGAGAAAGAGAGAGTGGTTAAAAGAATGAAAGCCACAGTGTGAGAGAGAGAAAAAAAGACAAAGTTGAGAGAAAGACAGTTGAGTGTGGGAGACAGAGAGGCACTGACAGAGAGTGAGAGACAGGTTAAAAGAAAGTGACAATAAATGTGAGAAAGAGAGACTGATATAAATAATAGAGACAGGTTGAAAGAAGGAAAGAGAGGGAAAAGCAGGTTGAGAGAGAGACAGACGGAGTAGTTGCTTTGATGATGATGGTTTAATTGAAGACAGGACTGAATAAACATATGGGTTACAGAAATGTCTTTTCTCCGATATTCCTCTTAGACATTGTGTCTTTAGCTTCCGTCTGTCTGCAGAAGCTCTCTCACTGCTGACATCCTGCACACATCCTGTTAATGATCAGCCAGAGAAAGGAGAAATTTGGTCCTGAGTCTGAGAGCTACATGTCGACTGGGTTTAACCAATCAAAACCAGATCTTCGTTTATAATTAATAATAACCATTATTGTGATCTCGACAAAACAAAGAATGAGCTGCGAAACATCTGTCAAACAAAGCACATCTGTAACCAAAACGATGGAAAGAAATGACCGTTTTACGTCAAGCATTTTGAGAACATCAGCCGTCTGTAACATGCTACGTACCCTGAAATATGCTGATCTTAACACATACTTGAATGTTAAATGAATGAATAATTGTTATATACAGAGTTTAACGTTGAATAGGTGAACTTAAATTTAATACTTTAACAAAATAGATAACAAAAAATATCAAATTCTTAACCAGCAGTGTAGTGTGTATGATTTCTATTTTGCTAATTCCTTAAACTAGCTTGTGTTTCATTGTGGTTTAAACTTCCCTCTAAAAATTACCTCATGCTAAGAGGACAAACAACTTTGAAAAAATAAGCTAACAAAGAGAAGCTAGCGCTACATGGCTACAGTTAGCTAGCTAGCATAGTCTTGATTGTCAAAACAAGGATTGTTTAGCAAATTAGTCTGACTAGTTTTTTGAAAAGAAAAAAACAACAACAGGCTGATCATATGACTTCACGATGGACCTACAAGGTTTCACTGAAAACCTTAAAATGAAGTAAAATTACAATAATAACAAAAGTCTCTGCCTCAGAGACTTATAAACTAATTGTCGTTTGAAATTCCCTCCAAAATTCCCTCATTCTAAGACAACATACTTTATAATCATCTTTTTTTTTTTGTTACGACATGAAAGAATAACCTACAGTAGGGAAGCTAGTGCTACAGAGCTACAGTTAGCTAGCTAGCTAGTATAGCCTTGTCGAAACAATGATTGTTTAGCAAATAATTCTGACTGATATTTCTAAATAAAAAAGCAACAAGCTCGTGATCTTTGATTGAGTCATGATTAATGTACTACAAGGTTTCACTAAAAACCTTAAAATGAAGTAAAATTACAATCACTTTACCTTATCTTTCTGTTTAGCTAATTTCTTAAACTAGCTTGTGTTTCATTATGGTTTTAAAATGTCCTCCAAAATTACCTGAAGACAAAATAACTGGAAAAAAAAAACTAACAAAGGCTACAGAAATTAGTACTACAGAGCTTACGTTAGCCAACTAGCTAGCATAGTTCCGATTTGTCAAAACAAGGACAAATTATTCTGACTGACTTTTCTAAATAAAAAATCAGCAGGGATATGATGATTGATTCTTAATTAATCTACAAGGTTTCATCAAAAACATAAAAATGAGGTAAAATTATAATCAAAATCCCAGATTGGCCACGAAACAAGACAAAAGTAATTGAGAACGTCAGCTTTTACCTCAGATCTGTTGGTAAATTCGTAAGTAAAGTCTAAGTTTGATGGAAATTAAAGGGTAAATGCGCTTAGCGTTAACTGCTAACTTTTAATCGCGTCTGCACCTAGCATATAGCAGGAACGTAGACCTTTTCTTTAATCTGTATTCTTTTCTTCTTTGTTTCGTCTTTATCAGCTGGAAATCGATCTTTCGAGACGCTTTTGAGTCGCAGACCGTTTACAAACAACGTTTTCTTTAATCCCATTATCGTGTTTTTCGGATCGTTGTGAAAGAAGCCTTCAGGAAATCTAAATCTAGTTCTGGTCGTTATCTCAACTTGGTTTCTCAGGATCACGTGAAACGTAAGACCTCGATCTCGGATGATAACTGATGGACATTCATGAATTAATATAGCTGTGTGTTAGTGTATGGAGCCCTGTGAAGCTCAGGAGAACGTCAGTACAACGTCAGCACAACGTCTGTGCAATGTGAAACAAGGTTCAGGTGCTATAAATATGGAACCAATAGTGTGTCTGAGTGAACACACATTGTAGAAGTGGGTGCGTGATAAGACCGTGTGTGTGTATATGTGTGTGTGTGTGTGTGTGTGTGTGTGTGTGTGTGGGCACCAAGCCCAGGACTGTAATAGGAGGAGATGGAGCGACTCCACTGGGGTTAAAAAACAATGTAGTTGTGCTTACACAGCTGTGGCTCTTTGGAGTGCCACTGCCTCTCCCACACCACGCACCATACCAACACACCCTGCCCTCTCACACACACACACACACACACACACACACACACGCTGACTCTGCGTCTGTGAGTCAGACTGCCCTTTAACCTGTAATCCATCTGATCGTGCTTTCTGTGCACTAACTAATTGCATGATCGCTGCTTTGTGATTATGGAAAACCCCTCAGTATCACTTTGTTAAACCCGATCTCTTACCCAAGATCTCCCAACAACAATAAAGGCCAAAGGGCTCGCAAGTGAGTTTTCGTAAAGATAGGGAGGAAAAAACAGAAGGAAAAAAAACCCCATCTCCAGTCTCTCGTGCTGTGTTTTAACATAACTGATTTATTTTTGTTCATTAATTACCACATCTGAGGCAACAGACAGTGGAACATGTTTTAATATAATGTACAAATCATTTTATATTATAGCAATTTACATAAAAACATCCTAAAATGTATTGTGTTTCTATTTTTTTTTATGTACAGTACTGTGCAAAAGACAACATGTGTGGGTCTTTTTTTTTTTTTGGTCCAAATTTTGTTATACAAGTTTATTTCATAACTTATTTATTAATAGTCAGTACAAAAAAGATCAGATTCCCAAACATTAGTATCCCAGCGAAAAATAAAGACTTACAGTATATGGAAATATCTGTAGGCCAGATTTTCTGGAAGTCTTCTGGCTTTTGCTGCATGAAAAAAGAAGCAGGTGCGACCGAGTCCTCGGAAGGACTGTGTCTGGTTCTGCAGGAGGCTCGGTAAAACTAAGTAGCTCATTTTATTACAAAATTGAAAAAAAAAATTAATAAAAAATTCTAAGTTTAACCACACTAATGTTTGACTTTGTCTTATTAATTACTGTTTATTGCTTTCTGTAGTGCTTTTTTTTTTTTTTTTTAGGTAAAAACGTTTTGTGAAGACGTCCTTGCTCTACAGCAGTTATATGCATGTGCCTAAAACTTTTGCACAGTACTGTATATATTATAAACTTTTTAAAATCCTTTTTTAGATGTTTATTACACTGTTTCTGTTATTCCTGATAACACCACAGAGCTTGAATCTAAAGGTGATCTTTCAGCAGGATCATCGTTTTTGAACGCTGCAAATACAACCTCAAAATAATGAAATTTTAACCCTTTTTTAAAGTATTTATGGTGATTAACATTCATTCGCACATTGTCCGAGCACATCCGCGCTCCCTTTGGTTTCTAACAGGGTTTAAAGTTCTGACTGGAGATTGGGACGGACACAGCATCTCATTAGTGCTTGTAATGTTACAGTACCTCCCTGTTTCATTTTTTTTCCAAAATATTAGCTCATCCTAGTTCCCAAAATACTCTACTGTAATATAGTGTTTGCACAGCGTCCAAACTACGTCAGGTCCACTTTCACAGAATAGATCTCAGACATTAGGCAGATTATTTTTTCTTCTTTTTGCTGCTTTCCAGTTAAATATTTTGGTAAATTGCTGTTGTCCAGTATTGTTTTGGGGCGCTTGTTGTTATGTACAGTACGTACATTAAATATCATTTCTGTGGTTTGCATGCAGTTCCCTCACCATAGCAACTGGTGTACTGATCCCGATAAGGCCCTCAGTTTGGTCTTAATATTGTTTTGAAGATTTTCTCACAACATTGTGTTATGGGGCATTTGTACAATGTTAACCCATCGTCATATAGTCAACATTTCATTCAAGCCATTCTAACTTTCATGTCATGTTGCCAAATGAACATCACCATAGCCAAAAATCCCTGCCTGGTTAGTTTAATACAAATAATTCTATATCACCAGTAAGTTGATTCATTTTTATAGTAACAGCTTGTGCACAGCGGTGGACAAGCCGCTGTGCACATAATATATAAAAAAAAAAAACTAATAATGCACGGGTAAAGAACATGTCTTTTTATTTAACAATAGATGAAAACGTGTCAATATGCAATTTTTCATAAATGAGACGTTTATTTAGGATTAATAAAAGGAGTCTTCAGTGTCAGAACTAAAGCCTTCATTATCAGTTTAGCTTTTTTTGTAGAGGTTGGGGTGGGGTGGGGGGTTGATACAGTTACCAGTTACCGTTTCAGTTTCAATTAATCGATCAGTGACCAGAATTTCCTGCTTTTTAGTTTGATTGGCCGTGACCAGTGATCGGCCGATCAGCCAAAGTATTCTGTACCGATCGCAGAAGTTTCCGAGTGGTGCAACAGAAAAATTTTGTATGGTGTTACATTATCAAAAATCTCTTCTGATCTGCCTTTCTCTCTAAACTCTGAGCGAATTAGTCTCAAGCCCACTGATCACACACACTTACACCAGTCTCACAACACCAAAACTCAACCCACGCACTCACTGTAGAGTTTCGGGACTTGGGAGGCGGTGGAACGGCACAATTTACGACAGATAAACTATTTACACATTTCCATCCCGTGTGGTAGGAGTGAATTATTTGCTAAGTTTGTTTAGAAATAATAATTATGGTGGAGGACAGAGATACATGCTGCTCAGTTAAATGTTAAACTCTTGTATTTGAAGTTTGAATTGTTTAAATGCGAAATGAGAAAACTAAGATATTAGGAATGGGCTGCATTTAGTTACTCGTTAAACTTTTTATAAAGGTGTAAAAATGTCACAAAATCAGATAATAATGTAATATCGAATCGGGATATTTATAAAATCATGATACTTATAGAATCATAATTTTAATCGCATCGGCACTGATATTATTGTACCGGGAGGTGATTGGTGATTTCTATTCCAGTATATTTTTGTCTTGGCCTTGCTATCTGGGTGTGTGTGTGTTTGTATGGGGGTGTGTGCCATTACTTTCTCTCCCCTGTCTGTTCGAGGGGATCGTGATCTGGTGTAAGAGGAAGATAGAAGTTAGTGCCTATAACTTTATTTTTGTCTAATAGCAAATGATGATGAGGAGGGTAGTATTGAGGGATGACTTTCTTTGTTTTTCAACGAAAAAACGAAGGACACTAAACAGATTGAGGTCTCGAGTCTAGTGCGTTTGGAGCTGCTTCAGCGTGAGACCGCTTCATCGCCATAACAGCTCGGGTTAATCAAGTAATTGTTGTTGCATTGAAAACACGAACGCTGTGAGTGTTTTGGAAAAGAAACTTGTCCTGTACATATAAAATAAACGATTTAACACGACATGCTGTTTTTTTAACCCTGTGCCACCTGACTCTGTCGTCCCGAGGGACCGGATCAGAAACTAAACATAAACACGTGTGTCTTTTTCTGACCAGTGACTGCAGCGACCGCCGCGTGGTACAGCCACACCGCTGAACGAGTTGTACGTCAGTGAAAGAAATTGCCACCAAACCTCAGAATGCCTCCTGAGGTAAACACACGCTAACATAAGACACTTTTGAGCGTGTGGCGACTCTTTAGCGCTAGATAACAGGAAATGTCTAGGCTATGTGGCGAACGCAAGAAAACGTCCAGCGCTATTTTATCCTGCGGACTCGCTGGAGACGCTCGCTGGATGTTTGAGAAACCCGACCGTCTGCAGCTGTTCCTCCAGACGTGTTTTTCATCTTTAATTGTGTTTATAACAAGAGCCATAAATCTGTTAGCGCATGTCACATTCAGTCATCTGCATAAATCCACACGCTTAGCAGAAGCCACAATGCCAACTTTATTTTTTTTATTTTAACTTCGCTTTTAAAAAAGGAATCACATGTGTATGAATAGCGTGCTAGCACTTTAGTGGTTACCGCGAGCTACATAAACCAATACGCTGAATCCCACACCATGATGAAAAACAGTATAACATCTATAATATATACAGTAAACAGTTTGGATTTATTTTCTACATTCTAGAACAATAGTGGATTTTTATTATTTCATAAATAACAGGGACGGGAATCAATAGGGACCAGACGATACGATGATATCACGATACGTAGATGCTGATACGTTTCGTATTTCGATTCTGTAAAGTGACACAATTTTATAAATATTCCGATCGAATAATACATATGTATTGCCACCAAAAATACAAACATATATAAAATAAAATAAGAATACTTTTGATAAATACTTAAAAATACTTTTAGAAACAAAAATTGACTTGTCTTAAGTCAATACATAAATGGACACACAAAAGAATCATGATACATCACTGAACTGATTTTGTCTCCCATCTCTAATAAATATTACTGAAAGGTGGTACTATATGGTAATTAATATGGTACTGAAGCTATATTAAAGTTGTATTATTATTATTCATCCATCCATCCATTTAGGAACCTCTGGAGTCCAACTAAGGACGTGGAAGCCAATGGTGTGGCTAACATACTGTGCTGCCTATATTATTATAAATTATTAATATATATTCCTTTTGAGCTTTCCTTTATAGTATGGTAACAAAAGATAAAGGTCAGACTGTGTAAGATGAAGAACTTCTTTCTCCATCTGAATGCTTTAAGTTAGTTTAGCTTTTTTTTCTGATTAATTATTTTAGATATTATATTTTGTTATAGAATGTTATATATTTGTTATATTTAGATTTTTTTTGTATTCTTCATGCTTTGTGCATGTGTGTATGTGTATACTTTATATTTATTTTTATATCTGCCACAATAGTATATTGGTTAGCACCGTGGCTTTGTACCTCCAGGGTTCCGGGTCGATTCCCACCTCGGGTCCATGTGTGTGTGTGAAGTTTGCATGTTCTGGTTCTTGGTGGGTTTCCTCCCGGTACTCCAGGTTAAAGACATGCAGATTAGGTTAAACTGCCTGTAGTGTTTGTGTGTGTGTGCCCTGTGATGGATTGGTACCCTGTCCAGGGTGTGGCCTGCTTGTGCCCAAGGTTTCCTGGGGTACGATCCCGGCCTCCCACTATACTTCATTCCCCTATTCTAGTAGTGGTAAACTTTCCAATTTTATAAAAGTAATGATAACTTTTGTTCTACCTGACACACCGCGGCAAGACTTCCATATACGAACATACAGTATGCATATTTTTTAAATCGTCTGTGCATTAAACAAAAGTGACTAAAAAGTAGTTACACAATCCAAAACATTTCCTGTTCACTGCACATTTTGTTCATAGAGTCATTTATCGTTCAGTTAGAAAGAATAACTTTAAAGGATTAGCGCTAGCTCGAATAAATCATTAGGATCTTGTAAAGGAATGTTCGGAATCGTGAACGACTTGTTTATATCTCATCCTTGTACACATTATAAACAATCCTATCTTGGTGCCCGAAGGCTATTGAAGGTCTCTGAAGGGTTTGCGTGAATGTCTTGCTAAGCGATCGGCTAATAACGGGTTAGCACAGAGGCCGAAACCAGACGCTCGCTAAATATCACTTATTTTACTCTTTCTACACACATATTAAATGTGAGGTTTCTTTTTAAAACAAGCTCTATTTCAGCCTGTGGTTTGCCACAGATTCTCCAGGATCCTCACCAAGTCTGACTGTGTGCTTCTGGAAAAGACACCAGATTATATCCGGGCCCCGAGAGCCAAGGGGAAGTTTAATATAAACAAAAATTTAATAAAGATGATAAGACCTCGCTTTAAAATAATAAACAGTGGCGAGGAATCGTTGGCCGTGAACCAAAACGCCCTCGAGTGCTCTTTTTAAGTTAAGTAGCTTCCGAAGCGCCAACCTGTGATCAGACGCTGTTTATACAAATGATTTGGAGAATGCCACGGACTGGTTCAGGTAATTAAATCTGGTGCGTGATCGCGCAGATTCCTGTTTAATTGCTGGAAATAAGATGATTGCATAAGAGGATTAGATAACTCGGTGTGACCTGGGATAAAGCTGGGGCAGGTGTTAGGTTTGTCTCCGAAAACATGGAGAATCGAGGTGAAAACATGGTGTATGAGCTTTGATATTAAAAAAAAAAAAAGTTTTTTTTTTCATGTACTATTAAGTAATTGTAATTTCGCGTTGTCTCATGCGTCATCCTGTTGGTTTTCTTTTTTTTTCTTTTCCGTCAAAGCAGCGGCTCAGACTCGGAGATTTGAAGCAGAAAATTTTATAAACTATCAAAACACAATTTTAAATCACAAATAATCAGGGTTAAATCACGACCTGTGCATGGATTAGCTCGACAAGCAACCATATTTAAATGCAATAACCGTTCAAGTCAAACTGGGACTTCTGGTGAATGAAGGTGTAAAAACACACACAAAAAAAATGCACGGTGGTGAGACTCTCAGCTGCAAATGTTTTAAAGAAGGCCATATGAAATCCTTGACTTGCGGAAGAGACGCATCTGTCTGTGTGAACTGTACACACAATCATTCACCAGCACCACTTGCACATCACAGGAACTCGGCTGGGAGTTATCGCCACATCCCCAGTCTAGTCCTGACCTCGCTCCAAGACATTTCCACATGCTTGGGCCATTGAAGGAGTTCCTGGGAGGCCGGCGTTTCACATCTGAAGCGGGCTGTCCGATCTTGCTGGTATCCAAGCACTAGTGAAAGACTGGGATGAGTTTGTTAGTGTATCAGGGGATTATATAAAGAAATAAAGCGAGTTTTTACTCTCAGAACTGTGTTCTGTTATTCTGGCCAATCAAAAGTCCTGCTTTGACTTGAACACCACTTGTGTATGTATTATAAGCATACAATAGAGATGTAAATATTAGTGTAATATATATTATTTATTTAGATCATTATATTTTCTCTTGTTTCCATCATTCTTCAGTACTTTGTATTTACTGAAATGCATCTTTCCATAGCAGCGAGTGTTTTGTATAAAAATAAATACTGTAATAGATATTTTATCCCATTGTTTCGTCTCATTTTTAGATCCACGCATCCACATGGTCCAGCTTGTCTAGAAAGAGACACACAACCATTTGGAGCAGGAATGTAGTGGTGTACAACCGAAATCGACGAGTCCTCGCTAAACTAGTCCGGGGGTTCTTCACACTCCAGGGCTAATGATGTGTGTGAGGGTTACATTCTCTGACCTCGCTCAGCATTTCTACTGATCTACTGAGATAATATCATTGACACATTTCTTTAATTTAACAGGAAATTCAATGTGTTTTGTTTGACGTGAGTGGAGGCTTTAAGTTGGAGAATATAATAGATCGCTTCTCTACTCTTATTGTAACTCTGTAATCTCTGTTAATTTTATACATTTTGATTATCATTAACTATTTCAGGAGAAAAATCCTGGAAGTTTGTTACATGTTTTTTGGTTCTTGGTGTATTTTTAGGGGTATTTTTAAGGGTTTATGATGTTAAGTTTAACCGGGCTCTGCACTGCCTCCAGTGGCCGGGGTTTGGGCATTAGGGGGGAATCGAACTCGATGCCCAAACCCCAGCCACTGGATGTAGTGCCGCGCCCAGATGAAATGGGAGGGTTGTGTCAGGAAGGACATCTGGTGTAAAACCTGTGCCAAGTTGTGTTGCGGATCGGATGGTCCGCTGTGGCGACCCCATGACGCGAGCCGAAAGAGCAACAAGAACATAATATAAAGAATATGTTATAACTGAGTTTTTTATGTGGAAAGTTGTCAGCATCCCTGTGCTTATATTAGATTAGATTTAATTAGATTAGATTTGATTCAACTTGTCACTGTGCATGTACACAAGTACAGATGTCTAATGTACAGGAGATGCAGTAGACATTGTACCAACAATGTGCAGTGGTGGAGACAGCTTAAGAATGTAACATGCTGGACAGGATATATTGTACATATGTATAGTATATTTACATGTTTATATAGTACACAGTGTATATACAGGATATGTTTTGGGTGAAATATGAAGTAAAGACAGCATTTACGTTATGCACTACTGAATAGTGGATCAGCTGTGCCGTAAGTAAACAGGCCCATGGAAAAGCCATTTCTCAGTCTGTTTCTGGGCACTAAGTCACCGGGAAATAATCCATGATTAGGGTGAGAGGCATCTCTGATAATCCTTTAATCTTTAATCCTCTGCAGGCAGCGTTTCTTGTAAAAGTTCTCAATGATAATATATGATGAGTCTGTAGTTCTTTATAAATGTAATGTTTTACCCTTTAAGGGCACTTATTGAAAATCTTATCTTTTTGAAAGCCTTTTTATAATTTTGGAATAAAAATGTGTAATTATTGTCATTTTTATGTTGCAAATCGACGTCAGTGAACTTAACATATATTCCTTAATTAAGGCGAAGAACCACATTTGTGGGAATTGTATATTTTTTTATATTTTGTTTAATTTTTTGGTTATTTCTGTTTTTGCTGCTTATGTTTAAATAACTGTACCTTTAACTTTATCTGTGTTTCTTTTTTTATATATATATATTTTTAGATATACACAGGGAACAGTGTTATCCTAGACCTGATTCACTTCACTAATCTTGATTTGCAACATAAAAATGAGAACAATAAAAAAATAAAATAAAAAATTAAAATCACAAAAGTAAAAAAATTGTCTTGGAAAAAGTCTTGACGTTTGGAATTTCCAAGTATTTTCATTTTTGCCCTGTAAAGGTCAACTGGGATAATATATATTTTTTCAAAACACTAAAAACAGATAAAAATTAAAGGCCCATTTATTTAAACATTAAAATATACAAAAATTAATATAAATAAACAGTGTCAAATAAACAGTGTTTTAGGTTTACAAATACATTATCCGAGGCCCATCTGAATTTGTTAAAGAAATATTAAAATATCATGTTTGACCAAATAAATAAATAAATAAAAATTCTCCTTAGAAAATGCTCAGTGGTATCAGAGCAGTTTCAGGCCGTGTCCACACGTAGGTTTTTTTTAAAAACAGAGATTTTTCATCTTTGTTTTTAAGTATAATTCTGTCCACACGACCTACGTTTTAAAAATATCTTTGTCCAGATGAAAACGCAATACGCCATGTTAAGTGCTGTTAGGAGCCTCTTTAATCAACAGGGGGCCAATCAGAAGTCCAGACAAAACGTCATTACCTGTTTCGCTTTGTAGAAGTTTGACGGGTCTCGTCCGAAACCGCCGTCGCTGTCTGCGGGGTCTGTGTGTGAGAGTTTTGTACAGCATGTAGCAGCAGTGAGCTTCACAGTACATTCAGGCTCCTCTGTTCATTAACATAATGTGTGAGTAACTGCGTGTGCATGTACACGCGTGTAAAAAGTCCAGTACACAACGTTAACACAGTCACTAGTTTACTGTACGCAAGTCCACTATTGAACAAAATATCATCATAAACAAAGCTGACGTCAAATCAAGGAGACGAGCACGCAGACAGACAATGACATCATCGTCACAAGGTTTCCCCCGTTTGCGTGTGGATGAAAGGCGAAAACCGTAATGAGGAATGTTTTTTAGCTTGTTAAGCCACACAGTGATCTGTGAATCATTCAAGCATTAAAAACTCTCTAACTCTCTCTGTTCTCGGTGCTTAAGTCCTGACCCGGTGAGAAACAGGTGCAGATGAAGACAGATGATCAGGCTGGTGATTAGTTATACTGCTGATGCTGAATGCTGAGGGGTTGGAACAGACGAGAGGGGAAACGAGGTCGCTGCTAAGACTGTTACATACATCAGTTAATTACATTTATTACAGTATAAAGAATTGAGATGGGCTCGAGACTTAGTGTGTGATTTTCGTACATACAAAACCTGAATAATTCCTTATGTATTTCCACTTAAGAAAGTAGCACCAGACTCGGATCGGAAATAAATCAACCTAAACCTGTTTCCAGGAGGAGTTTTCCTGAACAGGTTCTGCATCAGTGGCTGACTTCTAAGGTATTAAAACTATTAGATCTTGATGGGAAAAGGGTCGGAAGTAAAAAAAACACATTCCCCAGATGTGAAATCAAAGCCTCAGGGTCTTGCTCAAGAAGTCAGTGGTGAGATTTGAACTCACATAATTTACACTAATCAGCGGCTGTAATGATTACCATTTGGGTCAGTACGCACATTTTGGCATGGTGTTGGGAGACTCACACGAGGACTCGTGTCTTCTCACGTCCATGTGTGGTCTGCTCTAGAGGCGTAGAGCTGACGGTGTGAGTGACAGCTGACAGAACAGATTCAGGCAACAAATATGTGTGTGCATCATCCCTTTAAAGGTGTTGATGTTAAGCTTGAAAGACTTCGATACACACCTGTGATTAGCTGCTGTTACAGTATAAAAACTTCTGACCAATCAGATTACAGAATTGAATTCTGAGACACGCATTGAGGATGAAGAGGTTTATTTAAAAAGAAAACACAGAAGAACTTCTCGTGTCTTGTTTATTGTTTTTATTGTTTTGTTTGTGTGTCATGGAGTCTATCAGGAATTCACACGCATGACAAAAGACCCTCTGAATTGATCCGAGACACAAACGGACTCATTGTCGGAAGTCCGTGTGCTCTGGTGTGTGAATGTTAGAGCTCTTTCGCTTAATTATCACGTTTTAAAAAAACAATAATGGCTCTTTTGTGCTGCTTGAAAAGAGAATATTGTGTGTTTGCTGGCGCTGCAGAATTCCTCACACACTGAAACTCGTTCATGTATCTGACCTTCTAACATCCCGGTTTCACACAGCAGCACTAACGGCGTTCTAATCTCTTCCTGTTCCGCCGCCGCTTCCAACACACTCACGCCCAGAGGTTGTCATTTGAGCGTGTGATTAACACCTAATCCGATGTGGGGTATATGTGTGTGTGTGTGTGTGTGTGCGCCACCTAATGAGAGGTTTCCTGTGTGCCTCAGGGTGTATGGTGGGTTCTGCCTGCATGATGGACGCTGAGTTCCTAAACCCTTTTTAAGGGGAAAGAAGCTGAAGCATGCTCAGAACATCTCTGGATGATGTCACGATCATTTACTCATTATAATGATTAAGCATAATGAGTACAATGAAATAGAATTAATTCATCAGAATATAATAGAATGCAGATCATTTCCAAAAAATCTAAAAGATTGTACAGTATATTTCTTTTCATTTTTTTTCATCAGAATAGAATACAATAGGGATTGAGTAGTATGTCTTTATAAATACATTTTCATTTAATGTATTTTATTAAATATACTAGATTAGAGTATAATTTAATAAATTTAAGTGTAATATAATAAATATTCTATGTATTATATTATATTTATTATAATATTTGAAATATAATAAAATATATATACAAACCGGATTCCAAAAAAGTTGGGACACTTAACAAATTGTGAATAAAAACTGAATGCAATGATGTGG
>JAQQZT010000040.1:29105714-29124005 GCA_030068275.1 Clarias platycephalus
ATGGGTTCACGATTCAATAAGAATGGATTTGCAGGCAGGATTCTTGGCAATGGCCGAAGCATGTTCGTGTGTTTGTGTGTGTGTGTGTGTGTGTGTGTGAGGCATTGCTGTGATGAAAAGCTAAAAGGCAGCATTTCTTAAGAAGAAACGAACACAAGGTTCATGTTTTCGGCTAAATGTTACAAGGCCCTGCTCCAAGACTCTGATGTCTGATGGCTTCCAGAAGATATTACGGTTCACAGCTCAAGGTCATAGAAGAAGGACATGAAGGATAATCAGACTGCTTGTTTTAAAGTGCTTGCTAAAAGACAGGAGTTGGAGAGCAGAGTTGTGATCTGTTTTGCCAGCTAACTGAGAACACTAGTAGAACATTTGAGAAGAAGTTAAGGAGGTCTAAAAAGGTCAGGGTGTGACGATCAGAAAATAATGTTGTAATGACGGATTGCTTCAGAGTGTTTGTTTTTGAGAACATTGCTCACACGACATTCACTAATGTTTCCACAGGGTTACGTGCGTGTATAAAACTTCTAAAAACATACAAGCAATCAGTAATTATACGGGAAGTTTTTAGAAACGTTGCCAGAATGTTGTTTATAGAACAATAACCGAGAAGTTATAAAATGTAACCGATTGGGTTCACTGATTCGATGATTCAGTGCGATAACCTAACCTTGTGTGTGTGTGCGTGCTATAGGTCTTTGGGGACGTTTGTGATTCAGAATCAGGTCAACCTACAAACGTTAAAATACAATCTAAAAGTCTAAAATTGCTGAATTGAATAAACATAACACGGCAAATAAAAAAAATGCTTTGATCTTCCAAAAAAACTCATGTTTTGTGAGATTATTGTCTTTTTTTTCTTCTTTCAAATTTATAAGCGGTTGGCGCAACATCACCACCTACTGGACTGGAGTGTGGAGCGGGAAAAAAAAGATCGCTTTGTATGAGACGTGATGCTTTAACATCGACGACACAAGTTATTGGATACTTTTAGTCGTTTTTAATGCTTTACAATATTGTAAGAAATACAGTATAGTTGCTTGAGAAGAATCAGACAATAAACATTAGTGAAAAAATTCGAAAATCTTAAAACTCAAATCGCAGTCCTTTTTTCTCTGCAGATTTTTCTGTAAATGCTGCAAAAATATGCACATCGCAATGCCGGAGAAATTTATTTAAATCAACCTTATCCTTAAGGCCACCAACATAGGGCAACGAGCGTTCTCCATTGAAGAGGACTTTCGCTGTTTCTGTAGCGGTAGGGTTTTTACGGGGACTGAAAAATCCGTCCCGCGCAGGTCTCTACTCTAGACCTCCGGCTGCGAGAAGTAACAGCCTAACCCGGGAACCGAACCAGCGATCTCCGGATGATAGGGAGAGCAGTTTACCACTGCGCCACTCGGAAGCCCAATTAAATCAAATGTTTTTCGGCAAGATCTATGATCTCTAGTCTGTTCTGATGATATAAAAATAATGTTTGTGAAATGTTGGAAGACATCCGCAGTAGTAACGGTTCATTTAAACCATTCATGTGCAAAAAGAAACAGGGTTGTGTCCCAGATTCCTCTTCAACACCATGTGCTTGTGTTTATTTTGGTTCCTCTTCAGTCTCCACCTCTCATTCTGTCACCTAATGTCTGCACCTACTCTGTGTTTACTTGCCGACTCGTTTCTCTCTGTCTACTCTCTGTTTGTTTGTTTTTTGTTTAGGTGCGAAGTCTTGTGGAATTTGGTTCCATTTTTGTGCCCGAGACTTAGTTATATCTATATATATTCCTTGTTCATGGGTTTCATCTTAATAAATCCTTAAGACCTTGCATATCGAAGATGAATGAATGAACATAAATGTATTAATTTTACCCTCTGTCTGTGTGTGTGTGTGTGTGTGTGTGTGTGTGTGTGTGTACAGGTCTTTGGGGACGTGGAGCCTGTAAGGATGACATCAGAGGGCTCAGACTGCCGCTGCAAGTGCGTGATGCGGCCCCTGAGCATTGAAGCGTGCTCAAGGCTTCGCGATGGGACGCTGAAAGTGGACGATTTTTACGCGGTGGAGACGGTGAGCTCAGGATCGGACTGTAAATGCTCGTGCACAGCTCCGCCCTCGTCTCTGAACCCCTGCGAAAACGAGTGGAAGACGGAGAAACTCAGGAAGCAAGCGCCCGAGCTGCTCAAGGTAAATACACACACACATATATAATTGTGGACCTGAATTGTTATGTAGCTCATGTTGGATATTTTTGCTCATTTAAAAAATTGTATTACGATGTGGTATGCTCAAATACTTCTCAAGATGCTCTGAGAGATAATTATAGCAAATTAAACCTGACAAAACAAAAAGGCAACACAATCTGTATAAATTCTTCACCTTGTGTTATAATTGCATAAACAATTATAATAGTTTTTATCTCCTCAAAGACACATCCATGTCCCTCTTATTATAAAGAGTGTTTGTACAGGAGACCTGCTACTCCACAGATCTCACAGCTCTCAAAGTTCATCATGAGGTCACGCGTTACGTGCATCACTGATCGCACTGCCGGTCACATCTGCGTTACAGTCGTTAGGCCAGCGGTTGTATTACGCTTCTCAAGCTATTGGATACAAGAGCACGTTTAGTTTATAGCTGTTGTGCTGGTTGTACTTATCCATGAAGCTCCATATGGAGGTCTGTGTTGCAGTTCTGTACTGACATCATCCATGATGAATTTAGGGACTGCTTTGAGAACTTCCATCCGGTGTATCCAGGATCAGTATCAGGCTGATAGCAGGGATATATATATATATATACAGTACACACAGTATACACACAGTACATTGAGTTCTTAAGGTGAAATTTCGTATTGCGAAACACATTTTCCCATAGGAAATAATGTAAATGCAGATAATCCGTTCCAGAAAACCCAAAATATTACCAATATTATCAATTTCCAACACTAGATTTTTTTTGCATATTAAATCAATCAAAACATTTAGAAAAGACATGTAAATTAAGAATCTGAAATAAATAGACATTAAACCTCAATTTATTAACCTTAACCTTAATTTATTTACCTCTTGGCACCGGCTGCCCAAAAAAACAATTATGTAAACTTTCTTCACTTGTCTTTCGACTGATGCCAACAAGTTTTGAACGGCTCCCGGACATACACACAGTTTGTCACTGTTCGTTCGTATACCAAGGCAAATTTGCAAGATTTCAGTTCGTGAGAAGAAAATTTGTGAGGCGGGGTGTTCGTCTGCCGAAGAACCACTGTATACAGTATATTGGAGAAAAGGAAAAAATATTCAATCAGATCCTGTAACAACTTGATAATCGTAAATGTGTACATATAAAGTGACTTAACTGTATATGAATAATTGTCCTCTATATTTATACTTTCACATTTATTTATATACGCAATTAGACTATATTGTAACCTAAACAAAATTCTTGAAAATATCCCAGTGCAAACTGCTCGCATCGTTTGAAAAGTACTTGCAAAATACTCACCTTAAAACAAAACAAAACAAAAATCACTTCTTCTTTTGAGTTTTTGGGATGTTGGTGCAATACCGCCATCTACTGGAGTGGAGTGTGGAGCTGAAGATTGACGAGAAAAAATGATTAGGGTATTGTACAAGACATGATGTTTAAACACCACGAGTTACCCAGCAGTTCAGTGTTTAATAGATACTTTTGGTAGTTTTAAATACTTTGAAACTTTGTAAGAAATAAAGCTGCTCGAGACGAATCAGATGATAAACATTAGTGATATTGAATCGAACGTTCAAAATAGCAAACGCTCAGGCAGTATTAACGAAACAAAAAGTGTTGCAGTCAGTGTTTATACCCTACATACACTCATACACTCATACACCCATACACAGTACCACATCTTGTCCCTTTTTATACATGACCAGAAGTCAATGCATGCCACTAATAAAGAGGAAACATGTGCCCGAGTTTTCGACAAAAGCCGACTTCATAGAGAAAGACGCAGCAGGTTCGAGTTACGGACGTTTCGCCTCACGCTTCCTTCGCAGTGTCCTGCTGAGTTCCTCGATAAAATCAGGAAATTTCTCGGGAAGGATTTCAAAACAACTGCTGAATTTGTAAAAGGAAGTTTGATCATTGAAAAAGCCTGTCCATTCAGGAACATCTCATATGTGTGTGTGTGTGTGTGTGTGTGTGTGTGTGTGTGTGTGTGTGTGTGTGTGTGCGTGAGTTTGTATCTGCACTCCATGGTGGAGTTGCTGGAGGGGACGTTGTACAGTATGGATCTGATGAAGGTTCATGCGTACATGAATAAAGTCGTGGCTCAGATGAACACACTGGAGGAGGTGAGAAATTCAGTGATGATGCAATGCTAATGAACCTGCACACCCAGGTGGGTGAGTTAATGAGTTAACGGGTTCATTAAAATGACTGTATGAACACATGGTTGGATTAATGAATGAACGAATAAATTAAAATATAGCTCTAATGAGTGATTAAACAGACGGATTGATAAAGAGATTAAACAGGAGAAATTATCGAGCAGGAATAATCGAGTGAATGAACAGATGAATAAATGAATATATGAGTGAAAGAACAGGCAGACTTATGAATGAATAAATGAAAAAGTGGGGTAAATAAGTCGATTCCGAGTGAATGACAGAAAGAGAGGATGAAGTAATCAATGAGTGACAAATCAAAGTGATTAATGAATAAGAAAATAAATAAGTTAGTAAATCTATCTATTTATCTGTGATGTTTAATAAATGTGTAAACAATACGCAGCAGCTACACGTCTAGGG
Source organism: Clarias platycephalus (assembly GCA_030068275.1). Lineage (NCBI taxonomy): Eukaryota > Metazoa > Chordata > Actinopteri > Siluriformes > Clariidae > Clarias > Clarias platycephalus. The sequence continues at coordinate 29,110,491 of JAQQZT010000040.1, forward strand.
AGACAATACTCCGCCCGTACCAGTTTCTACTGCATTCTTTGTACCAGTTGTTTAAATTCATTGTGTGTTCACCCGATTTTTCGAGGATGTTGTGGGAATGTGGCCCAGTGTGTGTTTAATAAAACAGAACATGAGCAAGTAAATTATTCGTCTGAAAATATCGCAGTTAGAAATAATGATTTTGATGGAAATGATGAACGTGTTCTTCAAACTTTGCCTTCACCCAAAAAAAAAACACCTTTTGCATCGATTACAGCCTGGCAGCCCAGGCTTCTAGCTGTCAGTTTGTCAAGATAATCTGATGAGATTTCACCCAATGCTTCCTGGAGCATCTCCTACAAGATGGATTGGCTTGATGGAGTCTTTTCTTCATACCATATGGTCTCACTGCTCCCACAACAGCCTAATAGGCTACAGATCCAGACTTTGGTGGCTGCTCCATTACAGTCAGAACTTCAAGTGTGAAATGGAAATTGTTTGTGAAATTCATGAAAATATGTTTTTCTTTGGAAAACAAAGAAATTTGCAAGTGATTTTTGGAAATTTGGTAGTGTACATCTTCATCATTGGCATCTAATGAGCATCACTGAAGATATCGATGGACGCGCTTGCGCACTCTCATAACACCGACAGCCACGCCTTGGTAGGTCCGTCACTTCTGAAATCTTCTCACAATCATGCTCAGATGTGGCTCCTTCAGGAACCCCTGCAGAGCTCTTCTTGCAGTCACTGGCGTAACAAGATCCTATGTCAGGTCCTCCCTCACTATAGCCACACTTACATGTACTTTTTCCAGCTCACCTAAAAGCAATATGTGAAATGGAGCATATACTGTACTGTATATATCCAAGAAGAAGAAGAAGAACCAGCGCCACCGTTTCACAATCATCTGATCCAGTAATGTGTGTTTTTGGTAGTCGTAAAGACATGCGGGTAAAGCCTCAACTTCCTTCCCCTCGCTGACCTTTTCTCAGTGGGATCACAGTAATTAGACAGCACCATGACAGTCTTGGTGTCCTGCCAATCACAGAAAGAAAGAAAGTGAGGTCATCCTTTGGAGCCATTGTGAATTTATATTTGCTCAAGGAAGTTTGCTAACTCAGCATTGTGTTTTTTTTGGGAATCCCTTTTTGTTAGCACGAACGGTGCAGGAGGCGTCCAGTCCAGGCCTCGTCATGTCTTTAAAGAGTTCCAGGCCAGAGTAGAAGTTGTCTATGAAAACAGATTAGATAGATAGATTATTGATCCAGAAGGACATTTCAAGGATCGTAATACAATAGATGTAGTTAGCTGCAAATTGTCAATAGTGTAGTGCATACCAACAAAAAAAAAGAAAAAAAGTTGAATATGCAGTGGACAGTCTAGTGCAAAAAGATGAGATCCATAGTAAGATCTGGCTAGATTTATAAGGATACAGTAAGATAGACCATTCTCCTGTGTCTCCTCTCACCCTACAAAGCACCAAAAACCTTCCAGATTCATTGAACAAGTTGCATTCAGTATTAATGGGTTAATGAGTTTGAGAAAGAGAAGATGGATTTATTTTAAAAAATGAGGACAGACAGGTGGATGGACATGTGGACAGATCGAGAGCTTGGTGGAGGAGTTTCTATGAAATACAAGACAGAATTTTCAATCCTTGTCCTTCTTACAGACGATAAAGACAAACATAAGCAGAGAGAACGACTTCGTCCGGGACAGCGTGATGAACCTGTCCAATCAGCTGAAGAGGTACGAGAACTACTCGGACATCATGGTGAGCATTAAGAAGGAAATCTCTAGCTTGGGTGTGCAGCTGCTGAAGAAGGACACCACAGACAGCAACGCACAGGTAACACTAAAGAACACACACCACACACACACCTACTGATTCTCTCTACCGCTTATCCTGTCAAAGTACTAGGCGGAGTACACCCTGGGCCTCAGTCACACACACACACACACACACACACACACACACACACACACACACACACACACACACACACACTACGGGTAACTTGTTATAAGTTATAACCTGTAAATCTTTTTACATTATTTTAGCCTTAAATGAACCTCAGTTTTTTCTGCAGATCATCATTACTCACATTAGTTTGCTAGTCTGTCTCAACGTGAATGAGGTTCATCAATATTGCAAGTACTACGACTGATCACTGGTTCATGTATGATTGTAGGACACCGACAACAAGAAGGGCAAGGAGCCAGTAAAAACGCCCACCAAAAAGTCCCCGGTGGCTAAACCTCCTCCAAAGCCACCCAAAGAGAAACCCATTAAACCCAAAAAGGAGCCTCCGCCCCCCAAGATGCCGAAACCTGCGAAACCAGAGCCGACCCCCAAGAGCAAACCCTCGGGTCACCAGCCAGGGGTCATCAGGGGCATCACCTACTACAAAGCCACCAGGACGCAGGAGTCAGGGACGGACAACGCAGCCAAAGGGGACAAAGGTACGTGCCTGTGCGTGTGTGTCTTATCTGTGTAATGAAGGTTTATAGAGTACACACACTTATCCACATGAACGATTCACTGTGTGATGAGTTCATGATTTCGCATGCTGTTTAAAGACCCATGCCAAGTCTTTCATTATTACACAACATCGCCTAAATGAATCCCATCACTCAGCTTGTTTTCATTTAAAGGATGTTCGCTTTGGGGCTGCTTTACTGTTTTGGCTGAACAGCTTGAAAACACCTCCTGTTGCCATTTGCTACACACTTGTTATTCAGAACTGCCAGGAAGTCACAGCCCCCCCTGCTGGGCCACACCCTCCGCGCGGTCTTAAAACATCCTGAAATCTGCTATAGGCAAACTGGTTCTCTTAAACACACTCTATAAAGAGTCATCCGTAGTCCCTCTGCTCTTGTATCTTCTCCTTATAAAAGCTGGTAGAGGTAATTGTGAACAGCAGAACAGCTCCGAGGCAGAAGAAAGGATTGCTCATTGTCTAATGCAGAAGAGGCGACCTTTCATGGCTAGAAAAACATGATACAAATACAAATTGGCCCTCTAATATTATTAAGTCTAATCTCCGCCTCTGAGCGCGTGCAGAATTTAGAGGAAGTTCTTTTGAACTGAATTTCAGATTATCTGTGTGTAGAGGGAATAACAGCCAGTTTTATGGAAACACACTTCATCTTCATGACTACACTGTGCTATTGTATGTTTTTTTAAGATCACAGTGAATGTTCAGTGTACAGAATTAAATCCTGCCACTACACAACTTTTCACATTTAACCATCAGAGCACTCAGATACGTTTTAGTCGTGTTGGTTAATAAATATATACATGCATCATTGTTAAAGCCGTTAATATTTCTGTATTTTATCATTAAAAACACAAAATCCACAATTGTGACTTTTTACCCATTCTATTCTTATTATCTACTACGGGACTAAAATGTTATAGTTGTGAGATACGGTAACTCAGCATAACATTTTCATTTTAACATGTGACTAATTTTTCACACAGTTGTGTCTTTTTACCTTAAAATTAAGACTTTACCTCAAAATTGCGAGATGGCAAAGTTTGTTTTGATTATTTTGGCAGTTTGAGATGGTATCACTCAATTGTGACTTTTTACCTCAAAACGTTGAGATAGTACCTAACCGTTCTGACTTTTTACCTCAAAATTGCAAGATAGAACCACACAGATGAGACTTTTTACCTCAAGATTGAGTGTTACACAGTTCTGACTTTTTATCTCAAGATTGAGTGTGACACAGTTCTGAATTTTCCCCCTTAAAATTATGAAATAATGTCAACCAGTTATGACTTTTTACCTCAACATACTTCTTAATTTTTTACCTCAGAATTACAAGATAGTGACACATACTGTAGTTATGACTTTTTACCTCAAAATGACGAGATAATGTCACAGTTCCAACTTTTACCTCAACATAGTTCGGCCTTTTTACCTCAAAATTGAGAATTTCATACAGTTCTGACTTTTTTTTACCTCAAAACCAGAGATAATGTCACACAGTTAAAATTTTTTACCTTAAAATTATGAGATAGTGTCACACAGTTCTGAAATTTTACCTCAAAATTGTGATATACAGTACTATGCAAAAGTCTTGAGTCTCCCATTAAATTAAATGATGTAGATTATATGAAAGAAATGGCGACAATTTTTTTTACTACGACAGGCTACAAACAACCTCAGCGGCGGCCTCATTTCCCCTCTCGTTCATGCCTTAAATTAGATGTTTTTATGCTTGAAAGATTTATAGGTAACTGTGTGGCTTAACAAACAAAAAACATTCCCCTAAAACTGTTCAGGTAAAAATACTGGACTGAAAATGAGGGACAAAATCCTTCAGGAAACCTGGATAACTATTCCTCAAGACTACAATAAAGATAAATAGAAGAAAGTCTGATTAGTTGGAATCAAAATATAGTGTACATGTTAAAGGTCTAAAAATATAACTTGCCAGATTAAAGCTGGCCGTTTTAGTCAAGGAATTGTGGTGGATTTGTCTAATTCCTATACATGATCTGAATCTCTTAAGCTACGTTTACACAGTCAGGTTAATGTGTTAATGCTTATTTAGGTTGAATAACATTAAGAAATCAGTATTTGGTGAATGAAGCATGTGCACAGGCTGCAATTATGGCGTTTTTTTGTTTCACAACCATGGGGACGTTTGCATGCCACCATGGGGACGTTTGCATATATCGCAGAGCTAGCGTTAAGCATATTTCACCTTCGTCCATCTTGGCAAGTGTGTAGCGCAAGAACCTCCCTTTAAGTATGCGCGATGTTTCAGATGGTATGGCGAGTGTAAACACTTGAATCGGATATGGGTCATAGTTGAAAGAACGTGTAAACAGACGGTCAAAAAAATCTGATATAGGCAACAAATCAGAATTGGGCATCAAGACCTGCAGTGTAAACGGGGCTTTATATTCAGCACACCACAATCCCCGCCCACTTTATAGTCCAAGCTAAGAAATGCTGACATTTAGTAAAGTTTCAGCTTTGGAGTGCAGATTGTGGTCAGCACTAAAATTAACCTCATTTGAAAGCAAAATATTATTATTTTTATTATACAACAAAACAATGATATTGAGTTCTCATTACTATGAATATTCTAAATTTCCTGAGGAACTTCAAACATCTTGTGATGTTCCTGAAGCTTTACGGCGTGTTGCGGTCTTCAGTACGAGGCGTCTTAGATCCACTCTTCCTCCTCCCTGAAGGGGTTTCTTCATTTGTCCTGCGCTGCTGGAGTTATGTTGTAATTGGATTCTTTGACTGACTGTGCAATAATGTTTGCTATATTTATGTCTGACTCTCCCGAGTTGATGCTTAATGTTCCAGACGAAGCTCCCCCTCGGTGCAGGAAGAGTAGGCTCAGATTAGGCGCTCTCTCCCTCGACATTGTATTCAGGGAGATGTGTTTTGCATGGCGCGACATGAGACGGGCTCGGCTTGAAAACACAAACACTGCAGGGATAGACTCGGTTACAGCGCAGGAAGTTACTATGAGCGCAACATCTCATAAATAATAAATATCTCTTTTGAAGTGGAATCTGCAATACATTGGAGTGAAACGTTGAACTCTCGGTCGTAATCCTTTTCTCTTTCCCCGAAAGAAAGCGCAGCCAAAACACACACCGTCCACCAAATCGAGGGCAAGGGAGGTCCCGAAATCGTCTTGGAGGCCATCGAGAGCACCACTCCTGTGACAACGACAAAAACAACAACTGCAACAACAAAAGCAACATCAACAACCACCACAACAACAACAGTAGCTCCAACAACAACAGAAGCAGAAATAATCTCCAGCGATGAGGAGGTCTTCACCACGAGTTCCCCGGAGTCGGACGCAGCAACGGAGAAACTCTCCATCACCTTCACACCATCCCTGAAGAGCACAAAACCCAGCTTTAACAAAACAGGTATGTCCGGTTCCTCTGTGGTCCCCGTTTTTCTCCTGCCTTCTAGCCTTTAAAGGTGGATTGGCTTCTCTAAAAATAATAACCTCACAAAAAACCCTCATCATCATCATCATTATCAGGTTCTGGTTCTGGTTGCTGGGACCAATAACGTGACGCGGTGAAAATCAGCATTTAATCGAATCTGCATAGTGTTTATGCAAATTAAGTACATGAAAATCTTTTTTGATACTATAACTTTACTTTCTTAATGATTAATCATGACTTAGCTATGTCTGAAGCAATTTCCTACATTCTGTTTGATTTTTAGATTCTTCCAGTAACTTCGTATGTGTATGTCTTGCTCTCCTCAGTGTTTGTTAAACCCTTGGAGTGTGAGGGCACCATCGCTTCGGTGGAGATGCCAGAGAAGCATCACAGCTACGGGCGTAACGAAGGCGCCTGGATGAAGGACCCTGTCGCTAAGGACAACAAAATCTACGTCACCAACTACTACTACGGCAACAACCTGGTGGAGTTTCGCAACCTCGACAATTTTAAGCAAGGTAGGAAAACATGTCAAAGCTCCAAAAAGTCCACGATCCGAGGGGATTAATCAGAGAAACTACCCAAAGGATTCAACACTTGACATGATGCTACCACAACCATGCTTCTCAGTAGCGATAGTTTTCCCAGATTGGCCTTTAGCCAAACACAGCTCTCATTTCACTATAGAGCTCAAATCGTAGTGCATACATTTTTACTAACTTCCTGTATCTGACTGCAGGTCGCTGGAGTAACCTCTACAAGCTCCCTTATAACTGGATAGGAACGGGTCACGTGGTCTACAACGGCGCCTTCTACTACAACCGAGCCTTCACCAAGAACATCATCAAGTATGACCTGCGGATGCGCTACGTAGCGGCGTGGACGCTCCTGCACGACGTCGTCTATGAGGACACCACGCCGTGGAAGTGGCGCGGCCATTCGGACATCGACTTCGCCGTGGACGAGAGCGGACTCTGGGTAATCTACCCGTCGCTGGACTACGATTACTCGCATCAGGAGGTGATCATCATCAGCAAGCTGGACCCGAACGATCTGTCGACCAAGAAGGAGACGACGTGGAGGTCGGGCCTGAAGCGCAACCGGTACGGCAACTGCTTCATTGTGTGCGGCGTGCTCTACGCCATCGACGTCTACAACCAGCGAGAGGGCGAGGTGTCGTACGCCTACGACACGCACACCAACACCGAGGCGGCACCGCGGCTCCCATTCACCAACGAGTACGCCTTCGTCACCCAAGTGGACTACAATCCTAAAGAGAAGGTGCTTTATGCCTGGGACAACGGACACCAGCTCACTTACAACATTCACTTTGTGGGTCAATGAGACGCTCAACTGTTCTGACTTTTTTTATAGGGAAATATAGAGATTATTAAAATAAATGTACAAGGGTAATGAACTCTTTTTGACTTTCAACGAATGGCAACTAAGTAACGTTATGAAATTTGAGTAGCAGAAATGGTTAATAATGTGTCTAGAAAATGTTCAAATTCAGGTTTGACAAGCTTGAAATTATTACTTCCAGACATATAAATATAAAGAAATGTTTTCTAGCGGGAAAAACAAACAAACATCGATCGAGTCGATGATTTCTTTTTGGAAGTTATATTATTTTAAAAGTTCCTTGCCTGTATTACCGATACACTCATTTCCTTTTTGGGATTTTGATACAGCTAATCCTAGGAATTATACTTTCTTAGAAATAATAATTAAAAGATTTTTAAAAAGAAAGTTTTTTTTTCCCGCAAATACAGTATATCAGGAATTGTTTATCTGAGTCTGATAGAGTACGGTTGTTTTTTAATGAAAAAATATTGTACTGCATAGCATTATAATTAACGTTTTATATTGTGAATAAATAATTTTTTATTAAACATGTAAAACACCATTTAAATGTTTATGGTACTTCTATGAATTAGGGTGTATCAGTAAAGTACGTAAATGACTCATTTATGCTCAGCTATTAATTTTGTAAAATATAAATGACTATTGCACTGTAAATATTTCCAGAAACTGTTCGTGACAGAGCTGTTTGTTAGATCAATAAGGGTGTGGATTTTTTCTTATGTCTCTCAGTAAACATTAGTTAAACTCCTGGACGAGTTTCGTTTATATTTTCTGTTTTGTATGACTCACGCATGGAGGGTGAAATGTTCCATGTTCTCTGCACTATAACTAAAATAAACGTCAACCCCAGTATCATGTCTCTAGAATCTGGATGAAATCTGGAAGCTTCTGTCAAATAAAGAATGTTAGAGATTGTGCAGATTAGATTCTGAATTTATTACTTTTTTATCTTTTGCTTGGAATTCACCAATTACATGTTAAGTACTGATATTATCTAGGTACCAGTTGGAGATGGTGAAGGCCATGGACTCGAATAACTGAGGGGTAGCTCAGTGGTTAAGGCATTGGATTACGGTTCGGAAGATCCCAGGTTCAAACCCCACAACCACCAAGTTGCTTCTGTGGGGCCCTTGAGCAAGGCCCTTAACCCTCAACTGATCAGATGTGTAAATCAGATTTTTTTTTAAATGTAAGTCGCTCTGGATAAGAGCGTCTGCCAAATGCCGTAATGTAATGTAATGTAATGTAATGAATAATGTCCTGTAATCATGTTAAAATTTACATTGCATATAATAGTTTATGGGCTTATTACTGTATATAAGAGAGCACTCTCCATCTTAAAATAACTTCCTGGCCCTTAAATACTAATGAAAAAGCTATTAACGAAACAGCTTGAACTCTGCCTGCTATGCTACACCTGTTTTAATTAATCGCTGACATTGACTTAATATCAGAATATAATGATCATATTCACGAAACATCTCAATATGTAATGTCATACTGTATCTCTAGGAAGAAAATCACTACGCTGTTGATGAAGAGACTCTTATATCACTAGAAACAAATTACTTCTTGTATATCTAGAAACAAAATGACAATTATTGACAAATAGTCATCTATATCTCTATAGACAAAATTACCATGTTTACACAGTCTCATGTATCTCTAGAAACAAATGACCATGTTTACAAATGGTATTTTCTGTTTCTGTAAACAAAATGACAATGTTGACAAATAGTTTATTGTATATCTAGAAAGAAAATGACAAATATTTACAAATAGTCTCTGATATGACAAAAAAAAACTAAATGACCACATTGACAAATAGTCTTCTACTTTAATAGTTCTACTTGAACTATAGCTGTATAAACAAAATGACCATGTTTACAAATTGTTTCTTGTATACCCAGACAAATAACATCATTAGAAACAACAAGACAATGTTAACACACAGTCTCCTGTATCTCTAGAAACAAATGACCATGTTCAGAAATGGTATCTTCTGTTTCTATAAACAACATGACAATGTTGACAAACACTATCTTGTGTCTCTGAAAACAAAGTGTCCATGCTTACAAACAGTCTCTTGTATATCTAGAAACAAAATCACCATGTTGACAAATAGTCTCTCAAATCTCTGGAAAAAAAATATTACATTGACAAAATAGTTTTTGACAAAATGGCTTGTTATATTTACTCTCATATATCTGGGAAAATGGCTCTTTGACAAAATTGACATTAACAAAATGACTTTGAACTGAAGTTCTTGTATCTCAGGAAACGATTTTCAACAAAACAGCTCTTAATATCTATTCTCATATTTCTTGAAATAGTATGACCACTTTGACAAAACAGCTGTTAATATGTTGTCCTTTATCTCATATCATACAGAGACCTGAAGAGCAATTATGCTTTAAAGCACAGCTTATTTATACCCTGCTGGTGGGAAACTTTTTTTTCCATCTCCTTCTTTCCTTCCATCCCCTTGTTGAAACTTTAATAGCATAATACACTAAAGGTTTGCCCCTGTGTCCATTCCCATGTCCAGGAAAATACAGAACTAATTATTGTCTGCTATTTATGGATAGAGGTCCTGTCTATAAGATTCTTTCCAAACAGTGAAGAAGACACACCCATGAAGCGATTCCAGTATTTTCATGTGGGAGACTTGGGCGAGCCCGTGGTTTGATTGACAGCTGGGATGTGCTGTGTGGATTGGGGCATGACGCAGGGTGTTTGGTCTAGCATCGATGTGCTTGTAATAATTAATCCCTCCAAGCTCGGCACCTTCTTCCTGTCCAGAGCCAAGGCCAATAAGAAAGACTAATAATCCCATAACAGCTCATGCAGCATCGAAACTTAACTCTGGTATTTGGAGTATTTTTTTTTTTTCTTGCACAAAACAGGATGACCTTTGTAAAAGAATGATGCTGAGCCCATGTATTCAAACCCACATTCTGCTTAGCGATTCCACCTCCTTCCTCTGGATCGTTACAAATATTTGGAAATCACTGGCATCTTGTGAAAAAAGTGCTCAGGAGACTAGATGACATGATGATGGAGAAGCTCCTGTGCTGTGCTGTAATGGCTTGCTAGAACCACTTCATTTGGTCCGATGATGTAATGCAGATTTGGGGATTTCCAAACATCCCAGCAGTGACGGTGACCTTTAACTGGATCTCTTCATCTTTATGTTAGACCTAATTGTCACTGTCTCTTGCAGCAGTTTCTGGTATTTGCAGCTCACAAATCAAAACCACGAGCATCCACACGCACACAATTATGAACATAATTACTCACAGTAAAATATCCAGATTTGTGATGTAATGCAGGACAGAGCAAATGAGAAATGATTTTTCAACCTGGGCGTGCAAGGCTATGGGAAATAACACCAAGCTTGCTAAAAATATAAGATGAAATAATATGAGCACAGTTTCCACCTTAACCCAAATGCACCAAAATGTAAAAAAGCATAATGCCTTCACATTACCAGATTTAATTAGATTAGATTAGATCGTATTAGATTAAATCGGATTAGATTAGATTAGATTAGATTAGATTATGTGGCACTTAGTGGTTAGCACTGTCGCCTTGCACATCTAGGGTCCGGGTTTGATTCCTGGTGGGTTTCCTCCTGGTACTCCGGTTTCCTCTTGTCCCCTATGTCTCCTGGGATAAGCTCCAGGCCCATCCAGGCCATGAATACAGGATAAAGACGATGAGTGAGTAAGAGTAGATTAGATTAGATTCAACTTTATTGTCATGGTGCAAAGTTCATGCACAGAGACAATGAAATGTCCATAAGTAGCCTATTTACAATAAATACTATTATAACACTATGTCTACGTAAATGCACAAATCTGATCTGAGTCATGTTCGCATGTGGTCTTGGATCAGATACATATCCAATGCGTGGTCCTGTAACTTGAATGAAAACGGTCAGATGGGAGCTCATGTGATTAATTTGTTTTTGCCTCTGCGCATGCGTATGGCGCTCACTGACTTCAGGCAGCACGGGGATTTCATAGCAGTGCTAATAATAGCTGATGAAACAGCTAAAGCGAGGCATCTGGCTTTCTTCCTTCTTCCGGACCTCAACAAATCCAGCCAGTCAACAATCAACTGCTCGTCGTCCTCCAGAGCAAAGTTACAAGAATATTTTTGCTAAAATGGCATCCATTGTTTGAAATCAGTCAGTGGTTGCGCAATTACTGTATGACATATTTTAACCATGTTTTAACCAGATAACAATCAATGTGGTGTCAATATGCACGTGCATGGGGTTTTCCGTCCACGTAACCGCCATGACATGCAAATCCGTTCTGGCCCATGACATAAGCGTAGTCAATTACCCCTTTTCCACCAAAGTGCACCTGGTACTTCATGTACCAGTGTTAGCGAACCGGCTTTGTTTTTTTCATGAGCTAGAGAGTCACAGCATTACGACACTATATACGTCCATGTACGTACATCTTGACTTTCAAAGCAATAATAAAATATATTATAAAAATAGTATAAAAATAATAAATAATAAAAATGCTAGTTGCAGTTTTAGCAACAATTAAACAAACTAACATTTACGAACTTAAACAAACAAACAACAACAACAATTACGAACTTCAACATGGTTTTGTGAGCAGTTCTCCTGGCTTTATCGTGATCAGAAAGCATTGGAGCTGCTCGTGGCATGTTGAGTCCATTTTTAAGACGGTGGTCACAAACGTTTAGTCAGTCGTGATAATCCCACCCCAGCTGCTGACGTGAGAGGTCCTTTGTTCTAGCCCAGCAAAGTGTCGGTGCCGCCATAGAGCAGTTTTTTTCTGTCTGAGGGGCGGCGCTTTGGCTGTCTGAAAACAAAGAACTGGTTTGAAATTCGGCACCGGCTCCGGAACCACCTTATACTGTATATTGGTGATTATCTGTCCAATCACAGAATGTTCCAGGTTGGTCCTCTTACAACACAGCATGATCATTCTTTTAAGAACAACACTTTATCTATTTATTCTTACATTTACAGGGCACTGGTGTTAAGGCTCTGAGTTACTGATCAGAAGGTCGGTAGTTCAAGCCACAGCTCCAGCAAGTTGCCACTGTTGAGCCCTTAAGCAAGTCCCTTAACGCTGTCTGCTCCGGGGCGCTGTATCATGGCTGACCCTGTGGCCTGACCCCAGCTCTCTAACACGCTGGGATATGCGGCAAACAAAGAATTTCATTGTGCAGTAATGTATAAGTGACAAAAGTTTAAATGAATTTAATGCTGTGGATTGTTGATTGAAAAAAGTTCCTGTCTTAGTTAGGCAAAGCGTAAACCAGTTTGTTTTAAATACCTGTTGAAGAAAATTACAGCCTTACAACATTGTCGATGTAGCTAGCAAGCTAAACCCAAAGCTCATGTTAGAAAAGAAAAGCTCTGAGGCTAATAGAAATCTTTTTTTGTCCGTTTGTTTATAATCTAGTCTGAATTTGTCTTCCTTCCTTCTTTTTTTTTTAGCTAACTGCCACAAGCTAAGCTGTGATGCGTAGGATGTATTAGAAAAAAAAAATACATCCATGATAATTGAATAAATGAGCATGAGGGTGTTTAATATGAAAAATATTTCATTCCTGTTTACTAATTAGGTTGGGACCAAAATTAAAACATGTCTTAAAATAGATTTGAGTTTATTTTAGTATATCATCAATTACCACTGATAAAATTTTACCCCACTGTTTGTAAATGATTAGCATGAACATGCTAGCTAATGTTATATAAAAGAAAGGTTTTGTCCGTAGAACTCACACATTGGAGGACCTGAAACCAGTCTCCGAAACATTTCTGTACTGTATGTCTGTCCAGACAAATTTTGTCACCTCATCACGTAAAACTGGCTGAATAGAATTTAATGAATCTGTGCCAGTGCTTAGATATTTGCCTGATGTTAGACCTGCACTATGAATAAAATCAAAATGTTGAATAAACGTTATGATCACTTTCGTGCCAGATTATAAATTGCAAGTTTTGACAATGTACTGCGCATGCGCCAAACTGTGGGCGGGTCTTAAGTCGACCACTGGACGGGATTGAATAAATCTTTTGATTTAGATTTCTGCCTGAAGTTTAACCTGCACCATCAGTGAAATCAGAATGTTGAGTTATGAACAGTTATGGGTCAGATTTAATAATCTACTTTAAAATAATCTACTAATGCGCTCAATGTAAACAAACACCTGCACCAATAGATATTAAT
>JAQQZT010000040.1:29135402-29145461 GCA_030068275.1 Clarias platycephalus
ATAACTCCTACTCCATTTCTTTTCCTATCCACACCATGGTAAAACAATTTGAACCCTGATCCTAAGCTTCTGGCCTTAATACCTTTCCACCTGGTCTCCTGAACACACAGTATATCCACCGTCCTTCTCTGCATCATATCAACCAACTCTCTCAACATTCCAAGTCCCAAATTCCTACTGTCTCTCCTAAACTCTTGTCTTTCCTTTTTGCGCTCTGCCTATGAACACACCTTCCTCGTCTCCTTCTTCGGCCAACAGCGGCCCAATTTCCACCGGCACCCTGAAGGTCAACATCACCAGTGGTGGTCGTTATTAAACCGGGTCAGACTGATCTGATATGGAAGTCCTGTTAATGATTCACATGGTTGATTTGGCAAATGTTTTACAGCAATAGCCTTCCTGCCACAAAAGGAATGCAACAAAATACTTTATTTTACAAAATACTCCTAAAAACCCCAAATCTCTTTTGATTGGGGTTGAATAAACTTTAAAAACTTTAAAAGTGTTACAACTTTTGAAGCTTTTAAAATTGTAACAACTATTATAACTGTAAAAACTGTTAACTTTTAAAACTTTTAAAACTGTAAAAAAAAAAAAAAAAACATTTAAAACTGTAAAATTCTACTATAACTTTTTAAACTGTTAACTTTTAAAACTTTTTCAAATGATAGAGTTTTTTAACCTTTTATAAAATGTAAAATGTTTAAACTGTAAAAACCCATTAAAACTATTATAACTTTTAAAACTGTTAACTTTTAAAACATTTAAAACCATTAAACCTTTTTTTAAACTTTTAAAATAGTAAAAATTGTTAATACTTTAAGCATTTTAAAACTGTTACAATATTTTTTTTCATTTAAAACTGTAAAAACTTTTTAAAAATAAAGATTGTAAATACTGGTGAAGTTTTAAAGTTTTAACTGCCTGACTCACTCTCACTCACTATAGTGTACCTCCAGTACAGGGGACGTCTGGAGCGTATCCCAGGGGACTCGTGGACTAGGTGTGGTTCACTCTGGACAGAAGGCCATCGCATGGCACAAGAACACACACACGCTCACACACTCACACACAGTGGGCACATTTGGAAACATCAGTCAGTCTACTCTGCATGTCTTTAGACTGTGGGAAAACTTTTCAAACTGTACAAACTGTAAAAACAGGGTGAGGTAAGTGAATATTTCTGTGGGTTTCCCCCACATTACTTGACGATAAAACCCTGAAATCTGACTCTGTATCTCAAGTCACAGCCGCACATCATGTCACATCTGTTCAGTCCGCTCAAATCAGTGTGTGCACAAAAACCAGTGTAAGCCAAGCTGACTCTCTCTCTCTCTCTCAATTATACACACACACACACACACACACACACACACACACACACACACACACACACACACACACACACACACACACACACAGGGGGTCAAGATTAAATTTGGCTCTGTGCTGAGATTGGGGATGAGGACAGAGAATGATATAAGAAAAGAAAACCCCTGAATGTAATGGCTCCGTGCTCGAGTGCAGACTCAACCAGGCGTGTGAAACTTTAACACAAAGATGATGGATAGCAGACAGATGTTAGGGGGAGAGAGAGAGAGAGAGA
Source organism: Clarias platycephalus (assembly GCA_030068275.1). NCBI lineage: Eukaryota > Metazoa > Chordata > Actinopteri > Siluriformes > Clariidae > Clarias > Clarias platycephalus. Next base: position 29,137,009 of record JAQQZT010000040.1, read on the forward strand.
GAGAGTAGCTGTGAATATTCTAGCGTTATGGCATGCTGGTTTAAAATTAAAGATATTCATTAATTAAAAATTGCCTTTTTTCATCTCAGGAAACAGTTATTTTCATCATTTCCTTCTGGCAATTTGTACTTTTTTTTTGTGCATAAAACATAAAACTAGTAAATTAGCCTCTATGCTTATGTCACAATATTAACAAACAATATAATAATATAATGATTTAACTTTAAAAATGTTCGTAAACTATAATTTAGCTTTCAAGGTAATAAATGTTACAAATAAATAAGTACTTTAAAAAAAAAAGCCAATTGTGAATGCTCATAATGCTGTTATAGCTGGTTATAGTCAAAAACCAACAAGTCTATAATACTTTTCAAATTAAATTCAAATTCAAATTAAAATTTTATTTATCACATACACAGTCATACACAGTACGATATGCAGTGAAATGCTTACACGACCGCCAGTGACCTTGAAAGGAAAATAAAGCTTATACGTAAAATAAATATCAATAAAAAGAATTATTAAAGAAATAAATTTAACTAGTAAAATAAACTGTACAAATAAGGGCATAATAAAATATTGCAAAATATAGAAATATGGGGGGGGGGGGAATGTAATGTAATAAATCTACTTAAAAATAATGCTTTTTTTAAAATTATTAATTGTATTATTATTACATTGTTATTGCAAGGTTATTAGCCGTTTGTTTTTTAATATTAAAGTGTTTTAAAAAGCAAATGTCTGAAATCACAGTCCTGGACGACTTCCCGCGCTGTAGTACAGGATTCTTTTGCACGCTGCTGGAATATTTGCTGGTTGTGCGACCGTGCACATTGCACTGAGTCATACTTGTTTCTGGAACACAGTTGGTTTGGTGCTTTCCAAACTCTAAGAGCTCAGAGGACCAAAGCAGGCAGTTTGGAACGCGGAGCTAAATCTGGCTGGCCGGTTTTAAAGATAGCTGCGTGAGGAGGGTCAGTGCTGAGGAAAGCTCAGAGGACACAACAATGGCTGCTTTAATCCCGCGGACGCTGGAACACAAAGTGGGACAGTATTTTGGACACAGAAACTTTCAGATCCTCAGTGCAATTAGGAGTGAGTAAAGAGCAGGGTGAAAGTGCCCGGGGGTGGGAGACTTTATTCCAGGAAACCCATCCCAGTTTCTTTTCTGAGTGAATCCTGGAGTGGCTTTGTTCCACAGGAAGTCGAGCCAGATATTAATATGACTGTAGCATCTTTAACATAGTTAATGTCGTGTGTGAATGAGTGTGTGTGTGTGTGTGTGTGTGTGTGCCCTGCGATGGATTGGTACCCTGTCCAGGGTGTACCCCGCCTCGTGCCCTAAGCCTCCTCAGTGGAAACCCATGCGAAGCGACTTTACGTAGTTTTTTTTGCATTTTGTGCAAGATTTAGTGAAGACATAACAATATGGGTCCCTAGAATGTTATCAAGGACGGTAGCAAGAAGAAAAGGGAGACGCTTTCAGTTTGGTTTTTGAAGCAGCCGGTGCCGAGAGGAATCATAAATCACGTTTAAGTGAGGTTTAATGTCTATTTATTTCAAATTTGACTTCATTTATGTGTTTTTCATAAATTTTTTTGATTAGTTTTATATATGATTTAATATATGATTATAGTGTTGGAAATTGTTAATGTTGGTAATATTTTTGGGTGGCGGGAACGGATTATCTGCAGTTACATTATTTCTTATTTCATAACACGAAATTTCTCCTTTACGCTTTCTCCACTACATGAATCCACATTCCTAAGGTGGGAAAATCTCTTCCTAGTGCACATGTGTCAATCACAGACAAACAATCCGCACACACACAAAAAATAATAAAATAGAGAAGAAGAATCTGTACTATTTCCATTTCTGCTTCGGCACGATTTATAATGAGGAGGTGCAAGAATTTCAATTATATTACTGAAAGAAGAAGAAGGAGAAGAATTTCTGCCAAAGTTTGGAATTCTTGTCATTGTTATAACGGTCGTCGTTTCTTTTTCCTCCCCTTCCGACCTCTTCCGAGTTGGAGAAAGCAACAAAATGATGACTACTGCCGCCATCTGTCTGGTCACTGATGTTCTTCCATCTATCTAGGAACCTCTGTAGGCCAACTAGGGACCCTGGAGGACAATGGTGACCAGTGTATTTATACCCCTCTGTTTATAGGAAATTTACACATAATAATTAAAATTTCAAAAACATACTCACGTTTCTGCTACAGTACTGTTACTGCACATTACCGTGGAGTAGGTGAAAAAAAAACAACTAAGAAAGAATCTCTGCATGTGTTATGCATTTAAAATTTTTTCACCATTACTTTCCATAATGTACATAACTTTCAGTAATTTATTGCTTTCTATCAGGTTAGATATGTACACGGGATCTTTCCTTGTCCAGTAGTTTTGGCTGAACGGATGTTGGATCCACTGACATTTGATCAAAATATGTTGGTCAGAAATGTCAGTTATGCGCCGCAGGCCCATCTGCTCGCTTATCGCCCGTCGGAGTTTCTCCAGCACATTTCTCCCGCTGAGCCTGGATACTGCACACATGTGGTATGTAGAGGATGTAGAACTCGTACGGAAATCTGGATTTGGTAGCGTCCTCAGCTCAGCAGATGTTCTTCAGACGAATGATCGACGACAAGACGTGGAGCCGTGCTGGATTCCAGAGACGTCCTGTTTAACGTTTCTATTTAGATCAAGGAAACGACAGCAGTTTTAGAAATAGATATGAGGCCGAGACGCAGCTTTGTGCAATTGTGGTCTTCTGATCAAATCAGATCACAAAAAGTAACATTTTCCCTGGATGCTTTGCGAAAGAAATAAAAACATGGTGATTTAAGCAACAACAAAAAAAGGAGCTCCAGAGGGATTTGTTCAACTTCATCCTTACAACTCGTGACAGAGGAACATACGGGGGAGCTGGCAATCTGAGTCGTCATTTTTATTATTTTGGAGTGTCTTTTGTACAATCTAATGTTGCTTTGCATAAGTATACACCCCCTGCATCTTTTCCCTAATGTATAGTGGAACTGAAATCAATATAACTTACATTTATGGCGTTTGATAGACGCCCTTATTCAGAGCAACAAACATTTTTATCTTATTATACATCTGAGCAGTTAAGGGTTACGGGCCCTGCTCAAGGGCCCAGTAGAGACAACTTGCTGGTGGTGAGGTTTAAACCTGTGACCTTCCAGACTGTAGTCCAATGCCTTAACCACTGAGCACGGGATTGTGTATCGTGAATCTAAACAAAATGCCTCATAATATTTAAGTCAGGGGTCACTACAAAAATATGATATATGAATATGATATAAAATGATCTATGATATAAAGGTATATGTAAATATTCACCCTTTTGCAATTATTGACTTGATCCCTTGTGCAACGCTCCCATGAATATTACGCGTACTCGATTAATATTTACGATTATTGTTGTTGTTTTTTTGTTGACAGAATGAACGACAGAACAAAACAAAGATGACATTGATGAGCTTCTCCTCCATATCGACTAGCAAACATGATTAAGCGCGATACTGTTTTACAATACAGATTTTTCATCATCATACAGTACATGTTTGCCATTACAAAGTTCATTTGGAGAATAAACATTCTCTCCAGGAGAGTGAGGTTAGATTTCTTATTCGTACTATTGAGGAATGCTTCATATCTTTAAAAAACAGAAAAAAACCTTAGCTGTACATCTACAGACCTCCAGCAGCTCGATATGAGTTCTATAAACACACACACCAGCGGTCCGGCTCTAATGCCCGTCTATAAACCGTGACTCTGTTAAATGAAACATTGACCCGATACCTGACACCCGACACCGTCCCAGATAAACTGAGCGCTCGGTCCCGGTGTCTGATGGGCCAAAATCAACAATAAAGCACCGTTCCTGAGCTCTGAACTCAGTTAAAAGATGAAGCAACACAAAAGAGAGACGAAGCTGGAGACGGATCTCCAGAGGGATTCGATCGACTTCATCACCAGCACGTACATGTGACAGAGGAAACGGCCGGAGGGATCGTATTCCTTCTGTGAGTTTGGGGCATCATTTTTATTAGACGTTCTCTTTTTCAGTTTGTCCTCCGTAAATCTAAAGTAGCTTTGCATAAGTATTTACCCCCTATGTCTTTTCAATATTGTGTAGGGGAGCTGAAATGGATCTAATAAAGACTGTGTATTTGGAATCTACAGTATGCCTCAGTGTGTGTGTGTGTGTGTGTGTGTGTGTGTGTGTGTGTGTGTGTGTATAGAGGGGTCACCACAATAACATGTATAAGACTGTGTAAGTGTTCACCCAATAAATTACTTTCTTTTATAGAAATGTCGTTGAACTCAGTATTAATTCACTTGTTCCTGGGAGAAAACAGTTTGTCTTCAACCAGCATCATGAAGATCCACACAAGTCTGGAACGGTTTGGATCTGGATCTAATTGATACATCACAGCAAGTAGGAAGCAGGTTGTTTGCTGACGAGCTGGAGAGCTCTGAGCTACTGAGCGGTAATGAGTGTCTGCAGGCAACAGTGAAGCACGGTGGAGGCTCCTTGCATGATCTGTGCTGCAGGATTAATGGTGTCCGTAATGCTGAGAAAGACACGCAGATACTTAACCATCCGTGCAGTAGCATCAGGGAGGCTTCAAATTTATTCTGCAGCAGGACAACAAAGTCAAACATACTGGACAGCCAATGCAATTAAGAGCTATGTTCAGCAGAGAGAAGAATAAGCAACTCAGGAAGTGATGGTTTGTGGCTCCCACAGAGTCCTGATCTCAACATCATCAAGGCTGGCTGGGATGAAGAGACAGAAGATCAGCGGTTAGTTCTCCAAGATGTTAGGAACAACCTACCTACCGAGTTCCTTCAAAAACTGTACCTAGTAAAAGTGTACCTAAAAGAACTGATGGTGGTTCTGGTTCTGCAGGCGAAGGGTCTGGTCTCACCAAACACTGATTTGATTCGGATTTCTCTGCTGTTGTGCTGTTGTACTGAATATCAGCACTGCTGTGATCTGTTAATTAACTTGCATTTTTGTTGATTAATAAAAACATAAGCATAAACATAAACAATAAACAATAAACATAAACAATAAACCTCAAACATTAAACAATAAGCAATAAATAATAAACAATAAACAATAAACTATTGAGGAATGCTTCATATCTTTTTTTTAAAAACCTTAGCTCTACATCTTCAGACCTCCAGCAGCACTTCTATTTTTGAAAGCATTCTTAACTTTACAGTGTTTCTCTCCTCACCTGCCTAAAACTTTAGCTCAGTACATTTTCTTCTGTTTCTTTCCTCCTCTTGTGTCCCGGTACCAGTGAAACAGCTGTTTATTATCCTAGAATTAGTCATTACTTTAAAAATAATTTTAAAATACGTTGTATTTTATGCTGTTAATCATACTTGAAGGTGTGTGTGTGTGTGTGTGTGTGTGTGTGTGTGTGTGTGTGAGAGAGAGAGCTCTAATATAAGCCATAAAAACGTTCCATGCTAAACAGCTGTGCTTTAGGTTACTCATTTCTCCCCAAGACTCACCAGCGTTGTGATCTTTGGCGCGCTAATGTGAGCAGCGGTTGCATTATGCGTGCTTTATGAAGTGGGGAGGGGTGTGCTTGCACAATCGTTTGAATGCTACATTTGATTAAACATGATAGAATCATAGCACCAGCAAGACTGACAGATCAGTCCGAATGATTTTTCGGGTGTTTATTCATTTATCTGTTCGCTAATTAGCAGCATTAAAAGGTAAATATTACAAATATTAAACAAATCATAATCAAAACCTATCATAAATATTAATACAGTATAAGAATAGTTATGAGTTTTGGATGTAGTACAGTGTATAAAATCAGGTCCAGAGTTTCAGCTCATGTTCACATCAAGGATCTCCGTGACTTCTGTTTGTTGGTGCCAGTTTGAATATTTCAGCAGCTGCTGATCTCCTGGGATCTTTCGCACACAACAGCCTCCAGAGTTTGCACAGAATGTAATGCAGTTACAGACCGATCAGAGTGTTGCTTCTGCTGGCACAGATGACAGATGAGATGGCTGTAGGAAGAAACCTTGAGAGGAACCAGACTCAACAGGGAACCCATCCTCGTATGGGTGAAACAGATAACAGGGACTGATCTGCATCATACTGTGTGAGACTGGAAGTTCAGTATAACAGGAGATGTGTTTTAGTTAATATGGATTCTAGTTCGTTATTGGAGGATCAGGTAGACTGTAGGGAAATCCAGTCCTGAACTATCGAGCGACTGCAGTCACGAGTCCTCAGAGAACAGCTGTCAACATCAGTCGAGGACAGGACCGTCTTCATGGTAAAGTGGACCCGTCCCCAGACACCAGACGCATCCCAGACAGACCACACTTTAGAACATCAGCTCCCTTAACTTCCGGGTTCCGGGTTCGAATCCCAAGTAGCATTAATCAGAAAGCCAGTGTGCTATGTAGTGTGCACAATCCCTTAATTCCACCAAGTACTGCCCTTGATCAGGGGTTAGAGAGGGATTTGGGATTTAGTCTTGTGTTGGAAGCTAGTTAGCTTTGTAGCTCGCGTTAGAAAAACACGGACGGTTCAGATGCGATTCGGAACGACTTTAAAGCGATTACCGCCAGAGACGGCGTGTTGTTTAAGACGACATAACGTTATCAGATGTGTGTTGTTGCTGAAAGTGCTTCTGTGACTGGTTGTGAATGTGGGTTTTGTCAGGCAGCTGCTCTCTCCTCAGTACTGCGGACCGTACAGACCTACTCTCATCCACGCTGAGACACACAGTTAGTGTCATTAACCACTGGACAACATCTGGGACACCGAGTGATGTATTATCACCATCTCTGGAACGATGATATTTTAATTGCTTTGGGTATTCAAGAACAACATGCTGTATTTTTCTATTTATTTACTTAAAGTCACATTTATTGTTGTAGCTACAAGTTAATTCCTTTACTCACTTACACTCCAAAATGCCATTCTCTCCTCTCTTTATTCCCTTATAATTAAATAAATAAATAATAATGATGTCATCAAACTAACAGCTTCACCTTTGACTGTTATGAAGCACTGACACTGGAGACTCCTTCCGTAAATGTGACAGAAACAGATAACTTTCCCGTATCACTGATTTTTTTTTCAATGTGAAGCACAGATGACCTGTTGCTATAGAAACGAAAGTGTGTAAATATAAACACGTGATTCGTAGCTGCACTGCTGTTCGGGCCGACCTCACATCTGTCTGCTGTGGGGTTTTATTTCTCTCTGTTTCTGTTTAATCACAGGTTCATATAGACCTTCAAACATTTATTAAATCTATAACAAGCGTAAGTGAATTGTAATAAGCAATATATATATATAATGATCGGTACAAAAAGAGCTGGCACTGTTAGCGAAAATTCCTCGTAAAAACACTTTGATATAAAACATGTTCATGTGTAAGTGTACATTAACTGACTACTTTAATGTTTAATGAATTTAGGATGTCGGAATGTGTTTAATCGTTCTAGCTAACAAGCGTTCCAGAGACAATACGGGTTTTGAGCGTTATATATTCGAGCTACGTTTCATGAGCGCGCTCTCTGTGGACGACGCGTCGCTCATCATTAGGGCAGATTTATGGAGGCGTGAGCGACACGCATCAGGCCCCAGAGGATGATGGGAGTTTATGTTGGAAACGTGTGTGTAATGGAGGGCGATGTTCTGGGATGTCGTGGGATTTAGAGACCTGGGATTACACTTAAGTTGATTGAGAGCATGAAGAGAACTCTGGGTTCGCTGGGTCGCGTCCCAAACAACAGCGGAGCAGCGAAAAACATCACAATCACTTTCTTTTTTATCTCTCTGCTGCTTAGGACTGGAGACTGAAGTCAAGGATCATGGGAAATGTCCTGAGACATTGCTGTTTAATGACAGGTGGGAAACACACACACACACACACACACACACACACACACACACACATACACAGTGTTTCACAATTATAGTTCGTGTTTTATTTATATTTCTAACAATTTTATAGTTGATTTTATGCTGAAATCTCCTGGACCAGGGAGGAGGAATGTGCAGAGAATAAAAAGAAAAATAAATGACAAATACACACACACACACACACACACACACACACACACACACACACACACATATGTAAATCATACTTCTACTGATTCCAACAAATACACACACACACACACACATGCGCGTACATAAATCTTACTTCTATGCTGGCATACCAACAAATACACACATGAAAGAACACACACAAACACAAAGATAACACACACACATTCAAAAAACAAACACATACTCCACTTTCAATACCGGATAATTATTTATCTATTTAAGAGTTCATGCACATGGACACACACACACACACACACACACACACACACACAAAAACAAACACACACAAACAAACAAACACACACACAAACAAA
>JAQQZT010000040.1:29154807-29169306 GCA_030068275.1 Clarias platycephalus
ATTGTAATATTTTTATTGAGATGGAACATTTTCTACAAAGCCTGAGTCGTGGTGTGTGTGTGTGTGTGTGTGTGTGTTTCAGTATAAAACAATCTACAACAGCTGGAAATATTTACGCTGTAATTGTACATGTTCAATACAGTTTTAGTCTGCGTGCATATTTCCTTTTCATAATCACATACATTGTATGTACAATCTTCGCAGCAGCGTTATTATTTTATTTTTGTGAGTCGTTTATGGCTATAAAGGTTCAAACTCTTCAACGCCGACTGAAAAAGCAGGATTTGGAAATAAACTACAACACTGTTCCTTTATACTGAAGTTTGAGTTGGTTGATTTTGACATCCAGTTCATTTTCTGCCAACTTGAGAAGCGATTGTAAATAACTCGAGATGAGAGACGCATTCAGAGTAAATTTAACTTGCAGTCTGGCTAACAGGCTCATACCGACTCGCTATGTGATGACACTAGCGAAGAATGAAAACAGGTTTAAACTTAGCGACGCGGTGCTTGTTTAAGCGTGCCGATGAAAACCTTACAGGCTCCACATTTTTCAGGAATGAATTGTTTACAAGTCGTCCATCACTAGGTGGCTTTCGCTTAAAATCTGTGCTACCACGGCGGGATTTCTCACTGCCCAGGGTTCGTAAGTAATGACTGTTGCGAAGCAGCTGGTGTATTTATCTTCGGGGCGGGGGTAAGCACATGGCATTGTGGGAACTCCTTGGGTGCTGCAGTGGGGATATCAGGTAACATCTCATCTCATCTCATCTCATCTCATCATCTGTCCGAAATCCTTCCAGCTCAGAGACGGACATCCAGCTGGCCTGGAAATCATGTTATAGAGTCGACACGACTGCGTCACCCCGGAGGCCATAACATCATCGCGGCCGTGTCGGTGCTACGATTTCAGTTTTTATTACTGTTAAAATATCCAGGAATTTGGAGAGAAGCAGGTGTCTCGGGTTGCGCGGAGAAACAGCAGAACCTGATACGTGGACAAACTTTTAGTGTCATTTGTCTTAATTAAATTATTAGTTTAGAGGAAAAATCAAAACATTCTCAGAGCATTTCACGAAGGTCAAATGTAACGGATCGGTCATGACGTGACTCATGTCTCAGGTTAGTTTCCATGGTTGCAAAATATACGGAAAAATATGATACGTAAGGGAAAGCGTGGGGTCCTGTGCTCAAGTCCAACACGGTTAAATGTGACGCATTAAAGGTACCTTCGGGTGAAAGTTAAAAATACTGTTATTAAATGTAAAAAAGTCATAATATTTATAAAATTCACACAATTCTGTCTACATAAAACATTTAGGCAAGTTAAGGTTATCATTAGGAGGCGGGGCTAAAGCTCTAACCAGTTTTAAAAATGTATGTTTGTGAAGTGAAGTCGCGATCAGGGATAGGACTGAGGGCGGGGTTTGTGTATTATTTAACAATTTACTTCGTACAAAATCAGACTGAAGTTAGTCTTACAAAACTGAGTTAATGTTTGAAACTTAAACTTTAGCAATAAAAAAAAGTCAAACCAAGTTTATGGTTAGGAGGCTGAGTTACGGTTCAAAACTTAAAGTGGACCTCTTATGCAAATTTCACTTTCTATTAAAGTTTTAAGGTTTAGACATTAGGGGCGGGGTTTGTGTTCGTAACGGTATTTCACAACCTAATTTTTGCAGAATTTAGCAAAACACATCCTCGTCATTCTCTGTCTTTGAATTAGATTATGTTTTTTTTTTCTTTAAAAAAAATATATAAATTTCTGTGTGAGAGACAAATTTATAACATAACATAATTAGAATATTTAAAACATATTTAATTTAGAAACAAACAAACAAATAAATAATGACAATGCAGAGAAATGTGGTTACGTAAAAAAAAAATATTTTCTCTTCTAAATATATCTAACATGTAGGTTACGGTTTTGTCGTAAGGACATGATATGATAGCGGATGGCCAAGATATCTGCTTTTTGAACTTTAAAATTCTGTAGAAGTACAGTGTATGCAATGTTTTGACTAAATTATACCTGTAAATATTTTTAAAACCACTGGGTTAAGTTTAACATAATAATAATAATATTTATTATTATTATTATTATTATTATTATTATTGACTGGAATAAAAGAAAAATAAATTATCCTATAGCAAAATAATGAATGGCCAAGATGGCCGACCTTATAACTTTCCCAGCACTTTGCTAACCTGTAAAGTTTTGTTTTTGGCTGTAACATTTAGAGAAAGTGTTTTTTTGCTTTGTTTTTTTTTTACCAAATGCCTCAAAATTTATATTTAGACTTTCAACAACTGTACCTAAAAATGGAGCGCTACAATGAGGAATCAAATTTCAGTCTTTGACCAACTGTGGTGCAGCGTTCGGTCACGGAGTCGACATTCTCCAGTCATGTACTCAGTAGGTATCTCCAGGTTCTGGAAATAATTCCAGGCTCCACTCTTGAGTCTCTGGAGAGTGGGCCAGAAGTACGCGCTCTTCAACAGGGATTACTCACACCTGTTTTAGGACACGTGAGGCTGTTCACGCTGTGAAAGGTTTATACACAATGATTGGAGGACATTTCTAGAGTCCACACGACGGTGAACTACTTTGAAAAAGAAACGCTACAAATAGTGGTGTAAAGGCTTGAGATTGAAATGCAATAATCAGTTATAATGTTGTTTCCCGACAGGAAAGAAGCGGACGAGGCGTTGGACGTCGGGACAGACAGACAGGATGGAAGAATCGGAGAGATTCAAATTCAAGAACATCTTGAAGTGCTGAATGATGAAAATAGAAACCATGAGGTTGCTGGGGGAAGCAGGTCATCTGATGTTGTGGAAGACGTCGCTGCAATCAAGACGGAAAGCGGCCAAATGGGTAAGATGGAAGAAGATGATAAAGATAGCGAAAGATCACAACGAGGAAGCCAGAACGACAATGACCAACACGGTGTAAGAGAGAATAGTTATGAGATCGTTCAGGGACCCAGTGAGGAACAAAGCACTATAGAAGAAGAGGGATGTTCTGGAAAGCCTGATGGCTCATCCCAACCCATGAGAGTAGGACATGAGTATGTTTTAGCGGAAATGCAGACAGCTACAAAGCTAAAATCTGGAGCTGCTCCTGTCAGGAAATCAGAGACCAATAGCACGAGGAGGCTGACTCTCCCAGCGCCGGCTTTATTGTTCCCAGGCAAACTCGCACGCACACACTCTTCTCCTGCGCCATCCGTGCTGCCATCGTTTTACAGCTCCTCGCTCGGCCATCACGTCAGAACGCCCCACACGCCTGACCGCCACCGGGCCAACATACGGCCCACTGGAGTCGGCTTCGACAAAAGAGTCGTAAAACCTGCGACTCGGCGACCCCCGAGCGTGGACTGGACAGGAAGTTGGCACGTCTTGAAACAGGAGCCCAGAGGAATAACCGGTCACCGCCCGAAAATAATGAGCTCCGAGCGGTGGGGGGCTCTGCCTTGTAAAACCAAAACCACCAAGACGTTCGAGTGGGGGCCTTGGGGGCCTCGGGAGACCAAGAGCGTGTGTGAGCTTCACGTTCGAACCAGCAGGTGGAGGGGTTCGGAATGATCCAGAGGCTCGGGGGCAACATGGACTCATATTCTCTGGACCGTTTCTCCTCTTAAACAGAAACTTTTAGCCTGATCCTAATCGTTATGTTGTTGTTTATCAGTGTGTTTATGGTATCTGTGTTGATGCAACAGTTATCGGAGTTAATTAAAGGCTTAACTGTCATGTGTTAACACTCATAACAAATAGGGTGTAGGGTTGCCAGGTTTGTTTGTTTTTTTAAAACTTACAAGCTTGTAGGTGAAAAAAATAACAGTTTTGGAGCTGATTTTAAAATGACAGATGTTTTTTAAAGCAGATTATTTACAAATAAGTGATGCATTTCTGTGGCAAAGATTAGGATTAAGAGAAGGAAGTGAAGATTATAAAGTAGGTGTGTAAAAATGTTGATGATACTATAGTTAGTTGTGATAGTAGTTGACTCGGCCTCCCATATGGAGAGAATGAAAAAGAAACAAAAACAAAACATGTTTCTCTTTAAAACTGGGTGTATTTTTGACTTTCAGGTCTTTTTGTGGTTTACATACTTGTAGATGTGATAGAAATTTAGACGAAACCTGGCAACCCTGAAATATTGGTGTACATTTTCATTCTTAGTAAAGTATCATTGCCGTGAGACATGCGACTATAAGACAGTTAGTATAAATAAAACAGTTGAGTGGACGGAGGTTTATCTTGTACAGTACACTGAAATCCCACAGGAGCGCTAACTGAAGTGAAGGTTATAGAAAACTGAATCGAGCGAATGACAGAAAAGAGATTTACACACGGTTAGAAGTTAAACATTAAGTGAAATGGCTTGTAGGACTTTTCCCAGAAGAGAATAAAAAAGTAAAATAAAAACCAACACTAAAGTACTGTATACTATTATATAAAGTATGAACACTGATATGAAATGAGACAATGTTTTGTTTTCTTTTCCACGCAGTAATAAATTGTCTATTAAACGGAATAAAATTAATGACCATGAAACAGGAGTGGTGTACTTGGTGTGTTGTTAACACAGAGAGTGCTCTGGTATCTATAGTATGTGACATGTTGCTTTTAAATTACGTCACTTTACAAAGCTAGCATCAGGAACAGGCAAATTATAAACCCTGATCTCCCAAAGGTTCCCATCTGCAATTCAGTCTCATTCATGAAGCTGCTTTACTACTAAAGCTCTGCACACAATGGCCGAGGAGCGCAAAAAATAATACCAAAACCGAATACAAAATAACAAATTCAAAAACAAAACCGAATACAAAATAACAAATTCAAAAACAAAACCGAATACAAATCAGTAAACACAATGACATATCCAGAAACAAAATACTAAATGAGAAAACACAACAAATCAGTAAAATTGGAAAAGGTAGGTATTGTTTTCTTCTTGCGTATTTTGAGTGACAGATGTCTCGTCCAATCAGCAGTAAGAATAAATAAACTGAAAAAGTTTTGCTAATTAAATTCTTAAGACTTTTATTCACAAACCACACCTACCTAGATTGTTGATCCTTGCCGCTGATTGGACGAGACATCTGTCACTTAAAATATACGGGACGTACTGTAGCCTCACAGACATTTAAATGCCGTGAGTCTGCAGTACTTCTTGGGTGTCTTGAGTGATAGATGTTTCTTCCAATCAGCAGTAATATTTCGTTAACTATACCAAGCTTTTCCAATTTTACTGAATTGTTGTGTTTTCTCATTTGTGTTTCAATCCCTGCTGGGTTCCCTGATGAGTCCGGTTCCTCTCAAGGTTTCTTTCTATTGCCATCTCAGAAAGTTTTGCCTTGCCACTGTCACCTTCTATCTTCTGGGAACAAGTTATTATCTTAATGAAACTTAAGTTATTTATCATGTTATTATGATAAATAAAAACTCCCTTTACTTCTCTATATAATTCCCGCTACACTAATGCACTTATTCCAGTGTTTTTTTCAAGGTAGAAAGACTTGGACGCTTCTTAAACGCTGGCCTCCCAGGAACTCCATTAATGGCCAAAACATGAGGAAATGGCTTGGAGCGAGGTCAGGACTGTATAGGGGATGTGGTAATAATTCCCAGACGAGTTCCTGTTATGTGCAAGTGGTGTTAGTGAATGATTGTGTGTACAGTTCCTACAGACAGCTGTGCCTCTTCCACAAGTCCATGATGAGTTATCCATTGATTTTCAAAGATCAGACGTTCCACTCGCTGAATGTTAACAGGAACGACTGCAGTGGGCTCCGAGCCACCCCAGCCGTGTGGCCTTCTTTAAATCATTTGCGCTGTTTAAATATTTTACTGCGGCTAAGAGTCTCATCACCGCACTGTGCTTGAAGGCTTCTGTCGCTTTTACGGTTCATTCACCAGAAACAAGTCCCGGTTTGACTTGAGTCAGCCTCCTCGTGCTATTGGTTTCTGAAAACTTAGTTCAAAAGAACAAGCAATAAAAAAAAATAATTTTATTATTGTCAAGAAGAAGAATGTAAAAATTGCCTAGAGACGTGTGTAATGTGTAATGAGAGACTCGGTAACGAGACCCGTAAACACTTTACAGTCGCTCTGTTGAGGTTAACACACTGCATGCACAACTAAAACATTAAAAGATTTATATGCATTGACAGTGATAAAAGCAAACGATTTTATTTTATGTTTTTATAAAATCGAGTGCTTGTAAACAGAACATAGCTCTCGGGAGATGTGCAGGCAGGGTGCAGGCCAAACTCGTACTCACATTAGAGACTGAGACGCCGTCCCAATTAATCTGAAAAGCGAACGCATAAATCAACAAGTGGAGCCAATGTGCATGGACACTATGCTGAACAGATTCAGAGTTAAGAGATGGAATGATTCCAGCACTCCATATGAGGAGAGAGTGAGAGAGAGTTTTTGACTTTTTACACTCCTTTATTTTTTGTTATATAAAATGGAATAGAGATTGAGTTTAAAAATTAATAAATAAATAAGTAAAACCTTTTTTAGACATTATAGTTATTCTTTAAAACATATATAGTTATTGTGCTTTCTTCAGTTTAAGATGATTTCGTCATCTTCTACTGAACACATGGTCTCCTCACAACACCATATTGTTTTAAACATATTTATGTCCTTCATATTCTTGTAAAAAATTAAAATCAATTAAGATTCTTGATTTAATAAATCTGGGGAAGATCTTTTTGGGTCGCAGTCTGTACTTTGTGCCAGCTTATTTTTTCTGCTTATGTATATTGCCATTTTGGCTAAGTCCTCAGAGAAACAGCTGTCAACACCAGTCGAGGCCAGAACCGTCTTCATGGTAGAGTGAAACCGTCCCCAGACACCAGACGCATCGCAAAGAGACACATGGGGCATCCCAGGTTAGCAGGGGCTAGCAGGTTTGGTGGTAGGTCCATACATGTCAGTTTGTGCCACAAGGACGATGCTGCTAGGTTGTTGATGACCAGCACCTGTCCTCTGTAAGACATTTTTGGGACCAACCACTTCCAACTGCTTAGTCTGCCTTTTATGCCTTCAACAAAATCCTCCGAGTTTTGTTTAAAAACTGAACACTACTGTCCTATTACTGTCCAGAACATTTTGTAGAACTTGACAGAACAGGGAGACCGTCTATACCTGGCGCCCACCCGTTCTTCAAACCTTGGAGAGCCTTCAGAATCTCTGCCAGCATCAGTTCTACAGCCATGTCTGTGGCAGCTTGTTCTGACAACTTGGGTAGATTTTTTACAGTAAAAAGGTTTCCTGCATTGAATGTGCTTCTGACCACTCACTACTATACAGCTTTGAGTAGAAGCTGTTTGTCTGCTTACGGATTTCAGTGGGCTCTGATACGAGGTCCCCTGATTCTGATCGCACATCATGTATGATTCTTTTCTGTCCATTTTTTTGAAAAAGAACTTGGAAGAAGCATCCATTTCCGTAGCGTGTTTAAAGCGTGAGCGGACCAGCGCCCCCTGTGCTGCAGAGCCCAGTAGGTCGTTCATTATGGCTTTTTTGTTTTTGAGAGTTTCGATATTTCCTCGACTTTCTGTGATCTCCAAACACTAGAGTTCCTCTATTTCAGTCTCTAGAGCTCTCATTGATCTGACAATTCTTTTGTGACATTGAGAGTATACTGATGAAAAAAACTTTTATTTGTGCTTTAGTTAAGTCCCACTATTGCTGTAGAGAGCTAAAATCTGCTTTTTGTGATTTAAGACTAGCCCATAGATAGGTAAAAGACTCAATAAAATTGTCATCTTCCAAAAGTACAGTGTTAAAATGCCAAGTTTTTCCTACTGACTGTGCACTGCACCATGCTATGGTTGGAGATGCCTACTGGGGCAATAAAACATTTCGTAAAAGAAGACAGTTGATGTTTAAAACAATAAAATCGAGTCTTGCCAGAGAGAGCATGTTATTTATGGAATGGGCCCAGGTGTACTGTCTTTGTGGCCTCCGAGTCGCGCAGTGGTAAAGTGCTCGCCCTATCATCCGGAGATCGCTGGTTCGATTCCTGGGTGATGCTGATTGGCTGAGCTCTCTTAGAGGGGAGGGATGAGAGGTCCTTCGTGCTCCCACATTAATCACGGCTCTACAGCCAATCAGGGACGTCTGTGAGCTCACGCAAGCAGAGGGAGCGGATAGCGCTGTCCTCCGAGTGTGTTACGCTGCCCCTAACGGTGCGTGAGCGAGCAATTTGAAAAGATGCGGTCGGCTGGCGTCACGTGGTTTGGAGGAAACACGTGATAGTCTTCGGCCCTCCCGACTGAGTGGTAGTGGTAGCGGGGACGGCGAATTCCTCCCCTAGTGACGGGGAGGAATTGGACACGACTAAAAAGGTGTTACGTTTCTCCTCTACCACTTAAATCTCCCACATGCCTTTATCGGAGGCCATGTGAGATTCTTTATGATTTCTGTCCAGGTTGAAATCCACCCACCCAGAAGTAAAACATCAGCAGAGTTACAATCAGTAATTACGTTGTTTAATTTGTCTAAAAACATCATCCTCTCCACTGCCTTGGTAGGCGTATACACACAAATAAAGACAAAGGCTTCGTTCTCATAAGACGTTTTCACTTTTAAAAGCCTCCCGTTTAAAAATTCTTCTACTGTGTGTAACTCCACCACTCAGGGGAGTATTGTGGCTCAGAATTGCGAGCCCATCCCACTCTTTTGACCAGTCGGCAGCATTTTTGGCGTCGCTGCGTGTCTCTTGAAGTAGCGCCACATCAATGTGCTTCTGTTTTAATAGTTCATAGAGTTTAGCTCTTTTTTCATACAGTATGTTCTCGCCCATTTATGTTTAAGCACGCAATGTTTACTTCATTTATTAAAAGGTGTATAGATAAAAAAAAACAGTCTTATATATAAGAAACTACATTGTCACATCCCCTTATGATAGTGCAGTGGCTGCTGCTTCCAGTTGACGGCTCTTCGCCCTTGGACCCATCACAGAGAGCACAGGTAGCTCCAGCGCTGCACCCGAGCCCTCTGTAACCGGTTTAGCTGAGCATGTTGCTTTTGGTGTCGATGTTGCTTCAGCTGACTCTTGGGTTGCAGGCTGGGCTTGAGATTCATTTTCTTTGGGCTCTGGTGGCAGCATTTCCGGGTCCCTCAGCAGACGGCTGAGCCGTAGTTGCAGGGGGAACATCATCGGCCGGCACGGTCGCGTCTTGACCCGGTCGCTCAGAGGCATCAGGATCGCTCTGTCTTTCATGACAGGCACGGCCGAGATGTCCCATATCGGTGTCTAAAGATCCGAGCCCCACGCACAGCATTTAGCTCTGTTATGCCTTATTTAAAGATCATGAAAACAACTCTCCTAAAGATACCAAATGTTTAATCAGAGGGAATGTACAACCAAAGGGGGGTTTTCTTTATAGGGGAGACCAGTCGTCCGTATCTGGACAGCTCTGCTGCGATTACACTGTCAGATATGAAGGGAGGAACATTAGATAGAACTCTCACACGTTCTACACTCGCTTCCCTGCCGCATCACGCATGCGCAGAGAGAGAGAGAGAAAGAGAGACGGAGAGAAGAAAGAAAGATGAAGAGAAAGAGAGAAACAGTGTGGGAAAAAGATAGAATGTCAGAGAAAAAACAGAGAGGGAAAAATACAGAGAAATAAATCTCAAGACAGACACACACACTATTAATGAGCATGTGGTCGAGTGTAAATGTTCTGAAGTCCCTTCTCACACTGGGGGTAAATATTTGCTCTGCTCCCACAAAATGAGGAAGAGGATGTCAGTGTGGTTCGGTGATAAAAAACCTGGGACACACACACACACACACACACACACACACGCCTGGTTTACATTATCAGGCCAGATATGCTTTAGGCTCACGAGTCCATATGCATATGGGTGTATACAAGTAGCGGGCGATTATGGCGCCCAGATGTTCTGTGATTTGTCCAGATGCAGCTTATTCAAACCAAAGTGAAACAGCATGGAAACTGAACATCTAAAGAGTTTGTGTGACATGGAGGAGAGAGAGAGGGGGGGGGGCACACATTATATAAGATAAGAGTCACAAATCACAGAAAAGAATCAAATGATTCACTTGGGATGAAAACAGAGCGTAACTGCAGCACGATGTTTCTGTCTTCATTACAGTATGAGCATTTTACAGTATTCATGAGGAAATGAGAGAATTCAGAGATTACAGCTAGAATAAAAGATTAAAGGCCTCTGCTGGCACCTACAGGCTCACTGCGGCTTTACTGGGACAGGACGGATAGATGACTGACTGACTGACTGACAGTCTATCTATCAATCTATCTATCTATCTGTTATCCACTCAGCACACATTTAAACACATGTTGATTGCATTGTTTTAAAGAAGCTTTCTACAACCAAAAAGTGTCTTTTATTATTATTATTATTATTATTATTAGGCTCAGTTATTTAAATTTTAAACAGTTGTAATGCATTGCTTTAACAGTTTTTTATTTATTTATTTATTTTTTTACCTGAAACCACTACATAACTTATGTGTTAATTACTTGTCTAAGTGATTAACTTATTGTCGTTTATCATGATTTATGTTTGTTTAGTTTCGGGTGTTTGTTTGTTTGGTCTTTGTTTAACAATTATATTATTCACAGTTAAATAAAATCTGTTTATTTGATTATTTGCAATAACAATTTTATTGAGTACTCTTTATATCAGTTTTACGTTCATACAAAAAAATATTATTAAAATTGACATAATTTACGTTTAATTTATTGCATTAAAAAAATAAATAAAGGAAAAACAATAATATTTTTTATTTCAGAGACGACGAGTGACTGGACCGGAACCGGAAACAGAGGCGTCAGCAGTCGGAAGGGTTTCCGGTTCCGGTGTGGCAGCGGCGCTGTGTGGAGATGCTCGGGTTAGGAGAGAGGTAACGCTAACGGTGAGCAGCGCGCGCACCTGATCGAGAACAGCGCCAGACACTCAACCGCAGCGCGAGACGCCCGGACACCCTACAGTGTGTCAGAGTGTGTGTGTGCGCCAGTGTGTGAGAGAGACCGACAGAGAGAGAGCGCGCGCCTGCCCCAGTCCGCCCCTCGCGCCGCTCGCTGGTCGTCATGGCGAAGAACACGCTGTGGTCGCGGTTCCGGGGTGTGGACATCGACCAGTACGACGAGAACCGGTTCGTGGATGAGAACGAGGAGGCCGCGGAGCAGCAGGGACCGGACGGGGCCGAGGTGGACGCGCTCATCAGGCAATATCCTTCACTAGCGCCGTCCGTGCGCGCGCTGGACCTACGTCACGCGTGTCAGAGAGAGGGAGAGCGCGCGCGCGCATGTTTTGCATTTATTTGCTTTAATATTGTACAACTGCTGCAGCCCCTGATACATGCACAGTGTGTGTGTAGCCTGTCAGTCTCAGTGTTAGTGCCTGATCTCGCTTACACTATAGCAGCTATAATCTCTCTCTCGCTCTCTCTCTCTGTCTCTCTCTCGTCTTGTTCCTGCATGTTTTGGACATTTGGCACTGGAGACTCCTTCCATAATTCTTGTTGTTTGTATTCTTTTTTTCTTCTCCAACACTTGCGAGCGATTTCTCCTCCTCTCTCAGGGGATTATAGTTATTCGTGCACGTTTATCAGTGAATGACTTCATCATTTCTGCTAAAATGTCTAATGAACAAGACCTGGGACGCAGGTTACCATGGCGACCCTGCTGTTAAATATGACTGTGTGTGTGTGCAATCAGTGAATGGTTTATGGTGAAGGATGTGTTGTGCGACGTGGCTCATCACCGCTGTGACAGCACACACTCCGATGTCCCTGTTGTGAGTGTAAATACCCTCAGCAGGTGTGTTAGGAGCAGAAATGCGGTCTGTCTGGCGTGGCGTGTGTGTCAGGTTGTGTGTATGTAAAACTTCAGCTTTGATCTGCAGAGTTTTGCCGTTTGCAGCTCGGCGTATGTAAAGCAGGTAACCTTTGCGCTGGCTCGTTTTCGTATCTTTATGAGGAACTGTTTTATTACTGTTTATTTATGATCCTCAGGTGCGAGCGAACCCGGGCGTCACCTGAGCCGGATGACTCTGCGGCCCTGAAACTCGTGATTTTAGAGATCAGAGATAATTTGTTTGGTTTTAGTTTGGAAGTAAACACGAGTTGGTAGTCGTACTTGTTGAACAACATTCCTGCTGTCACCGTGATGTCTGATGTCATCGAGAGAAGGGAGTGGGGTTACAGTATGTAAATGTTTGCTAACGGAAAAAAAGTGATGCAAGCTAAGTAACACTCCATTGTTAGAAACGAAAGCTCTTGACGGGATTCATTATTTTTTTAAATAGAGAAAATAATAGTCGAACACAAGCATTTCACATCAGCAGAAAACCGAGTGCGATGGGAATCTGTAAAGATACGGGGGAACAACTCATTTCAGTGATGTATCACGATTAATGTATTGCCACAGTATCTACAAAATCGATTTTTATGACATTTTAACAATATATATATATTTTTTATGCATTTTGTATGTTTGCATGTGTTTGTTGAGGTGGTGTAACATTGCTGTTCCTCTATGATCCTGCAGGTGGTGCTCTAAACTATTCAGAGTTTGTTTAGAATTGTAAGAAACTCTAAAGAAAGTACTATTGATTTGAATCGGAAAATGAATAAAAATAGTTACGCTTAACAGAATTGCAATACAAATCGAATCGGCGTCGTGATAATATCGTGGAAAGTATTTTAGAGAATGTAGAAAGAGGACGCGGACGAGAGAAGGAAATTTGTTGGGTTTGGTAAAGGCGACGGGACTAGAAAAGAGTATTTGAGATCAAGACCAGACCACGAGGTGGCAGTGATGCAGCATAGTGGGTCGCTGCACTGAATCCAAAAATCGAAGAAAAAATAAAAATAATAATTATATACGATATGAGTATGCTTGCGTTTGAGATGGTAAAAAAGTTGCATTTCCACTATAATCCTGCAGGTGGTGCTCTAAACTATTCACATGTACCACATCCTATGTGATTGTTTGCTGAGACAAAAAAAAATCGTGATGAAAATACAAATCGAATCGGTGCTGAAGTGATATTATCATGATAATATCCTATAGGGGGCATTAAGAGCTTTTCACCTGCGTGCGTTCCTTAACTGACAGCATTGCACAGGAGACATGATGACCGCCTTCCACGTGGCCCTGAAGAACCCGCCAATCAACTCTAAAAACCCCGCCGTCAAGGTAACACACTCACGCCGCACTCCTTTGTTTGCTTTATGCACCGAAACTGGTTTATCATCAGTAGTATCACATCTTCAGGAAAGAGATCGCAGCGATAGTTGAAGTACATTTAAAAAAATTTTTTTGTTTTAGTCAGAGTCATTTCGACTTTTATTCTGATAAACTGTTATGGGCGGAGCTTCCCCTCATTAAACATAATGCTTGACCGACCGGTCCGACTCGAGCTTTTCTCAAAAAATTCACTTGAAGGGTTTTTAGAAACTTTTAATCGAGAAGTGATTGGGCAATCTTTTAAAAAAAATTACGTGTGATGATCCACACCAGGTTCTGAAGCAGTGAATAGAGATGAGGATAAATTACAGCAGCCAGGCTGATGTTCCAGCTTTATGAACATGTCATTGGGTTAAAACTAAGCCGTTTGTTCCTCAACATGTGCGAGCGATCAATTATATAGGACACGCTATAATATTAAACATGCATGTTAATTTGGGCCAAGGTTTTTTTTTTTTTTTTCCTGGTGCTCTAATATAAAATCTTTTTCTTTTTCCGAGAGCAGAAGGAGGACAGCTGTCGTGCGTCCTCCGGACAGACTTCGAGTCCTTTTTTTTTTTTTTGTTGTTGTATTAAATCTCTTGTCTCTCCTCAGGAGCGCGCCCAGGCCGTGGTGCTGCGTGTCCTCACCTCCTTTAAGAGCAGCGACATCGAGCCGGCTGTAAAGTCTCTGGATAAGAACGGCGTGGATCTGCTGATGAAGTACATCTACAGAGGGTTCGAGAAACCCTCGGATAACAGCAGCGCCATCCTGCTGCAGTGGCATGAAAAGGTGAGAGAGAGACACACAGCTGTACCGTGTGGAACAGAAACACGTCATCAGGGTCTCAGGACAGAGGCGTGCGTTAGTAATGGCGCCCCGCGGGGCTCGCGTATCATCATCATCATATGTTTAGTTTTATTACCTACAGAGGCCACGCCTCCTCTAGGGTGATTGACAGACTCTGAGGCCATGCCTCCTTGTTCTGAGACTGGCAGATGCTGAGGATGTCTTTTTATTACTGAAGGACACAGAAGACACGCCTCCTTTAAATTGACTGACCTAGGCCATGCCTCCTATACTGTGATTGACACACAGGCCTCGCCTCTTTCACTGTAAGTAACAAGCCACCACTTGTGACAGACTCCGCCTCCTTTAGAGCGGACGCACAGACTCCGCCTCCTTTAGAGCGGACGCACAGACTCCGCCTCCTTTAGAGCGGACGCACAGACTCCGCCTCCTTTA
>JAQQZT010000040.1:29169406-29176906 GCA_030068275.1 Clarias platycephalus
GAGCGGACGCACAGACTCCGCCTCTGTGACAAATGACAGAAGCCCCGCCCCGTTTAAATACAAGGTACTGAAGCCCCACCCCTTCAAATGTGACAACGGGAAACTCCGCCTCCTTCAATGTGAAACACACTGTGCCTCCTTGAATTGTGTCGCACAGACTCCGCCTCCTTTATTCTCAGGCCAAGGGAAATAACCGTGATCAAGAAGACGAGCCTCCTTCACTGGAAACGACACACACACACACACACACACACACACACACACAGAGGCCACGCTCCTCTTTAACCCAATAGAAATTGTTAATTAATGAACCATTTTGCAAATTAAACTTTTACACTGATGTTAAAGCTCTTTAATGTCACTAATACTATCAATAATTTTTGCCATGTGTTATTTATAAATACACTCACACACTGTCTCTCTCTGTCTCTCAGGCGTTTGCTGTCGGAGGTTTGGGTTCCATCGTACGAGTCCTGACGGCGAGGAAAACCGTGTGAAAATATATATATATAATAAATTTAAAGAAAATCCAGAGCCATGGGATCGATCAGTTTTTTTTTTTTTCTTTTTTTCTTTTTCTCTTTTTCCCTTAAACACGGACAGCTCACATTAAATCACATCTCACTCACACACTCGCGCACGCAACGCTGAACGGTGTGTTTTATTTAATAACAAGATCAGAGGAGTGTGTTGTGGGTATGCGCGCGCGCGCGTGTGTTATTGCTTGTACTTTACCGAATCGAGTTGATGTTTAGCGCCTGGAGTGTCGTGTGGACCCGAGAGGAAAGAGAAGATCGACTTGGCGTGTGCGCGTCTCCGACTTCTCATCAGAGTTTTCATTTTGTACAGAAAGATGATTAATATATATATATAGATATATATAGCGTGGAGCTTGCGTGGGGATTAGTGTATAGTGTGGAGGTGGTGCGGGGTCACGCATGTCCCGAGTGTCGCCGGGTCAGGAGGGGGGATAAAAGAAGGAGTGGGCGGGGCTTAACAATATAACTAATGAACCATTCTGAGATTCTCAAATTATCTCGGCCCCGCCCTTTCGGCAACGCCTGACGCTCGGGACATCCGAGGACTTGCACTCGTGTGTGTGTGTGTGTGTGTGTGTGTGTTGGGTTTCGGGAGTCATATGTAAAGTGCCTGGTGCAATAAAGATCACAAATCTGTTTTGCGTCTCTGTTTGCTCATTAAAAGCCGAAACACGTCTGGAGTTCAGACCTCGCTCTGAATCGCTTCATATCCGTCCCTCAGATGTTTCCTGTTCTGTCGCTTTCTCACAGGCGTACATACACACGCACATGAGAGGTGTAAATTACACGCCGAGCACATGTATGGAATTGGCACGCCTCGGACGCATGTTTTATAAAGTTTGAAGATGTTGGAGGGGAAAAAAAGGATTTTTATTGCAGGACATTTGATTTGATTAAAGAGCAAAACATCCTGACTTATGATGCGCCAAATATAAGTTATGACATCATTAGAATTTATCCAATTTATAATGATTAAACTGATCCTGATGAAAGAAGTAAAGTTGGCCCAGCTCGAGTTCACAATACACCAGTCTGAGATATTATATTAAATTAAATTATGATTAATAAAATAATCACAAATTGAATGACAGTTTGAGGTCGTGTTAAAAATAAACATTTAAATTGTAAAATATTTGCATTCCTAATAATTTGTATTTTCCTTATTCAGCTTTTTATAAACATTTCTTAACATAAATGTTACATTTGCTTATTAAGGATAACAAATAAAATTATAACAGTTTATAAAAGTTTTAAACAAACTTTTACTTGCAGTATGTGAGCTGCAGACACAGGTTTTTGTCATATCGCCCTCCCCTTTTTTTTTCTTATACCTTTAGTCTCATAGATACAAATAAATAAATAAGTATAATAATTAAAATAAATGTAGTAAATTTACATGATAAATGTTTTTTCCAGAACATTCCACAGATCTGGAAAAATTTTTTGCGTCCTAACATAAGACCATAAAAACACTGAGAAGCAAAACCGTCCCACAGTGTCACGTTTTAAAAGTTAGAAATTAGTTCTTTGTTAGAACTGGTTGTACGAAGGGTGTTCGAGTCAAACCGGGACTTGTGATGAAATTTCTGATGAATCGAGGTGTAAAGGTGATCGACGATTACAGACGACGACTTCAAGCACAAGTACGCTGATGAGACTCGTAGTCGTTCCACTGCAGTCGTTCCTGTGAACAGTCAGAGTAGAACGACTGATATTTGAAAATCGACGGATAACTCGATGTGGAAGAGACGCATCTGTCCGTGTGAACTGAACACACAATCATTCACCAGCAGCACTCGCACGTTACAGGAACTCGGCTGGGAGTTATTGCCACAGCCACCGGTCAGGTCACAGTCCTCACCACGCTCCAAGTTTGGACTATTAAAGGAGTTCCTGGGAGGCCAGGGTTTGAGACGTGAAGCAGGCAGTCTGTTTATAGATTTTAACCCTTTAATCATCAAACTCGTTCTTTATTCATATATAAAAGTTAACGTTATGAACGACTCCAGAGCTACGATAACCAACAAGCATGAAAATCAAAAAGATAGTTTATTCAAGTTTCTTGACAGACTGTAAATCCGACGTCTAGTGGTACTCGATTACGGCCGGGGTTGCCGCGGGGTCGCGACCCGGCGCTCTGGATCGTTACAGCAGGACACACCAGGACCGAAGGAAGGAAAGAAACGTGCGTAACAGACTTAAACAGGAGGATGGCTCACACCTGGTCAGATAAAACACACACACACACACACACACACACAGAGCTGCAAAGGCAGAGTGGAAAAGAAACACTTTACAGAAAAAATAAAAAGAAGAAGAAAGTTAGCAAAACCAAACCGAATGTAAATGGGATAATGAGCAAAAATGAGTCACTGCACCGGATCCTAAATAATCATCACACTCGGGCCTGAACGTCAGAGATTTCTCTAGAGACGCGCCGATCTCATTCTGAGGATCATTAAGGTAAAACACCGCAGAGTGTCTGATACACAGGATTGTACTCTAGATTCGCTGCTCTGTCTGTTAAACACACCGAACACATCCACAAGGAAGTCTTGGAACCAGGACTGAAACGAAAGAGGAAAAAACAAAACAAAACAAAAAGAGTCTTCATTTTCTGAATCTCTGTACATGAAGAAACTGCAAAAGAAAATAAATTTAGTTTAGGTTTTGGATCCTTCTTAAATTCTGACCTAATCAAACTTTTTTAGGCTCCGCCCCTTCCGAACTCAGAGATTTAGCCCCGCCTCTCAGATCGCTAAAATAGTCTCAACATGGTCAAAACTGTGTCATTAGTGATGTCATCTAATTGTAGTTTAGTGTTTCTTAACTACAGCTGGAGGATTTAACAAAATCATTAAAAAAAAATACTACAAAACCAAAAACAAAAGTCCCGACTGTGTGTATTCTACTGCACGTGTAATTCATGTAATAAATTGAGGCCATTTGTGATTTAATAATTACGCAGGTCTGTACTGCGGATTCGATCAGATTTTATGTGAGTAATTGTGCTGCTCTAGTCGTAACATACAAAAATCGCAATTTAAAAGGTTTTACCTGACCGTATTATATGTTTAAGATAGTATTTGATCTGCATTACGGTTATATAACTTTTTTTATTTAAACTTTTATAGATTTTTTTTTTTGGAAGGGAAGAAAGAATTTCTTGAATTTGTTCAGTGGCATGCATAATAATAATAATAATAATAATGATAATAATAATAGTGAGCATTTAAATACCACACATTTATTCAAAACATCTGTTAAAAGTTTCAGAATTTTATAAGATATTTAGCTTAAAATGTACAACAAATCTAAATTGTGATTTGCGATTAAACTGTAGAAAAGGTTCTACCGGAGAAATGTTTCTGATTTTATGATAAAGATTTGAGCTGCGATTTGGCTCTACAAACTTTTTTGGGGAGAAAAAAAATGTTTCTTAACTATGTTTAGGAGCATGAATATTATTATTATTATTATTATTATTATTGCTTAAGGTATTGCTAATTTTTTTTTTTAAGTGTCAAAACCAGAGAATTTCCAAGGTTTAAATTTTTTTTAATACCACAAATTTATTCAAACATTTAAAATTTTACATTTTCAGAAATTTTAATTTCTTATTTATTTATCTGTTTCTGAGGAAAGAAAAAAGATAAATACATAAATTTTCTTCTTAAATATGTTGAATATGTTAAGGGTCCTGTACATTATGTACATTACATTATTATTAAACATATTATTATTATTATTATTATTAATAATAATCCTCATCAAATCATTAATCTGTGTATTAATTATTATTTTGTAAGTGTTAGAATTAGACCTGTCCCAAAATGTTGATCTCAATTATTTAAACATCACAATATCTGTTTGATTATCATTTTGATTATAGCAATACAATTTAGAAAAAAAGTCAACTTAAGGGAAAAAAAAAGGAAATAGTGTTTTTCATTTTTGTCAGGAAAAAAAAATAGAGAGAGAATTTTAGAATTTCAGAAGAATCAATTTGTCAAGTGTTTCAGTGCAAAAAAAAAATAAAATAAAAATAAATTTAGGTAATGCAGATGAAAAATCCCAGAACAAACGTACGGCAGGAGGAGAAACCTGAACCGGTGCGTCCCTAGAGTTTATTTCCAGCTGTTGCTAGATTACATAGCACCGAGTTCACACCTAATCATCATCATAATCATCATCTCCTGCTTCTCCGTGACGGTCCTGATGCTGCACTTTGTGACAGATAAATATCCAGTTTCCCTCTGGAGTTAATCATCATCAGTCTGATCATGCACTAATGCTCCACAGCTGCAGTCCCAGGCTCCGCCCAATACTGCTCCGCCCTGTATAGCTCCGCCCTCAGGTCCATCATGCACATTAATGCCAAAAGAATTTGTACACCTGCTGATTTATAAACATTCTCTATGTACAGTTTGTTATATAAATAGACATACGGAATGTGCTCGGTCATCATTTACACACACACACACACACACGGCAGGTAAAGGGAAGATGCTGCTCCTTCATGCTTTACGTTATAAAGCGGAGTACAATCTGTTTTTTTTTTTCCCCTCAAAGCTTTCATGGAGCGAAAGAAATCAGAAGAAAGAAGAAAAACTAAAATCTGATCTTATTATAAAGTGAGTCTGTTTGTACAGCGTGCAAATGTTTCGCTTTAGAGGAAAATAAAAATAAAAGGTCCTCAGGTAGTTAGTTAGACGTAGCCATGTTACCGCACCACTTCAAAGGAGAGACTCCAAAGACTGAAACAAAACAAAAACAAAAATATGGAGCTGGTTGTTGATTCAAAGCCCCGAAGAACCCCAGAGGAGAAGGAACGACCCAGTTTCCCGGAGGAGACACGTGGAGCTTCATCGACTCCACCAGCCGCTGGAACATCGTTCTTTATTTTAATATCTTTTTTTTTTCTGGTGAGTCCGCGTCACTCCGCTCCCTCGCTCTCCCTCTCTCTCTCTCACATCCAGCTGCTTGGGGTTCCTGAGATGGAGGGCCGGAGGACGCCTTTCGGTGTGGGCTTGGAGCCGAACCACGACATCTGCAAAACAAACACACAATGTCTTCTCTGTAGCATCTGCGACGTGGCAGACATTTCCCACAATGCACCGCTGCTCACTAATGACGCTCCAGGAAGATGTATCCGACGTCGAGTTCAGTTCAGTGATTATACAAACAATAAAAACTTTTTTTTTAAAGGAGTATACAGTGCTGTGAAAAAGTATTTACCCCCCCCTTCCTGAGGATTATTTATTATTTTTTTTTTGTGCATTTTTTCCCCCACACTTAAACAATTCGGATCATACATTTTTTTTTAAAGACATCCAGAATAAACACAAAATGCAGTTTTTAAATGTTGATTTAATTTTTTAAGGGAAAAAAGTTGTCCAAACCTGATCCTACGTGAATAAGTAAATGCCCCCTCTACCTAATAACTCGTTGTGTGCAATCAAGCGTTTGTGAAAACCGGCAGTGAGTCTTTCACATCACTGTGGAGAACTTTTGATCCGCTCTTCTCTGCAGAATTGTTTTAATTCAGCCACATTAGAGGAATTTCAAGCGCGGATACCTGTTTAAGGATCTTAATCAGGTTTAAGTCCAGACTCTGACTAGGCCCCTCCAATTATTAATTTTTTTTGAGCGATTCAGAGGTGGACCTGCTGGATCGTCGGACGTCTCGCCATGACTGATGGAACCATGAATTCTGAGGTCTACCAGAAAATCCTGAAGGAGAAATCCTGTCCGGTCATCAGTTCATGACCTCAAGCTCAAGGCGTCCAGGTCCTGAAGCTGTATAGATGTTTTTTTTTTTTTGCCAAATGTGAGACGAGCCTGTGTGTTGTTTTTGGTCAGCGGTGTCTTTCACCTGGGAACTCCTCCATGGAAGTAATTTTTTTGCCCCCCAGTCTGTTTCTTATTGTTGAATCATGAACACTGACCTGAACTGAGGAGAGTGAGACCTGCAGGTCTTTAGATGTTGTTCTGGGTTCTTTTATGAGCTCCTGGATGAGTCGCTAGATCAAGAGTCGTGCTCTTGGAGTAATTTTAGTAGATCTGTGAAGATTCAGCAGCAGAGAGAGCAGCTCTCGCCGCGGTTCACTGGAGTCCCAAAGCCTTAGAAATAACTCTGTAACCCTTTCCAGCCTGATACACGACAATCACTTTCTCACTTGTTCTTGAATTTCTATAGATTGCGACATGATGTGTTGCTTTTTCAGATCAAATTTAAAAGATCAAAGCTTTTCACTTCATCAGTCAGATTCTATTTAAGTGATTTCTTGTTTCAACAGGTCTGGCAGTGACGAGTGAAATTTAACTCTAGACTTTAGTATTTAATCTGGTTATCTTTGTGGAATATTAAAAATAGTTTGATGATCTCACTCATTTAAGTGAGAAATATTAAAATAAATAAATAAATAAATAAATAAATAAAGGAAGGGAGCAAATACTTTTCCACAGCAAATGGCATTAGAAAAATACAAAAAAATCTGACCCTGAGATGTTTCATTGCAAAACTGTTGGCTTTTAAATCATGTTATTTCTCTATTACAGTACATCTGATCTGACCAATCACAGTTCTTTACTGATGTTAATATTAATGAGCTCATATGAACTTGTTATCGTCACCATAATATCAATCTCATTGAAAGAGGCTCGTTCCAACATATGATTATTTTTCTATTGAAGGCGATGCGTGTTAGTCTGACTCGGACCTCGGGTTTGGACCGGTTCTGCTGCTTCCTGGAGTATAAATACCTACAGAGCGCTCGCAATTCCTGAGAGTGTTTAATCTAGAGCGTCCTCCGACCCACATAACAGGTTCTCCACGGGACCCGTGGCCCAGTTAGTGCACCTCCAAAGTGTTCTGCGGTTCCACACACACACACACGCACATTGTGGGTTAAACACTTATTAGCGATCATCATTAACACACACACACACACACTCACTC
>JAQQZT010000040.1:29181906-29187883 GCA_030068275.1 Clarias platycephalus
TTTAATGTCGGTTTGTCTATTTATTTCATATTTCACTTCATTTACGTGTCTTTTCAAATTTTCTGATTGTTTTTATATGCAGAAATATGATTATAGTGTTGGAAATTTGTAATATTGGAAATATTTTTGGGTGGCTGGAACGGATTATCTGCATTTACATTACTTCCTATGAGACAATGTGATTCACAATACGAAACTCGCCTCCGGAACGTATTAAACTCGTGTGCCGAGGTCTCGCTGTAATTCGCAACCACAATTCATCGCTGAACTGATTTCTTTGTCCAATCTCTAGTGGTTACGGCGTTGAAGAGTTTCCTCAGAGCGATGTGTGCGTGTGTGTGTACCAGTTTCTCTCTGTGCGTCTCTTTCTCCTCCAGCTGCTGCTCCAAATTCCTCAGCCTCTCAGCGCCGTCGCTCAGCCTTTGTTCCAGATCAGCTATCTAAAATCATCACACACACACACGCACACAGGGTCACGACACGAACGCTGATAATCTCCCAGGTCATTGTGCAGCAGAGACGTCTCCTCACCTGCGCGTCCGTCCTCTCCCTGTACGACTTGGACGAGTCGTCTTTGTGTCTCAGGAGCGTCTGGAGCTCGGAGACGTTCGCGTTCAGCCTGGAAATCTGACACACAACCGGAAACATGACAACACACACACACAGAGAGAGAGAGAGAGAGAGAGAGAGAGAGAGAGTGCTGTGTGACACGTAGGTGTCTGGGGTGTACCTGTAGCTCCAGCGAGCTCACTGCTGTCGTGTGATTGGTCCGTTCCTCCAGGAGCTCTCCTCTCGCCTCCTCTAACCTCTGCTCTAGTAACGACTTCTACACAAACACAACAGAGTCCACGCCAACTGATTAGTTCTCCACTGAGCATGTGTGTGTGAATGTGTGTTGAGGTCTCCTCACCTCCTTGAGCAGCTCCTGTAGATGTTCGTCCTGAGACAGGTTGGCCTCCAGCCTGCGCCCCAGAGACGACGCTTTCTCCTGCAGCTCGGCCACCAGCCGCTCTCGCTCCTCCTCCGTCACGGCAGCCTGACCAATCGCACGCCGGCGTTAAAAAAATCATAGGTAGTCCCCGACTTACGAATGAGTTCCATTCCCGGGAGCACATTCGTAAGTCGGATTTGTTCTTAAGTCTGTCCTAAGTGAGACTTAAACGCCTTTGACACGAATATACAATGTAATACCAAGCCACTTGATTAAATCTGTCTTCTTTCCCAAGACTGCCATCATGTGGCCAAAAACTGTAACTACGCGTAAGGAAATGAATCTCACTCGTCAAATGTAACAGTGTCGTCTCTGAGCCTTTAAAGCGCGAGGAGAATCTCGGACGCCGTCTTGTCTCAGAGCTGTTTTACACTGTACTGGACTGTGAACTCTGTTTTGCTGAGGATTTTCCGAAATGAGGATTATTCACCATCAGGACAGCTTTACATTTTCTATCATCGGGATCCTGGACTGATTCATTGAAACCGGTGAGGTCGACTCATTTCTCCCACACACACACACACACACACACACACACACACACACACACACACACACACACACACACAATATACCAGACATTTTATACATTCACCTACACACTGAAAATATTGTATATAATTGTAAATATTGGAGTCTGGTGCACTGCAGTGTCTATTTGTTTTCTTGTTTGCATCTGCAAATGTTTGTAAGTCGGGGACTACCAGTATCAGAAATCGTAATATGGATCGTATTTAAATTTCATACTTTTCCTCCTGAAAAGCATTTTATGTCCTGCCGAAATCTCAAGCTCCACTTCACGATCAATTATTTCACAGAGAGCTTCGCCCCAATCTTTAGAGGAGGGGCAACGGGAATTTGGAAAGGTCGAGTGAGTACACTGTGAAAAGTGTTTTATAACAAGGAGGATTTAAGAGGATTTAAACTGAAATGAAGACGGGGGAACCTGAGACCAGAAGGTGGCGGTAATGCAACGCACTGGACGCAGTAAAAACAAGGAGGAAAGAAATGGGCCGTGTCCAACAGTGAAAGTGAGAGCATTACCACACACACACACACACACCTTACCTTGCCCTTGTGCTGCTCGTGCTGCAGTTCCAGCTCTTCGTGTTCAGATCGTAGAGACTCCATGTTCCTCTGTAAAGATCTCGTCTCACTCTGAGCCTGGAACACAACCATCACACCGTGAGGACAGCGAATGTCTCGACCGGCAAATTAGGTCTACTTAGGATAAAAGCTTTATCGTTGTCGCCATGGCGATGCAAATCAGTTGACATCTCACACCAGAGAGACAGGAAGTTAAGTGGCATTAAGACCTCTGTATATTATATTACACCATAAGGCTTGAAGTGGGCATTTATATTAGATTATATTCTCATCACACTCACGCTAATAAACAACTCTGTTTACAGCCGTATGATGATGATAATAATAATAATCATCAGTATTCCACTTGTCCAAAAAAAAAAAAAAAAAAAAAAAAAAAAAAGAGCCGAACTGATGCAGAAGCTTTAACAGTATTCGACTCTGCTTATCGTCTCCAGTTTTCCGTCCGCAGGTGTGTGGTTTTTTTTTTTACCTTCTGGAAATCCTCAGACACTTGTTGGATGAGCTGCTGCAGTTCGTCTTCTCTGGCCTCCAGATCGGAGATCCTCTTCTCAGACTCCGCCTTCTCACTCAGGAGCTTGTCTCTGTGAACACACTTTACAGTTACACACCTTACAGTATCACACCTTACAGTATCACACACACACGCACACACGCACGCACACGCACGCACACGCACGCACACTCTAGCGGGTCGGAAATCTATCGTTATGATAGACAGGATGTTCGATAAGTAATAATTATTGAAGCGTGTTCAGAGTGTCCACACTGAGGAGACAAAACAAACAGTCTCTACATAAGAGGATGAAAGAACGAGAGAGAAAATGGAAAAGAAAACGTGTTTCACAAAAACACAAAATTTCACATCAGGAATGGATTAAATTCGTATTTATGTTCTATAAACAATTAAATGTATTGGGGGAAGAATTCTTAAAAATTGAGATTAAAGGTTAAAACTATAACAAAAAAATAATGTCTAGAAACCAGATTGTTTTTTTCTGAGATTGATAAATAAATAATGAGTATTTAATTGAAATTTAATTAATTTGAGCTCCTTAGTTTTTTTTTTTTTATGTAATTCTAAATTTGAAGATTATGGTGATCTTGTAACATTAAAATAAAACGGGTTAAATTTTCTCGTCGCTCAAAAATCACAACCGCTGATGTGCGTCACAACCCGCCGGCACGCGATGTATTGAGCTTTCTGACCCCCCGGACTGCGTTCCATTCCGAAGTGCACTTCACAGGGCGCTCCCTACTCCCTGCTCCGTCTGCAGTGAATGTCGATGAAGGGAACTTCCCTCGACAAAACTCCACCATTCTGAAAAAAACTCTGTGAAGTCACCAGTGCTGACGTCACTTCCTCCGTACTATTGATTAAAGATGTAGCGAGATTTTTTTATTTTCACAGATTACTCGCCTATATATTAATGAAGATTTCTTGATTTAATTGGAGTTTAAATTATTGCATCATATCAATATGATGTCGTCATCGATAATAATGATAATAAATATATTAAATCTTCTTTCGAGCTCTATTTTTATTTATTTTTTGGTTGACCTCTGACTGCACACTCCAGTACACGGTATAAAAGGATGATGTCACATCTGCTGCAGGTGGACAATTTAAGTTCGTCTTTTTATTTCATAAACACGAGGAGGACGAATAGACACCGAGTATTTTATTTGAAAGTAACCTTCAGCTCAATGTCTTCACCAAAAATGTCTTTTGTTGCATGCAGAAATAAGATTATTATTTTTTTCTGTATGATATACGCAGCGTTATCTTCATTTTAGACGTCTGAAGGGTTTTGCGGCTCCCGGCGGTTTCTTTTCTGTGGGAAACGAGTCAAGATGGCTCTTTGAGTGTGTAAAATTGCCGACCCGTTGTCTAGACAGCACCAGACTCTGACTAATTATTTATTTTAAAATAATTCTGTCGTGATTTACATCTTATATTATTATATTGAAAGGTTTAACCTGGAGGTTGAAGATAATCCAAGTGTTTACGGAAAGGAAAGCTCAGTAATATTGTTCATTCTTAAATAATGGTGCTCCTGAGTCGCGTAAACCCTCCTGTACCTGAGCGCTCGGAGCTGTGCGTTAGCGCCGCGGGTTTCCTCGTGCTCCTCCCCGAGCTCGTAGAGTTGATCCTGAGTCTGGACGAGCGAGAGACGCGCCGCGTTCAGCTCCTCGCCCCTCAGCTTCAGCTCTCGCTCCTTCTGACTCAGCTGCTCCTCCTTACGCAGCAGCTAAGGCACACACACACACACACACACACAGAGTCAGTGTCACATTGCAAAGTGGGATACAGATAACACGGGTCACGTGACAAGGACGAGGACAGGACGCCTGACCATGTGCTTGACTTTGGCCAGCTCCTGCATTTGGAATCCCTCGAGCTCATCCTGCTCGTCCCTCTTCTGGAACAGACTCAGACTCTGGTCCAGACGCACCGTTAACGAGGACTTCTCCTGAATCAAACACACACACACACACACACACACACACACACAGAGTATGTAGTAAATAAGTCTATAAACTGATTAGGGAAACAAGTATGTAAGCAAGAAAGCAAGCAAGCAGTGAAGAAAGTGGAAATGTACTCAAATCATTAATCAGATGATTTAGTGAGGAAGTAAATAAACAGACAAGAAAGTAAGTGTGAAAAGTCAGCAAATGAAGACGTGAGGCACAGGAGTCAACAATTCCACAAGAGTAAATAAATAAGAGAGGAAATGAGGAAGTACGTGAGTAAACGAGTAACAGTGCGAGTGATTTAGTACGCAGTAGTGATGCGCGGGTCGGGTATTTTTTCAACCCGCGGGTCCCGCTTTTATGAAATTATTTGGCCCGCCCCAGCCCACAGTATCTATTTTTACAACCCGCCCCGCTCCGCACCCGCGACAATTAAATTATGTAAATTCCCGACCTCAATTTCTCCCGCACCTCGTCTTCCATTTTCACTTTTATTTCTTTGTTTTTGTTGTGACTGGCAGCGGAATTGCACGCAACGTACATGGATTTTTTTTATTTAATTTTGTTTTTAATGACCCGCCACAACCCGCAAATAAAGTGACAATTTCTTTACCCGCCACAACCCGACCCGGGGTCCGCGGGTTACGAGACGACCCGCGTATCACTAGTACACAGTGATAACAGGAAAGAGCTTCACTGAGCAGATAAGTATGAAAAAGTGCACAACATGCAGGTACGTCAACAAGAGATTAAAGACTAAAGCCAGGTTAGTCCAGTACTAAGAAACTATTTGTGTGTAAGAATGTAAAGCACTAAAGTAGGTGTGTACAGTACAGAGTGAGCCAAAAACATGTATACACACTTCACAAAAAGAAAAATAGTACCATGTTTATTAATATTATCATATAAACCTACAGCAATAAATCTAGTCCAAGTTCTTCTTCTCTTGAGGTGTATATACATTTTTTTGCCTGTCGTAAGAAAGCAAACAAACTACAGTGCAACCTTGGATTACGAGCATAATTTGTTCCGGAAGCGGGCTCATATTCCAAAACACTCATAAACCAAATCGAATTTTCCCAGAAGAAATAATGGAAACTCAAATGATTTGTTCTACAGCCCCAAAAAATAAATACATAAAAATAATTAATACAAAATATTAAGTAAAAATAAAACAAATCAACCTGCACTTTACCTTTAAAAAAAACAGTAAAAAATAAATCCAGACAGATAAGTGTTGCTGTTTATGCGCGTGTGTTTGTGTGAAGTAAAAGGAGTAATCAGTTGTGTGTGTGAATGCGCGCACACATAACGACAGAGAGATAGAAAATGGATCTTTAACCTCTCTAATGAGACTTGCTTTTGCTTTACACGCGCACTGTACACACACGCATACAGACA
>JAQQZT010000040.1:29188300-29199291 GCA_030068275.1 Clarias platycephalus
TTCAAGTCAAAATGTATTAAAAATCTTTGCTCGTCTTGCGGAACACTCGTAAACCGCGTTACTCGCAATCCAAGGTTTCACTGCATGTTATCGATTTCAAGGGGAGTTCGAGTCAAACCGGGACTTGGGCTGAAATTTCTGTCTGACGTTTACAGAAGACAAGTGCAGTACGATGATGAGACTCAGTGAAATGAAAACATTGTCTGATTGAGAAAACTTTTCTACCTTGATGTAGACTAGTGCACTAGTGAAACACTGGGATTATAGAGAAATAAAGGGGGATTTTACTCTCAGAACTGCGTCATGTACAATCAAGTCCCAGTTTGACTCGAACGCAAAAAGAATGAAAAATTTAAAGTTGAGTCTTCTTGTGTGACGGCATCTGAGAAGTGTGTTCTACCTTCTCCAAAGTGGCCATCTTCTCCATCCACTCCTACAGAAACACACACACACACACACAATACAGTTAGTCCAGGTCTAGTTAATGCTACGTTTCTTTAAATCAGAATCTGATTAATTCCTCCACCTGATCCTTCTTGTCCAGCGCTAACGCCATGCCTTCTGCCATCTTGGCTCTGTTGGCCTGGAAGCTTTCGTTCTGCTCCTGCATCTTCCGCATAGACGCTGAGGGAGGAGGGTAAAGGAAAAAAAAAAAAAAAAACAGGAAAACAAGATCTAGCAAAAACCTTGACACTGGTTATTAATGATAAGACGAAGAGAAGGCAGATCTAGATGCGTTTAGAGGTTAGGTGCTGCTACGGAGGAAAACGTTAGCGGGAAAGACGACAAAACGTTTTCGCAACTTAAAAAAAAAAAGATTAAAAAGTGAGAGAGAGAGAGAGAGTTAGAGGACACGCCCTGTTTCTGGTAAACGTTAATCAAAGTTATAACGCGGAAGGACTGATCCCAGATCAGGGAGGAGGTGGAGAGGGAAGGAGAGAGAGAGAGAGAGAGAGAGAGAGAGAGAGAGAGAGAGAGAGAGAGAGAGAGGGAGTCGGTGGGGTAAGGGGAGGGGTAGGGAATGAAAACAAATGCATAGGAGAGGAAAATGAGCGGAAACGGAGAGAGGGACGGAGAGGGAGGAAAAGAACGGGTACGTACAATCCTGATGCTTCTCTAATGCAAGCTCGAGCTTCTCCTTCATCTTCTGCATTAGCCGAAGCTGTTCAGCGTAGTCTAGGGTTCAGGGGGGGAAGGGGCGGGGGGGGGATGTCAACATCAACACACACACACACACACACACACACACACACACACACACACACACACACACACGGAGAAGGGGACACGGGAGGAGAGGATGTGGATCCACAGGTAGGACAGAAGGGAAGGAGGGAGGACAAAAAAAAAAAAAAGGATAAATGGTCGAGTAAAGAAGTAAATGGAGTGAGAAATCAGAATGAGACCGAGATGAGGAACAAAAACACATCAGTTATCTGTGTCTCAGGAAAACTTTTAGCCCATGAACCATCTTCTGCGCCCACACCGATCAGAGACGGTTTCCAGGATGGTCACATGACCTTGTGGGATAAAACACCTCCGAGTGATCACGCAGGATTATAACGAACAGAGTCTGGAAAACCGCATGGAGACTTTACACAGAGACCCTGACACACTACTTATAAAAATATATAATAAATAAAAACTCAAGCAAAATAAAAATAAGTAAATAAGAAAGAAAGTAGGTTAGCAACTAAGAGAGTAAATAAATGAGTGAGTGAGTAAGGGAATGACGGAGTACGTGAGTGAGTGAGTGAGTGAGTGAATGAGTAAGGAAGGGAGTAAGGGACAGAATGAGTGAGTGAATAAATGAGTGAACAAGTAAACGAGTGAGTAAGTAAGGGAGTGAATGAGTGAGTGAGTAAATGAGTGAGTGAGTAAGGAAGTGAACAAGTAAATAAGTGAGTGAATGAGTAAGGGAGTGAATGAGTGAGTGAGTAAATGAGTGAGTGAGTAAGGGAGTGAACAAGTAAATAAGTGAGTGAGTAAGGGAGTGAATGAGTGAGTGAGTAAATGAGTGAGTGAGTAAGGGAGTGAATGCGTGAGTGAGGAAATGAGTGAGTAAGTAAGGGAGTGAATGAGTGAGTAAATGAGTGAACGTTTTAGACGTTCACTCATTTATTTACTCAAATGTTTTAGACGTTCACTCACTTATTTACTCAAGTAAATAAGTGAGTGAGTAAGGGAGTGAATGAGTGAGTGAGTAAATAAGTGACTGAGTAAGGAAGTGAATGAGTGAGTGAGTAAATGAGTGAGTGAGTAAGGGAGTGAATGCGTGAGTGAGTAAATGAGTGAGTAAGTAAGGGAATGAGTGAGTGAGTAAATGAGTGAGTGAGTGAGTAAGGGAGTGAATGAGTGAGTAAATGAGTGAACAAGTAAATAAGTGACTGAGTAAGGGAGTGAATGAGTGAGTGAGTAAGGGAGTGAATGAGTGAGTGAGTAAATGAGTGAGTGAGTAAGGGAGTGAGTGAGTAAGGGAGTGAGTAAATGAGTGAGTAAGTAAGGGAATGAATGAGTGAGTAAATGAGTGATCAAGTAAATAAGTGCGTGAGTAAGGGAGTGAATGAGTGAGTGAGTGAGTGAGTAAGGGAGTGAATGAGTAAGTGAGTAAATGAGTGAGTGAGTAAGGGAGTGAACAAGTAAATAAGTGACTGAGTAAGGGAGTGAATGAGTGAGTGAGTAAATGAGTGAGTGAGTAAGGGAGTGAATGAGTGAGGGAGTAAATGAGTAAACAAGTAAATGCGTGAGTGAGTAAGGGAGTGAGTAAATGAGTGAGTAAGTAAGGGAGTGAATGAGTGAGTAAATGAGTGAACAAGTAAATAAGTGCGTGAGTAAGGGAGTGAATGAGTGAGTGAATAAATGAGTGAGTGAGTAAGGGAGTGAATGCCTGAGTGAGTAAATGAGTGAGTAAGTAAGGGAATGAATGAGTGAGTAAATGAGTGATCAAGTAAATAAGTGACTGAGTAAGGGAGTGAATGAGTGAGTGAGTAAATAAGTGAGTGAGTAAGGAAGTGAATGAGTGAGTGAGTAAATGAGTGAGTGAGTAAGGGAGTGAACAAGTAAATAAGTGACTGAGTAAGGGAGTGAATGAGTGAGTAAGTAAATGAGTGAATGAGTGAGTGAGTAAATGAGTGAGTGAGTAAATGAGTGAGTGAGTAAATGAGTGAGTGAGTAAACAAGTAAATGCGTGAGTGAGTAAGGGAGTGAATGAATGAGTAAGGGCGTGAGTGAGTGAGTGAGAGTGAGTGAGTGAATGAGTGAGTGAGTGTAGTTAGTAAGCCCTTAAGCAGGTCGGGACGTCAGTCAGTAAGTTTACAGAGTGTGTAAGTATAAAAGCCTTAAAGTCAGTGAGTGAGAACTAAAGTAAACACAGCAGGAGAGTTAAATAAGTGTGTAAATACACGAGTTAGAGAGTCAATAAGAAAGTGTTGGAAAGTCGATGATCATATAATAAAACAATAAAAAAATTATACAAGTGTGTGTTTACAGGAACAGACTTAAACACAAAAAAAACAACAAAACATCATAATAAGGCATCAGTAGAACATCAGAACCAGAACCGTGGTCCAGAATAACATCTTTCACACAAACCATGGATGAGGATGAGCTGAGGTCCGGACTCGGGTGCTGACTGAGATAATGTACTGAGAGAAGGACGGCTGTCTATTAGCTATCTCAAGCTATGCGAGCTCAACATCTAAGTAATTCCCGCCCATGATCCCAAAGCTCCGCCCTCAGGATCTACCTGTTACACTGTTAATGCATGACATTAGTGAAACTGCTTTATGTTCTGACTCAGTGAGCTGTCTGACAGGTATGACTGCACTAGTAGCGATAAAGTCCAATCTGGCAACCCGGGTTAGTACAAGACACTGCTCTGGTGAGAGGGGGAGCTGATACATGTGTGACTTCACCGACTCCTGTGCATGAACGTTCTCTCTCTCTCTCTCTCTCTCTCTCATTTTTAAATGTTGTGGTTGAGTGTATATGAGAGTGAGAGAGAGAGGTGTGTATTACCCGACAGTTTGGCCTCCAGCTTTCGGATCTGATCGTTCCGACGCAGGATCTGAGAGGACAGGTCGTCTCT
Source organism: Clarias platycephalus (assembly GCA_030068275.1). NCBI lineage: Eukaryota > Metazoa > Chordata > Actinopteri > Siluriformes > Clariidae > Clarias > Clarias platycephalus. The sequence continues at coordinate 29,192,388 of JAQQZT010000040.1, forward strand.
GGAGCTGCTGCCATCTGATGCCTGTTAACACATGACACACCGAAAATTAATCTCAGGTACACGTGATGATCCAAACAAAAAGAGAGAGAGAGAGAGAGAGAGAGAGAGAGAGAGAGAGGAAAGGAAGATAGACAGTCAGAAGAAAAACAAACAAAAAAAGAGAAAGAAACAAACAAAAAAAAAAGGAGAAAGTGACAGATCCTAGTCCATATAGTCCGGGAACAAAGCTTTAAGCCCAGCCTGGTTCATGAGGTTCAGAAACTAGACTCGGACCTGGTTCCTGGAGTTCGGTAACTAAACTCGGACCTGTGTGCTGGCTCATGGTCAGAGCTGCAGTAACGCTCACAGCTCCTTATACACACAGAGTTTTAATTATTCAGCGGTTCCTGTGTGTGTGTGTATATATATATATAAAGTGGAACAGGAGTGTCAGGTTACACAGGTTGGATGATGCAGTGGCCTTCGGTTCACGCTCCCTCCGGCTGGGTGGAGATGTTCACCAGGACGTGTTGAGTTGACGTGCTGAGCGTCAGCGTGAACCTCATGACATCATCAGAGGCTCTTAAACACATTTACATTTAGGCGTTCGGCAGACGCCCTTATCCAGAGCAACTTATATTTTTATCTGAGCAGTTGAGGGTTAAGAGACAACTTAGTGGTCGTGGGATTTGATTTTAACCTGGGACTTTCAGAACCGTAGTCCAATGCCTTAACCACTGAGGTACCCCTGACCCTTACACACAGTGTTAATGGGGTTAGAGAGGACGAGTGTACAGTGCAGGTTTTTAATGATGGACTGTTCTGAACAGAGTGAGAGAGAGAGAGAGAGAGAGAGAGAGAGAGAGAGATTGAAAATGGTAGGGGAAGACATACAGGACACTAAGAGAACAGACAAAAAGGAAAAAGTTCTAGAAAGAGAAACTGAACAGGAAGCAGAGATAAACAGATGCAAAAAGAGACAGACGGATAGGTAGTGATACAGAAAAACAGAAAGACAAACCGGTCAAACAGAATGAAAAAGAGAGAGAGAGAGAGAGAGAGAGAGAGAGGCAGAAGAGGCATGAAGTAGACGGATAGTGAGACAGCATAAGAAAAGAACAGACATAGAAAGAGAAATGGAGGTGGAGAGAGAGAGAGAAGTATAAAGAAGAGATATTTGTGTATTTAAAGTTAACAAATAGAAAGAGAACCAGACAGACAGAAAGAAAGGAACAAAAAGAGAGAGGGAATCAAATATACAGACAGAGAGACAGATAGACGAACAGAGAGACAGACATACAGGGAGAGAAAGAGACAAACAGAGAGAAAATCAGATAGACAGAAAGTCAGACACAGACAGTTAGACAGACAGGGAGAGAGACAGATAGAAAGAGAGACAGGCAGACAGACACTCACAAAGTCGTCCCCTGAGTCGGCTCCCACTGATGTGATGGACTCTTTGCTGTAGGAGCGGGGCAGGCGTCCGGGCCGCGGCGTCGCCGCTTCCTCTGCGATCTTCTTCTTCAGCTTGGCGAACATGGCGACACTGATGTGTGTGTCTCTCTCACACACACACACACACACACACACACACTACGCCGAGACTTTACAACGCTGCACTCATCACTCGCTGAAACGCAAACATCCGAAAACGTCTCTCGTGGAATCCGCTCTTATCCTTAAGGGCTGGACGGAGGAAGGAGTCTCCAGTGCCAGAGGGGCAGGAAAGTGGGCGGGGCTTCCGGGGTTGTCACCAACACACCTGTCAGTCACAGTGGTCGACAGTTTAAAGGGCATATATTTACCCACAATGCATTGCTGAGGGGGTTAATGGCCAAATATTACCCCATAATGCACTTCGCCAGTTAGGGGACACTATGGACAGTTAGGAAACGCTTATATTCTTTGGGCTAAGAGCTAATAGCTAAAAACACTGTGCGCTAATAACATTATCTAGCTAGCTACAGCGCTAATGCTAATCCCTGATCCAAACAATTAGCTTAGCTTACCTTGTGGAAAACTAACACCAACTACCGCAAACTCATGTTCCTCCCCTCACAGACACTTCCGCGCTCCTCAACTGCCCCCGCCGCTGTGTTTGTACCCCTGTGCGGGGTTGTTATTGTTATTATAACCAGGGTGTTCAGCTGTTAGCCTCCATGCTAACCGACTTCACCACGTCATCCTCCCTCACCGGATTCACTGTGACGATGCGGGGGAAGAGGGAGGGGGATAGCGCGGGACCTGCGTTCTGATTGGTCAAGGGTGGCGAGGAGAGGGAATCTGATTGGCTGTGAGGCTTATTGAGCTGAATCTGATTATTCTCGTTGTTTTGACATAAAAGGTTAGGAAACGTGTGTGTGTGTGTGTGTGTGTGTGTGTGTGTGTGTGTGTTATAAAGCATCGTTTTACTACATGATAAACATCTCCATCATTATTATGATAAATCTATCTAAAACACTACAGTAGAGAGTAGGTAATATAGAATAAGTGATAGGGAGTAGGGGATAGGGACAAGGAGATGAAGAATAAGGGGTGAATTGTGTGGAATAAGGAGTATTGATTAGAAAATGAGGAATAGGAAGGAGGGAAATAAAGTAGGAAATATATATGACTGGTTAGTGCTGTGGCCTCAAACCTCCAGGGTCCTGCGTTCGATTCCCACCTCAGGTCTGTGTGCATGGAGTTTGCATGTTCTGCATGTTAGTGTTTGGTGGGCTTCCTCCCACAGTCCAAAGACATGCAGATTAGGCTAATTGGCATGGGGAATAGAAAAAAGAAAAAAAAGTGGGAAAATAGAAAAAAAAATAAGTTGGGAATAGAGAGAGAGAGAGGAACGGAAAAAATAAAAAAAGAAAGAAATTGGGGAATAGAGAATATACTATAGAATAAAAAGGGGAATATCGAGTACATTGTGTGAGAGAAGGTTTAGGAGGTTCAGATTAGAGAATATAAAAAAGGGTGTAGGGGATAGGGAGTGAGAATTAGTATGTGTAAGGAATTAGAATAAGGAATATGAAAATCAGGGAATATGCAATAGTATAAAATATGGAATAGATTATGTCATACAGAATAAAAAGTAAGAATGAGAATAATGAGTGGGGAATATGGAATGCACGTGTGAAAGAAGGTTTAGTAAATATAAAATAGGGTATAGTAAATATGGAGTAAGGATTAATTAAGATGGAGTAGGAAGTAGGGAATAAGGAAGAAGGCATAGAAATTAAGGAATTCAGTGTACTGAATAAAGAATAGGATTAGAGAATATGAAATAGGGGTGGAGAACTGAGAATAGAGAATAGAGAATATAGGAATGGGAGATAATGTATTAAGAAGTACGGAATATGGAATACATTGTGTGTAAAGAGTAGGGGTACAGATTAGAGAATATAAAACAGGGTGTAGGGAATAGGGAGTGAGCATAGGGAGAGAATATGCAATAGTTGGAAAAATAGAATAAAATGTTTAATAAGTAAGGATTAGAGAATATAGAATAAGGAATGAGGAATAGGGTTTATAGAATATGGTCTGGGGAGTAGGGAATATGGAATAGGTATTAGGGAATATTGAATAGGGAATGGGGAATATGAAATAATGTTTGGGGAATATGGAGTAGGCATTAGAGGGTATGGGATAAGGAGCAGGGGATAGTGAATAGGGAGTAGGAATGAGAGAAAATGCAATAGCGAGTAGAGAATAGAAAATAATGAATAAAATATAGGAAATAATGAATATGGAGTATGGACCAAAGAGTATGGTGTGTGGTGTAGGGAGTGGGGAATAAGAAACCTATTGGGACACTGGATACATGCCATACCAATAGACCAAGAGCAAAACAGGTTGGAACAGCACACTGCAGTTTGTTAGTGACATTTTCCAGCTCAGAATCTCACATATGGTCTGAGACACATATTCCCAATCCTGCTCCAGCCTGGGACTTAATCAGAGCAGATGTACGTCTTTCAACGTATTTCCTCCCAAGATTCTTACTGTTTTCTGACAAGAAACAATTTCCTGCTGTAGAATGAAGAACATGTGCTTCCACACTGCTGCCACCTAGTGATCAAAATGCAGTAATACACCGCGCAGTATGTGCAGGTGTAGAGTTTCACATCTGAATTATTTACACCAGCAGGACATTGACTCTCACCTCAAAGCTGAAACAGGGGGGAATGTTGCTTGATCAGACTCTACAGGCATTCAGCTACCTTCATAGTATAAGGGGTATAAGGACATATGGAGCTGAATTATTGGAGTGTGCATTTTATATCAACAGAACCCAAAATGTACAGTTAATCATACAATCAGCATCATTGTCATTAAGAAAAAGTCGAACGAGTTGACTTAGAATACTTTTCTCTTTATTAAATTTAGGATAAAGTTCATTTAAAAGATCAGCCTACAGCACATGCATTTGGATTGTAGAAGGAAACCAGAGTACCTGGAGGTAACCCACCAAGCATGGGGAGAACATGCAAACTCCACACACCTAAGGGGGAACACACCTACAGTCCATGGATGAGAACTGAACACCTAAACCTGGAGGTGCTGAACCAGTGTGGCCCTAATTACCAGGATCACTCACTTAATCATCATGTATACCGCTGTAACCTGTGTATTGGGTTGTGGGGGGCCTGAAGCCTATCCCAGGAGACTTAGAGCATGAAGCGGGGTACACCCTGGACAGGGTGCCAATCCATCGCAGGGCACACACTCACATACTATTGGCAATTTGGGAATGCCAATTAGCCTAATCTGAATGTCTTTGGACTGTAGGAGGAAACCGGAGTACCCGGAAGAAACCCACCAAGCACAAGGAGGACAAGCAAACTCTCTGTGTGGCCCCAATTACCAGAATATAGGTGCTAGATAGGGTTACATCTGCCAGGAGGTTAAAACTTATATGAAACATAAAAATAACATGCACACACTCAAACATTCAAAAAACCAAAACAATGATAAAAGATCATAGACATTGTCTGACATTATAGACACATTCTTAGACAAGTCCATAATTAACACGAAATGAGGGTGCCAATAATTTTGAAACAACAGACACGTTTTCACATCTTGTTCATATTATTTTTTCCCCCACATGTTCACGAACATAACTGCATTTAAGTACATCTTTATTCTAATAAAATCAACCTTTCGACTTTAAGTTGTGGATTATTTGCCGGGAAACCGCTTTTATTTTGCGTCTAACAACCGGTACTTCACCGCGTTTCGGTCTTCTTCTTCGTCGTCTATAAACCAATCAGCTTCCTCATCGGTGAGAAACGTAACACATGTGGTGAGCGTGCTGCGCGCTCTGATTGGTCAAAACCTTCCCGATTTTTCTTTTTTTGCAGCGCAGGGAGGGATTCTAACGCAGCATTAATCCCGCCCTGCATCCTGATTTGTCAGCTTCTCGCCTGCGTGTTCCGTGATTGGCTGAAACACCTGCTTGTGTGGGTTAAGATGCGTCGACAAACACCTTGCGCTGCTGGATTTATTATAGCCTTTAGAAATAAAAGAGGGGTGTTTTTGTGAGTGTGTGTTAAACGCTGGATTGGTTTGGAGCGAAATGTTATTTATATTATAGACCTATGATATAAACAAGCTAATGGGAATTGGAGGAGGGGATCTGATCGCTGCGCCGTTGTTGTTCGAGGAGGAGGAGAAGGTTTGATAGAGAGAGAGAGGAGAGAGAGAGGGAGATGCTCCTGATGGTGATGATGATGATGATGTCTCCTGCGTCCTCGCTCCTGGCGCTGGTGTGTCTCGGGTGGTCCTGCGCGCACGATGCCGTTCGGAAACCCCGGCCGGTCCTCAGCGCAGTTGATGCGGATCCCCAGTCCATCCTGCGCCTCGGCCTGACTCCGGCGCCCACGGTGCTGCCTGCACAGACCACCTCCACCAGCACCGAGCCTCCCCCCGGCGACCCCGGCAGCACCCCAGCACCCCCGGCGCGTCTCGGAGAGGATGCTGCGCTCCCGGCGCGCCTCGAACCCGGAGCCGCGCGTCTGCTCCTGCCACAAAGGCGCCTTACTTCCGTGTCTGATCAGGACCAGGACGCTGGGGTTATCACAACCTCAGACAATTCCCAAGGTGAGTCTCTGATCCTGTGGTCTAGCCATTCCCACCATCACTAGAGCTGATTTATTTATTTATTTATTTTTTTTTTACAATTCATTGTCTCTTCCATCCATCTAATCACCAATTCCAATTCACTATATATATATAATGTTCCTAGATTGATTTATATATATATATATAAATGTGTATTGGGTTAATATTAATATATATATATTAATTAACCCTCTGTAACATGGATGCTGTATTTTCACAAGAGAGTAAGGAATAATGAATATGGAACAGGGACAAGGGAATAGACAATGAGCAATAATTGGAAATATGAAATAAAATTTTGTCATAACGAGCAAGATTTAAGGTTAAGGATTAGAGAATATAGAACATGGAGTGGGCTACATGGAGTAGGTATTAGGGAATATTGAACAGGGAATAGGACATATGAAATAGTGTTTGGGAGTAGAAATGAGAGAGTATGGGATAAGTAGTAGGGGAATGATAGAATAAGGAATAGAGTATAGGGAATAGTAAATATGGCATATGGAGTAAGGAATTATGGAAGAGTATGGAATATGGACTAGGATACTATCTGGAACACTGGTAGGACCTTCAGCCAACATTCACATGTGCATTCAAGCACTACGGGTAATTTGGGAACGCCAGTGAGCCTAAACTGTGTGTCTTTGGACTGTGGGAGGAAACCAGAATACTCAGAAAAAACCCTCCCACCAAGCACGAATGCAAACTCCATGAACACAGACTCCATGAACATCAAACCCGGATCCTGGAGGTGCGAGGCCACAGCTCTCTCTATACACACACACACACACACACACACACACACACACACACA
>JAQQZT010000040.1:29213602-29225733 GCA_030068275.1 Clarias platycephalus
TTCTCTTTCTTTCTTTCTTTCTTTCTTTCTTTCTTTCTTTCTTTCTTTCTTTCTTTCTTTCTTTCTTTCTTTCTTTCATCCCTTTCTTTCATCCCTTTTCAACTCTTTCTTCTGCATTTCTTACTTCTCCCGTCTTCACCTGCTTATCTTATTTATTTTTCTTTTCTTTCCCCTTTTATCATATCTCTCTCATTTCATCCCTCCATCCTTCTCATATTTTGCCCCTCGTCTCTCCATTGTCTTTATCCCTCATTCATTGTTTTTATTAATTTATAAATGATAGACGTCCAGCTTCTTCATCTCTCCATCCTCCTCATCTTTTTTATCGTTATCTTTCTTTCATCCTCTTCATCCCTCTATCCTTTCCTCTGGTGCTGCATCGTCAGCTCAGATTCACTGACTGCAAAATGAGATAAATCCAACATTTGGAGTTTTAAGAAAAATGAGTATTTAGTTCTTTAAAAGAAGAAAGAAGGATTGCTGAACTGAAATAAAGTTTTTTATGAGGTCACAACGTTAAGGACAAAGGCCAAAATATTAGGTCAGATCCGTCGGTCAGTGGTATTATCTGTATTTTGCTATATTCTCTTAAAATATTGTTGCATTTGAATTTTTTTTTAAGACAAAATGCATGAAAAGGGAGTAATGTATGTTTGTGCGTGTGTGTGTGTGTGTGTGTGTGTGTGTGTGTGTGTGTGTGCACGTGTCTGTGTGTGCGTATGTGTACGGTTCCAGATGTGAGTCATGCTTTTTCCCAGTCACTCGTCTGGAGCTAGCTGAATTAAAAATGAGAGACATAGACAGCTTTGTTGTTTGGTGTGTCAGTGTGGGTTAGCTGTCTGGAGCAAGGCTCATTTAAACACACACACACACACGCACGCACGCACGCACGCAGACATACAGAATCACAAAGGAATTTCATTTAAGGCCGTTAAAAACCTTACACTCTCAGAGGCTCTGAAATAAGAACTATGGAGATTAGAATGGAGAAAGATAAAGATATAGGGATGACGAGGATGGACAGATAAAGAGGATGGATGGATGGAAAGATGGAAGGATTTAAAGGACAAAGAGAAGAAGAGGATAGTGGAAGGATCAGATTGAAAGATCAGGGAGATGCAGAGACAGAGGATGAAGGGATGGGAAAATAGAGGGAAAAGGAGGACGTAGAGCTGAAGAGGATAAAAGGATGCATGACAGAGATTTAAAGGAAGGAGAGATGGAGGGAAGGTGGAGAAAACAAGGAGATGAATGGAGAAAAATGTATAAGGATGAAGAAGATGTAGCGATAAAACCTATGGATAGAAGAGAAGGTGGAAAGATCATGAGGATGGAGAGATAAAGAGGGCGAATGGATGAGAAGATGGACAGATCAGAAGAATGACAAGATACAGAGGATAAAGGAAGGAGAAGATGGTAGGAAGCGATAAAGGGAAAAGATGAAGCGATAAAGGGATAGGGAGGTATAGACTGATGGAGTGAGTGAATGAAATAATCAGATGAGAGAAAGATTAAGATCAGGATGATGTTGAAATAAAGGATGAAGGAATAAGAAAATGGAAGACTTAAATGGATGAAGGGATAAAGACTATGAATGGATGATGTGGGGATGTGGAGATAAAGTGGATGAGAAGATGGGAAAGATGTAAAGATCAGAAGAATGTACAGTAGGAGTAAAGCGGATGCAAGTATCTAAAGATGAAAGGAAGGATTGGAATGATAGAAAGATATAGGAAGGAGGATGGAGGAATGAGAAGATGAAGAGGATGGAGGAATGAAGAGGATGGAGGAATGAGAAGATGAAGAGGATGGAGGAATGAAAAGATGAAGAGGATGGAGGAATGAGAAGATGAAGAGGATGGAGAAATGAGAAGATGAAGAGGATGGAGGAATGAGAAGGTGAAGAGGATGGAGAAATGAAGAGGATGGAGGAATGAGAAGATGAAGAGGATGGAGGAATGAAAAGATGAAGAGGATGGAGGAATGAGAAGATGAAGAGGATGGAGAAATGAGAAGATGAAGAGGATGGAGGAATGAGAAGGTGAAGAGGATGGAGGAATGAGAAGATGAAGAGGATGGGGGAATGAGAAGATGAAGAGGATGGAGAAATGAGATGAAGAGGATGGAGGAATGAGAAGATGAAGAAGATGGAGGAATGAGAAGATGAAGAAGATGTGGGAATGAGAAGATGAAGAGGATGGAGGAATGAGAAGGTGAAGAGGCTGGAGGAATGAGAAGATGAAGAAGATGGAGGAATGAGAAGATGAAGAGGATGGAGGAATGAGAAGGTGAAGAGGATGGAGAAATGAAATGAAGAGGATGGAGGAATGAGAAGATGAAGAGGATGGGGGAATGAGAAGATGAAGAGGATGGAGGAATGAGAAGATGAAGAGGCTGGAGGAATGAGAAGATGAAGAGGATGGAGGAATGAGAAGGTGAAGAGGCTGGAGGAATGAGAAGATGAAGAGGATGGAGGAATGAGAAGGTGAAGAGGATGGAGGAATGAGAAGATATAAGTTTGGGAAATATGGAGGAAAAAAGAGTGAAGGGATTAAAAAGTTGGAGGGAGGTGAAATGAATACGCGCAGGTCATTTGCGTATCATGAATGAAAAGTTTGGCACATCAGCCCAAGCTGGAGGAAGGTTGGTGGGACTTTCAGGAAGCGTTAGCTAACATAGGAGAGTTTCAAAACATCAGCTGGTTTGAATAAACGGAATGAGTGTGTGCTGAGTATGCAACTTTCTTACGTAGCAAAAGTGAATTTTAAATTTGGATGTATTTCCAAGGTTACTCTCTCATGATCTAGGTGGCGCTAGTGAGCCCTGAATCTAAAGGTAAACAACCTCTAGAGTATACCATGTAGCCAGTGTTTTATGTTATGGATCTAAAAAAAAATTAAACATGTTGTAGAGTTGAAATATTATTAAATTACGACGGGTTTTATTGCAGCGTAACGCCTTTAATAATCAACAATTAAGCATCACAGGATTTCGTGGCAACGTGATAGTATTTGGGTGGATAATATTGTAACCTTGTATTTCATAGTAACTTAGCAACTTAAGATCTCCCAATGGAATCGATATAAATAAAAATATTTAAATGTAAACAAATAAATGAAAATCTGATCTTGTCTTTATTGTAACAAAAAGCAAAGAGACTTGGTTTAGGTTGTGTATGGGGTGTGTTGGAAGTCTGCACACGTCAGTGTTTGGCGTGATCAATGTGACACCACGCTGGAGGAATGGCGCCGTTCATGTGTCACGTGGTCTCGGATCTGATTGCTCCGGATCGTTTCCTGGAAGATAGATGGGTCAGGGGTGATTTTCTTATTTCCTGGTCCTGAGGCTGCACAGTATTTAAATTCTGTCAGAGTGAGTGTGTGTGTGTGTGAGTGTGATACACAAGACAAGAAGTGAGAATAAGACTTGAGTCTTGAAAGAGCATTGATTGATTGATTGATTGATGATTATTGACTTTACTGTATGTTTAATCACCGCGTCCACATATCGGCTGCTACACCGGGTGTGTTGTCTGGAATGTTCGCTTCAGTGATACTCTGTTTTTATTGCACTGTGCATGTGTTGTGCAAATCTGTGGCTTGGGTTATGCAATGGACAATAAAATGAAGCTTTATTTGTCTTTAGCTTCACCAGCTGGTTAAAGTCGAAGTCACGCATTGAACCAAAAAAAAAAAAAAAAAAAAAAAAGGAAACAGCGAGGGCAGTAAAACATAAAGATAAAATGTATTCTGTATAAAATGTCAAATGTAATTTAAAAATCTTTGTAATTAATTGTGTTTTTTGGCAGTTGTTATATGTGTGTTAGAAAGGTGGGATGTCCTTCTCTCGCTCTCTGAGCTGTGTGATATGTTGATATAATATCAGTACAGCGGCACCTCGGTATAGGAATTTAATCCGTTCCAGAGACAAACCTTAAGGTGAAATTTGAAATGCTAAATGCATTGTCCCATAGGAAATAATGTAAATGCAGATAAATGCAAAAATATTTCCAATATTAACAATTTCCAACATTATAATCATATTTTTGCATATAAAACAATCAAAACATTTAGAAAAGACATGTAAATGAACTAAAATATGAAATAAATAGACATTAAATCCTTACTTAACCTTAATTTATGATTTCTCTTGGCACCGGGTGCTTTTAAAACTGAACTTAAAGCGGCTCCCTTTTCTTCTTGCTACCGTACTGGATAACATTCTTGACCAATGATGCTACGTCTTCACTAAATCTTGCACAAAATGCACAAAATGCCTTTCTACTGACGCAAACAAGTTTTGAACGGCTCCCGGACGTACGTGTAACTTAGCCGGGATTCGGTTCGGTTCAGATTGTTCGCTCCTATGCCGAGGCAAATTTCTTAAGGCGAAAATTAGTATGACGTGGCGTTCGTATGCCAGCGTCCCACTGTATAGTGATTCAAAATATTGTGATCCCCACCAACCCCGCCCTCAACATTAATGCTTTTAGAAATTAGAAATTAAAGCTATTTTGATGTCCAGTTCAAGTTTGCACAGATTCTGTTCCAAATATTTTCTCCTTTTCAATGTTAAATATTATTTATTTGATTATTTAAAAATCTATATTTAATCATTTAATTAAACGAAGTAGTAATACAAGTAGTACTTCTATTAGCAATAGTAGCTCTAATAGTCATATTAATAGTAATCTTTGTTGTAGTAGTTGTCATTATAATATTAGTAGTAACACAAATAATAGGTCCTAGTTATTAATATAACTAATAGTATTCATTCTACTAAGTAGTACTATTTGTGGTTGTAGTTGTTTGTTGTGGTTGTAATAGTAATACTAGTAGTATTGGTAGTAGAAGTAATTCTACTACTATTTGTGTTAGTATGTATGTAGTCGCCATAGACATCCTACTAGTAGTTGTAGTAAATGTGGTAACGGTAGTAGTTTTAATGGTAGTAGTTGTAGCAGCAGTAGAAATAGTAGTAATTCTACAAGTAGGAATTGTTTTACTAGTGATAGTTATAGAAGTAAAAGAACTTAACCTTTAAGTAGTTGGAGCAAGTATAGTAGTGGTTGTAGGTGTTTTTAGTGGTAGTAGTAGTTGTATTTGTACTAGTTGTATATTATTAGTAGTAGTTGTAGTAGTCATTTTCCTGGTGTGAAATTAGTTATAGTAGACATTCTACTAGTAGTAGTTACTTTTGTAGTTGTTTTTGTTTCAATTGTATTGATAATACTATTAGTGTTAATATTAACAATACTGAAGTTGAAATACTACTACTATCACTGTACGTCTGTCCGACACGGTCGGCCCTGTGACAACTACTAGTAGTTACAGTATAGTAGTGGTGGTAATAGTAGGAGTTGCAGCATTACTAGTAGTACTAATAGTAGCAGTGGTAGCAGTAGTAATAGTAACAGTAGCCATGCTGTTTAGTTGTTGCTGTGTGTGTGTGTGTGTGTGTGTGTGTGTACTGATAGTGTCCTCTTTCTCCTCTCACAGCTCAGGGACGTGTGTGTGTAAGACGGGAGTGTACGGCCCCAAATGTGACGACTGCCACCCGGGATTCTTCCACTTCAGCAGCACGGGGTGTCAGCCCTGTCAGTGCAACGGACACTCCACCTACTGCCACCCGCAATCCGGTAAGAGCTCGACACACCACCTCTCTCACCTCTCGTACGGCAAACAATCACAGAGTTGTCATCACCCTGCGTCTCACCCCGGAGAGAGGAATCGCGCTGACAGTGTTAAAGTACGTGTAAAGAAGCTGACATTATTACATCAATTTAATTTAAATGTATGAAGCGATCGCACAAGGTACATATTTATTATTTCATGATGTACCTCGAATATCTGTACTGGAATACTGGAATATCCTGTAGCTGCATTATTGCGTTTGCTCGCGTTTCACGTTTCATTGTCTCGGGGCGTGAAAATAAGCAAATGAATTGCACAAGATATTGTGCGCTGGATCAAGTGCTATTCTGTAAGTCACCCATAAATTTACTGCAGTTAATTATACAGTTAGAGACAGAGGCTTACGTTTGGTTATGCGTATGTGTGTGTTAATCTTTCTCCAGCTGGATCTTTTTTAATGTACTAATAGCTGTACAGCACACACGCGCACAATAAACCGTTTATGTCCCTGCTTTTCAAAGGAATAAAACAACCCCCCCCCCCCCCCCCGAAAAAAACACAGCCTCTCAAATCATATGTGCTTAATCCTTCTTACTACTTCTGCATGATGGATGATGTAGAGGGGTGCCAATACTTTGCGCAGCACAGCAGATGGAAGAGCAACAGGAAGACGCTGTCAGTAATTGTATGCATACAGTACAAAATGACACGCATGATAGATGGATGTGATAAAACGTCAGAGTAACGGACAAAGCGAATGTTTTCAGAACGCTGCAGGGACGTTGCTGCAGTGACGTTGCTGCAGTGCCGTTACAGAGAGACTTTTGTTTTACGTCTGATTTAATAGTTCGTTAACATCCTAATAGCATTGTGTGTGTGTGTGTGTATGAGTATGTGTGCGTGTGGGTGAATACTTGTGTTCATACCAGCATGCCAACGTGTTGTGTGTCCATCTAGCCGTCCATCTGCCACTTTCCGCAGTGTGGGTGTGTGTTTGAGTGAGTGTGTGTGAGTGAGTGAGTGAGTGTGTGAGTGCAGATGGAAGCTCAGTTCTGATTTACTGCCTCCCTCACCCCCTTCCCCTCCCCACCTGGTTTCCCACAATGCTCTGGGCCTCTGGGCTGTCAGACGGCGAGTCAGCTCACGTGATTTACGTGCAATAAAACCGCGTCGTATATATGTTCGCAGAGGCCCGGATTTCCCTCCTCATGACCCAAATAGCACACGTTCTCTTTCTGAATTAATGAATATGCAAAGCAGAGGGCGGAGTCAATGCATATAGATTGACCCCCAACATGAGAGTGGTTTACAACATCATGAGAGTCACCTTGGAAATGGAGATCACTCTGTGTGTGTGTGTGTGTGTGTGTGTGTGTGAGAAAATCGTTCGAGTTGATGAATAGAATAGTAGAATTACTCTATATATAGCTTTTATATTTTATATTGACTTGTACCTGAATTTATTCATGCCAATATTTTTTATTTGTGCGATCGCACATGCATTAAGCTTCTTCATTAAGCTTAGCTCAGTATTTTACTAAACCAGGCGGCTAATGTATCAGTTTTATAAATTAAATAGCATTGACATCCAATGTTTTTTTCTTTTTTTTTTTTTTTTACTGTTTTGTGGAAAATGAAAAAATAGATTCACATTTTTACTTTTAAAATTTTAAGACGCAGGTGAAAAATCTTGAAGGTTGAGTAAAAAAGATTTTATCTACCACATGAGAATGAAAAGCTTACGTTGCTTATGGGATTGTCTCTTTTGCCTCTGTTAAGACTTGTGGGCGTGGCCTGTCCAGTATATTTTATATTTATTTTATTTATTTATTTTTGAGCAAGACTAGTAATTATATGCAGTACATACTAGTGATGTGACTCACCAGGGATACAATATTATCACGATACCTCTGTGCTGATTTGATTTGAATTGCAATTCTGTAAGTATCAAGATTTTATAAATATCCAGATTATTTATATATGCTATATATTTTTTGTTGTTCTGGGTTCTTTAATGAGCTCCTGGATGAGGCCAGCCATGCCTGGGGAGTTTTCTCCATTTGTGGATAATGGCTCTCACCGTGCTTCGCTGGAGTCCCAAAGCCTTAGACAGACTTCAAAACACAACTAGACAAAACACTTCCCAGACTGATACATGTCAGTTACTTTGATGCTCAACTGTTCTTGAATTTCTTTAGACTACGTTGCATATTTAGATCTTTAAGGATGCTTCATGCTTCACGTTCTATTTAAGTGATTTCACGATTCAACAGTGAAATTTAACGCAGCTTCCCAAAAATCACAGTTGATACATAATTTAGCAAGGGGGCAATCACTTTTTCACGTAGGGACAGGTAGGTTTCTTTTAACTGCATTTTGTATTTACTCAGGTTATTTTTGTGAAATATGACATTTTGTTTGATGACCTTAATAATTTAAGTGTGACAAATACACAAAAAAATAACAATTTACTTTTTCACAGCACTGTATATATACAGTACAGTAGTATATTTGTCTTCTGAAGCTATCTACTTCAACGGAAATGCTGCAAAATAAGCGATGTGAGAGGTAGCTGAAGCTGATCTTCACTCTTAAACAATTCATTATCTATGGAAAAGATTTTATTTTTTTATGTCTAGGCTTTAAAAATAGATTGTATAACATTGTATGTAAAACACCAGCGGAGCTCCTGTAATACTTAAATACCCATGTTTTGTAGGTGGGAAAAAATCCTATAAATAGAGTTGTTTGGGAAAGCTTCTGTAGTAATTATTTAATGGTGAGTTACGCTTAGGACTTCCTGCCGCAACCCATTGCTTTTTTTTCAGGATTGGAACCAGCGCTAAGAGTGCACTGGCTTGTGGCTAGTGGTTGGGGCTGGTTTCCTGCCTGGGAATTGAACCTGGGCCATGGGGATAAGAGTGCCAAATTCTAACCACATTTCCACCAACAGGGTTCCCTGGTACCTCCTGTCCTAATCTGCAGCATTAAATACATATGGGCTTTTGCTGATTATGAAGCAATTTGTCTCCACAATCTCGTCTGGTTCATTAAAAAATTTCCAGTCTAGGAGAATTTCTTGGACAAAACAAATTAATGAAATGAGCTGAAGTTCTACAACATCCTACTGCAGGTCTATGGAGTTCCAAAGAACTGAGTAAAATGCTATAGAACACACAGAAATTGTATAGAAGATATATTTTTTTTGCAGAGATTAATAGGCCAAGCAATGTTTGAACAGTGTCGTAGTCAGTGCCATATATCCTAATACATACAACCTGTTTCTCTCTCTCTCTCTCTCTCTCTCTCTCTCTCTCAGGTGTTTGTATGGACTGTCAGGATAACACTCAGGGACAGAACTGTGAGGAGTGTATGCCACACTATTACAGAGCCCCAGGTGGAGGTGTGAAGGATGAGTGTGTGCCTTGCCCTTGTTCCAGCCACAGCTCTTCAGGCATTTGCCACCTCGGTGAGACACAACACACTGCGCTTGGAAAATACTGGTAGTGGTAGTAATTTGCTTACACGTTAGTAGTAATACTTACACGTTTATTGATTTAATACGACCAGGGTGGAGAATGTAGGTGGAAGGCAGGTAAAAAGGTCTACATTTCATTCTGAGGGTATACAAACTTATGCACTTTGGCCTTCTCCTGCCTTATTGTTGTTCAAATTCTGGTTGGTTATTGTTGACTTAATATGAGTTGAATTAAAACAATCTTTGTATGATGATTTTTCGATGAAGAAAATACATGTTTGTGTAACATGGAAGGAGTCTCCAGTGTTAGAGCTTTGTAATAATGAAAGGTGAGGGAAGTGTGTGAGGGAAATGTGTTAGAGGGTGCGTGAGGGGTGTGTGTTGGGGTCAAGTGTGTTCGAGGGGAGTGTGTGTGGAGTTATTTGGAATTGGAGCTGTTAATGTTTTTGATGTTCATGAAGATGATGTTGATCATGATGATGTTAATGATGATGAAGATAATTATTATGAGGATGATGAGGAGGAGGAGGATGATGATGGTGGTGGTAATGGTTGTGAGTGTGATGATGATGATGGATATGATGATGTAATAATGGTAATGATGATGATGATGATGATGATGTTGCTGATGATGTTGATGCTGGTGGTGATGATGCTGGTGGTTTTGATGATGCTGATGCTGATGATAGATATGCTGGCATGGTTAATTATGATAATGATGATGTTAATGATGATGGTGTTGTTGTTGTTTATGATGATGATGAAGATATTGATGTTGATGTTGATGATTATGATGATGATGATGATGATGCTGATGGTGATGATGCTGGTGGTGATGACGATAATGATAATGGTGTGGTTGATTATGATGATGTTGATGTTGATGTCGATGGTGATGATGATGGTGATGATGATGATGGTGAGGATGATGGTGATGTTAATGTTAATGGTGATGATGATGATGATGATGATGTTAATAATGATGATGTTGGTGGTGATGATGATGATGATGACTATGATAACGTTGATGATGATGTTGATGGTGATGATAATGCTATTGATGATGATGAAATTAGGGAGAGTGGACATGGTAGGCATTACACAAACACAGATGATCTGGCAACCGTCTGTCTTTTGAAGTGTGTCGTTGCCATGGTAACGGAGATTGATGGTGGCATGACATGATGAGAACAGAGGTCACACTTGTTCTCTGTTTATATATGTGTGTGTGTGTGTGTGTGTGTGTGTTAATTTAATATTTGCATATGTTATACTATATAATGTATATTTTATACTATATAATACATTTAAGATATTTTGATTTATGAATATAAATCATTGTTTATTTTTATATCTGATTCAATAACAAAATTTCTATCAAACAAATAACCCTATAAATTTATATTAGTTTTACACTGTGATAGCCATAAAACCTTATAAATATAATATACCTTTAACTTTTATAATTCTTCATTTCATATAAAATTATATATTATTTATAATATACAATACATATTATTATAAAATATTTAATTATTATCTTATTATATGTTGTTATAGTTCATGTGAGAAAGCTTCGCTAAATGTTCTTGCGTGTGTGTGTGTGTGTGTGTGTGTGTGTGTCTGTCTGTGTTAGTCAACCAGCCAGCTTTCCCGCTCACCCTTTTCCCCAGTGTCATCAATATTTCAAATTGACTCCGACTGAGCTGTGTGTGTAGGGTTGTGTGTGTGTGTGTTTGTGTGTGTGTGTGTGTGTCTGTAGTACAGACAGTCTAGATCATTGTAAGTAGTCTGTGGGGCCAAATCACATTGTGTTACATTGTAAAAATCAACGTGTATGTACAGTATGTGTGAGTGTGTGTGTGTGTGTGTGTGTGTGTGTGTGTGTGTAGGTTTACAAAAAAATGTGTCATGTCTCATAGGCGAGACAGGATGGCAGTGAGATTGAGAGAGAGCGAGAGAGACAGTGAGAACGAGACTTAGTGAGTCAGAGTAAGACTTAGAAAGACAGCGAGAAGGAGACACAGTAAGACAGAGAGACACAGTAAGACATAAATAGCAAAAGATATAGACATCAACACCAGGGGGCAATGAGACACAGAGATTTACGAGAAGGACACCAAAACATAATGGCAGTGGGACGAAGAGCATTAAGAAAAAATACATACACAAGCATTATTAGTAGGACTGGGTGGAACGGTGTGATTATGTGGAGTCGCCGTTTCCACACAGGTGTCAAGGACTTCTTGTCTTCTTGTCTCTTTTGATCTATCCCTATTTTTAAAATGCTGATTAATTATGATATGTATGTACAGTCAGCCATAGGGGATGCAAAGTTTTGCACTCAGCCCTGTTGTATGTAAAACTGTCTCGAACTGAAATTTGAAGAAAAAAACAGAACTGTAAGGTCACTGCGCCACCTGGTGGGTGAAATGTAAAGTTTATCAATGAGCAGAATAAAATGAACTGAGGATTTTGTTTCTAGTCATGGTTATGATTTAATAACGTTTAAATATGATGTTTTATTTTATTTCATACATGTAGTGTTATATATATTGTGCCTCTAATCCCGTGGTTCTCAAAGTGTGGGGCGCGCCCCACTAGTGGGGAATACAGACATAACAGGTGGGGCGCAATGAACGGGAGAAAATTAATGGATAATTTTAGGAAAGTACCTATTCTAATTCATGTTTTTCTTGAATCTTGATCTACACTCAAAACTAAACAATCACACACAAAGAAATGGATCATTAATACAAGTAAATTAACATGAGTTGGGGGCCAGGAGAAAAAGTGGAACCATAGTGCAACAATAACGGTTTAACATCGGCATGTTAATTGCAGAGGAACAGTATAAGGAGACTTTCGGTATTATATATGTAATCATTATTTATTCCAATGTGTATACTGATGTTTCTGTATTTTTGTTAAAAATTTATATTCTATCAGGCAGTACTAGTCTGGCATTTCTAGTTTCCAGTGTGGCAACAAAGTTGCTTTTTGATCCTTCAGGCGCTGAA
>JAQQZT010000040.1:29267784-29278821 GCA_030068275.1 Clarias platycephalus
TGGTTGTTAATTGGTGATTTCTGAGGCTGGTGACTCTAAATGAACGTCTCCTCTGCAGCAGAGGTAACATTTTGGTCTTGCTTTCCTGGGAAGGTCTTCATGAGAGACAGTTTCATCATCATGGAGCTTGATGGGTTTTACAAACACACTCGACACGATACTGTTCTTGCAAGGACTGTTGCAGAACAGCTGACCTTCATGTCTTAAAATAACAACTGACTGTTGTGTTATTTCATAATTTTGAAATCTCTAAACAAATACTCAAAGAAATTTGCAAGTGAAACCTTTGAGCGGTAGTGTACGTATTATTTGTCAGATCTTTCATTACCTCGTTAAACTAATACAGGTTCACTACAGGTATGGAAAAGACTTGCTATCTAGCCTTGCAATCGGAGGAGCTGATCTGTATTATTAAATGGCAGTCACACAGCAGGTGATGATTTTTTTTTTTTTACAGGTGCTTAGCTCACATCTGGGGAAAAAAAAAAAACTTGGCTAAACTTTGTTTGTTCTTTACCTTGGTTGTTATGATTTTCTTACCAGAAAATCGCCAGTGGGTCGGCTAAGTAATGTAAATACCAAGTAAATAGCAATTATAAAGGAGATAAGAATGCAACAAGCTGTGGGTTGTAATTTGCCTTAAGAATATATTTGTTGCTCAAACCCAAATACTTTAACCTGTTGAAACCAGCCCTTATTCGTTTAAAAAAAAAAAAACCCATCTAGATCTGTTTTCTAATCTAAACAAAAAGCTTTGTTAGTTTCCCCTTCTTCACGAATATAAGAAAGGAGAAATTAAAAGATTTTTTTCCCTGGAAGGTCACACTTTCAGTCTTGGGACCAGTAAAGTGCACGAGTGCACAAGGGCAGAAACATGAAGTGAGAGCTCGAAGCGTTTTTGCGTTGAGTCATTGAGGGACTTGGGCTGTCTGGGGAAACACCAAGATAAAGTGTCCATACACAGCTGATTGAGCTGCTGACGAAATCACTTTACCGCTGACAGAAGTGAAAAGTTGGTGGTTGATGATTAACTTAGTTTACGCACTGAACCGTGGAAGAGAGGGATGTGAGCACATGCCGTGTGTAGCGGTAGTGGCTAAGGGTAGAAATCTGAAATAACGATTATTCGGACTCGGTGATGTAAACCGCATGGACGGTATGGCTACTATTACGCACTGATCCGATCCCTTGCTCATAAAAAAGATGCAAAACCACATGATATTACTTAACAAGTCTAGAAAGTGCCGTCTTTAAATAAACGGCCAGTGAAATTTCATAATTATCCAAAGCAATCAAATCTAAGCAAACTGTGATACAATCCCACGCAGGCTAGGTGAGAAAAACAGTCAATATGTGGGTGAAAATAAACACTTACACAATATGATGCTCCTGTCATTCAGCTGATCAATCAAGGGAATCTAATGCGATTAAAAAAAAAACAATATACCTTACTTAAATTAGTAAATTTTATTTACTTACATCTTCTCTGCAACACTAATTGATCCAAAGTAGCAAATGTAGCCAGTTATTATGCTAAAGTTTAAAGGTCCTGTGCTATACTACTAAGTTCTCTCTCCTTTTCCAAATGCACCGCCTCAGGGTCTGTAGCTTTAAATGAACAGCACTTTGAGAATTTTCCTAGCCAATCAGAATGCAGGGACCATGTTTTGCACCTTATCACTCATTTCCCACCCATTTTGCACTAGCATTCCTGGCAAACAAAATATAGATTTTTTTTTTTTTTGTCAATTCATGATTTAGTCCTGAATATTTAGCGATATAAAAGTTAAACCACTAGAGTTAAACGACAAATATCTAACAGAGGTATAGGTTAACTTTAAGCTGTTAGCCAGGCGTAATTTACTGTAGCTCATAAAATTGCTCCAATAGAACATCTGAGCTGGGCGGAGTTGGAGAATTGAGGTTTTTTTATTTTATTTGAGGTCATAATAGGGGGAAAATCCGATTGGCCTTGTCTAATACAACAACTGCAAAACTGTTTTCAGACTGGAGACCTGAAAAGTGAGTTGTCCATAATACGAGCGCTTTAAAGTCAACCCGCTGTCATTGTAAAGAATGTTCCTAGTAACGGAAGTGCATAGTTACACATATTCATTATTTAGATCATGGATGGACATGCATACAAAGCCAAACACAGAGCTGATTGGATTTATACTAGGTTTGCTTTTCAGTATCAGTACTAATGAGTAAGTAATATACATGTTTAACAATATATATATATGTTTAACCTGATAAGCACATCTTGAGCCTTTTCCATCTGTGTATATATGGATTAAAAATGTGTTTCTTCTCCTTTGCAGAACATCCTTATCCAGCAAAAGCAAACCTGAAATGGACTGGTACTATGGTGGGCTTGGGGGGTTTCAACTTCTGGGACGACGAGTCTCTGATCATCCCTCGAGATGGCAAGTACAGAATCGGCCTGCAGATAACGTACACAGGCAAAAAACAGGAAAGGCAGATCACCCTGGCTCACAATATTACCAAGATTTCACCTTGTTCAGGGGGAAATGATCCCAGTCCCATTCTGTCCGTCTATGAAACCATGTACATGGGGAATGGGGAAGTCTGGATTAAATCTGTGTTCTCTGACATCATCCATGTTTTCTGTAAGGATGATAAAATCAAGGTGGAGCTGGACAACGCCAGTCTTCTCGACAATTCTGGACAACTGAACACCAAAACCTTTCTCACAGTCCAGTTTATTTCTGGACCTTAGCAGAGCTGGCTCACCGTATTCACCACCTTATTCACCACCCTTATTCACTAAACTAATCAAAGCTGACTAACAAAGCTAACGTTCCAGAGTGTGATTGGATGGCTGTGACACATCTGTACTGTATTTTCTTCTGCACCTTTTTCTGTTCTCGGCCATTAGCAGGTGCAGTTTTTGTTACAGCTAAGTGAATCGTAGCGATATAATATTGTACAAGGCGTAAGTTTGTGTGTGTGTGTTGTTTTAATGGTAGGCTTGGTAGGCTCCAAAAGATTCACTGAAGATACGCTACCATTTACTGTACTTGTGCTAATGTATTATTACCCTACCGCTATGCTAGGAAAAACTGTTTGTAAAGTGAAGCTTTCAAGCTTCAAGCTTTCAGCATTAACCCTCTATGGTACAATGTTCCCTCCAGGCAAAATCGCATTATCAAAATCTGCCACCAATTGGATGCAACTCTACTGTAAAATAAATAAATAAATAAATAAATAAATGATTAAATAAATAAATGTCCCAAATACTAACCAATAAAAACATAAAAAGCAGTCAGGTGAGCTGCTGGTGGCCATTTCTCTTCCTCTTATACTCTTACCTATGTGTCACAGGACTGTAATGTTCCTTTGTTATTTGTAAAAATTTAACCAATGTTAAACAAGAAAAGAAAATGAAAAAAAAAAAAGCCCAAATTGCCATGAGGCAACATTGTACCATAACTGACTGCCACAGTTACTATAACACAACTGTTAGTAACCGATGAAATGAGTTTAAGTTAGATTGACTTACATATGATTTTTTAATATATTTTTTATTTGCACTACAGTCATAAATAAATTATTTAAAACAAATATATAAGAATATGTAGGAGGTGAATGTGAGAAATGTTTTAGGTATAAAGAACAAGTAGCACTGTCAGGAGAAGACAGCAAGGATGAGGTGTCCTTTGGTCATGACAATGATGTGATAGCATCAGAAAGTGACAGACGGATTGATGTGATAGAGGTACAGCGGACAGCATTCGGCCAAAACATGGTATTGGTGCTAAAAAGTGTCTCACCTAGGTGAAAAAAGTGCATTTTCAGACAGGATCATATAACACAGTTTTTATAATACTTAATGCTTCTTATCTCCCGATTCACGATTAGTTTAGTTTTTTATTGTGATTAGAAACACATTTGTTAAAAACAGTTTCATGCCCTTTTATGTCTGTAGTGTCCGTTACTTTTTTTAAGCCAAATCTTTCAATGATCTTCTTAACTGTCATTCAGATGAAAATTGGCCAATTTAGATTTCACATGAAAAGACATAAACTTGAAAAAAGTGTATTAATGTTAAAAAAAAAAAAAAAAAAAAAAGCTAAATTGTTGAGATATTGCACAATGAATTTGACATGCTTACGGACACTACAGATTTTTTAAAGCTATTTAAGTTTTACCAAACACCAATTTAAGCAACAATTTCTTCAGGTAGTGTTGGGTGTTAAGCGTTACAAAGTAACGCGTTAGAGTTTGGATGACTTTTTTGATGTAACGAGTAATCTAACGCGTTACGTCCACCATTTAAGTACTCAGTTATTTAGTTACTTTTTAAAAAATGTAGTCCGTTATTTAGACAATTTATGTAATCCGTCAGCCAGACAGGCATCATTCCCAATCCCTTAAGCCCCGGGGGAAGTGGAGATAGGGGTATTAGTAGTTAACCGATTATGGGACAAACTTCGCTGAGTGATGATGGTAGAATAATTATGAAGCACTAAACAACATGCATGAGGAATCACAAAGGAGTTTTTATTTTCTGCAATGGGAAAGTACTCGAACTGGTTACTTTTATCAGAAAGTAACGCTGTAATGTAACTGTTTACTTTTTAAAGACAGTAATTTTGTAATGTAATTAGTTACTTTAAAAACGTAACGTCCCCCAACACTGTTTACAGGTCATATACTTCTATAAGCTTACACAAATTTTTGTATCAATACTCATAAAGACATATGTATAATTTGCATTTTAAATGATTATTGTTTGAAGTGAGACAGTATAATACTGAAAAATGCAAATATAAAATCATCTCCCCTAAACAGCAACTTGTAATTTTTAGGGAAGCAAGATTGGTCACTTCCATGTTGTATAAACTCCAGAAGTAGCTTCTTTGGCTACACGCATTTTCTGTAATATATGTATAACATAACAAAACAATAAAATCAGCACCAGTTGTTTTGGCCACATTTGAGATTAGGATTTTTAAATTGATTTACAGCATCCTTTATAGTATAATGTTGCCTTAAAAAAGAGTAAAAAAAAAAAAAAAAAAAAGTATATTGACTTGGTCAAAAAAACTAAACAAAAACAACGTACTTCCTAGAAGCTAGAAGTATCAAATGTCTATCATAGAGTTTTTTTTATTAAAATTTTTATTTGTATATTTCGTGATTAACTATAGTAACATTACCATACAAAACTAAACAAAACATGGTGCTAAACTAAGCAGGTACCATTTAAGGTGCTGGTCATCGATAGTGGAAAGGCCTAGAAGAAGCACCAACGCAGGAAGCAGTGTGTATGGCTAAAAACGTAGGGCTGCAGCCGGTCGCGCTAGCTAAGCACAATCTCACTCAGGGTGTACATTTGATTCTTACCATCAAGATGTCAAGTGAAGTTTCAAATCAGTGCGGTGTAGATATTCTGTTTCACCAAGCAAAGTTGCGCTAAGTTACTGTATATACGATTAATGTCGCTAGACACCTGGGTATATTTTAGATGCTAGCTGCTAAATTCACACATATTCGTTTTCGTTTGCAAAAAAACAAGCAAAAAACGTTTAACTTTCCTGATAATATTTCCTAAAAATTACAAACTTACATTCATGCATTGTATTTACATTTCAAAAAAAGTTTCGAAGGTGCGATATTACACTACATATTAAAATGGAGTGAAAGAAGGCATCTTTAAAACTTAATTATGAAATTCTTTCAGAATCCTTTTAGAACAGAGGAAAGTTCCTTTCGAGTCCCTTAAAATCCCAGTCTGAGCTAGACATAGGGTTATGCCAATTGTATTGTTCTAGTTTTCCTTATACAAAGGTACAATAGTCTCCATCACAAGCCGTGCACATTGTTGAACCGACTCTGGAATCCTCTTTGAAAATCCCCTTTGTTGCAGTTGATGATCTCCTGCTGAGCTCCAGAATGTATACGGAGATCTGACACCATTGACAAGAGCAACGTGTATAGATGGATGAAGAAGTTTAAATAACGGGAAACCAGCGCTGAAGAAAAAAAACAAACACAGTGGGAGATCGTTAACTGTGACAAAGGGGATTTACTTAATTAAAACGATTTTTGTGAGATTTTTGTTCGTTACCTTTTAGCTACTGAGTTTCAAAACCCAACTTCAAATTAAAACGCCACGCTATGTTGTAACCGTGTGACTTGGTGAATGTTGAATGTAGCGGATGTAGTTCCGTTACATGATAAAGCTACACTTAGCTGGTGCTATAGGCTGCAGCAATCTATATTATATACATATATACAGATTTACTGTATATATACTCAGGAAACAGTCACCATTAAATGTTTTTTTTTTTTTTTGCCCTGAACCATGTTAAAATAAATTCTGATTTTTTAAATGCTATTAAATTATCCCATCTCCTGCGGTCATGTGAAAACCTTACACTCAGTTAAATATGTGAGAAGTCGAATAAGCACTATACTATATATACTTAATATATACTTAATATATACTTTATAGTATGTATATAGTATTTACTTTATACTTTATAGTATACTTTATTCTTATTTATAATCCAGAGTATACAATATAAGATGTTTATATAGTTTTTTTCCTTCTTTGCGTTACTGTATATTTAAGCAGATTGCTTTTCTGTAGTTCTCTCACTGTTCATATTATCTTACTAGTCCAGGTAAATGTGTGTTTAAACATGATTGAATGCTGTTTGTTGATGTTGGCTTTTTTCGACAGTGTCCCGAGAGAAATTTGCAATAATAACAGAATGTATGAAAAAAACTTTTATTATCCTGTTTGTATTTTTGCTCTGTGTGTATACTTTTATTTGATTTACGTAATGTGGAAAAAGGTTGTATGCTTTTCTTTTAAATAAAAACCTATTTTCCCTTGTGTTTCGGACAAAACTGGTTTCGATAATCATCATTTCTGTGTTAGTTGCGTCAGTCCGTGTCCTGGATGGATTGATTATCGATTCTATACCAGTAAACTGGTGACATGATCATGAGCTCCCAAGGCTCACCCAAAGGCCAACAGGTCCAGTCTGATCCCACAGAAAAGCAGATGCTCCAGAACCACCCAGAGCACTACAGTTAAAGGCTGTTGTTGAAATAAACGACAGGCAAAGAGCCTTTGGCCGCCGACCCCGCCTCCAGACACACCAGATCCAAATTCGATCGAGCACACATGGGATGCACCGGCCAAACAAGCCCAATCAATGGAGGCCCCACCCTGCAGCCCACGGCACCCAAAGGATCCGCTGCCAACTTCTTTGTGCCTGAGACCACCAGAGGTCTTGTAGAAGTCATGCCCCATGCATGTTTGCATGTTCTCCCTGTGCTTGGTGGGCTTCCTCCGAGTACTGCTGTTTCCTCCCACAGTCCAAAGACATGCGGATTAGGGTGATTTGTGTTCCCAAATTGCCTGTAGTGTGTGAATGTTGATCGGAGGTCAATGGTCGCCGCTGGCCTCCAGGGTCCCTAGATGGGATGACAGATGTCCCTAGATGGATGGCTAAAATTTATAATAAATATAAGAAAAGAGGTTGATTTTTTTAAAACGAGTTGCTTTTTTCCTTGCATGACATCAGCTTGAGTGTGAAGCACTGTTACTAAAACATTCTCTTTCATATGGACTTTTCCATATGGATTTGTCAGTACTTTTACTCTACAGAAAATACAATAAAATACAATACAGTACAATTCAATACTGTACAATGCAATATTAAATTAAGTCACTGTCACTGCATAAATAGGAAACAGGGAGCAGTGTTGTGGGTCAGTTTTCAATTAAGAATTGATTCACACTTCTTAAATTATTTAGGTAAACTTGCTAGCACAAAATTGTGTAAAATTAATTAATTTCATAAAAAATTTACTACAGTTTTTGCAGAAAATACAAACTGTTTTTATCTTCCAAAAATACACACCACGTACCACAGTTGTTTCGATACCAGCACCTACAGCACTGGAGCAGAAGATCAGCAGGAGAAAAGCACTGTCGCTTTATATCAGTCTTTCAGCATTTCAAATTCAAATCAAAATTTCAAATTCAAATTTGTCACATACACAGTCATACACAGTACGACATGCAGTGAAATGCTTATACGACCGCCTGTGATCTTATTTTTTAAAAACAATTAACAAGAAATAAGAAAGACAAATAGAAAATAAATAAAAAATAATTACCTTAACTATAAGAAAGTATAACAATTTTCAAAAATATATAAGAAATATAAAACCTATTTGTACAAGGCAAAATAAATTTAAATGCAAATAAAAAGTGGAAATGAATGAAAAATGTCCAGAAGTGTGCAAATGTGCAAAATTAGTTCCATTTATTAGATTCTGTAATCATTTTGAATACTTTCATAACCTGTAAGAAAGGTAGCTGCCTGAGACAAATCAGACAATAAACATTAATGCTATTGAATTAAACAAACTGAAAATAACACTTCCTAAAAACTGAATTGAATGAAACTGACAGTCTACCAGTGATTCTCAGATCTACTTAATAGATTACATGTTTTTCACAGATTTTCCAATATTAGTAAGAATTCCATAAATAAAATGATTGGATTTGTACTTTAGTGCCAACTAAAAATTAACAACAGATCTGATCTGATACCACTGACAAGAGCAACGTGTACAGATGGAAGAAGAAGTTTAAGTTTAAATAACAGGAAACTAGGGCTGAAGAAAAAAAAAAAAAAGACTACACTACGTAAACTACACTTTAAAACACTTGTCTCTTTTTTTTTCTTGGTGATTTCAGCTACTGGGTTTTAAAACCCAGCTTCAAATTAATTATTTTGTTTATTTTTAGAATATTTTTAGAATGGTTAAAAATTTGAAAATGTACATCTAATAAAATTACATTGATTCTGAGTTCTAAAACTATCTGATATTCAGGGCTTAAAACTTTTGGTTTAAAAGTTGAGGGGAAAAACAAACAAACAAAAAAAAATCACGTTGGAATGATTTATTTTTTCATAACAAATGTAAGTATAATCTATAGATTAATTGGCAACCTCAACAGGCAAGGAAAAAGTCCAGTGTGTGGGTTAGTTCCATGTCGGTTACCCAGAACTCAATAAGCATGTATATGTAATTAACTTTTTTCAGTTAATTTTTATTGATTGATTGATTGATTTATTAGTTTTTACTAAGTGAGCCAGTGTTCTCTCCATCAGTTTAGGTTAATTTCTTTACTTTCCTCACAATATGTTTAACCACAAAATAATGGCTACATACTGTATACAGTAGACATAGATAAACCTATTAAGGGCTAAAAACTGACCAGGTGCACATATTGCCAATGATGAGACCAATGAACCACATTCTTTAGATTTTTTCTTAATAAATAAAATTTGCACATGATATGGATTTTAACTTTGGCTAAAAAGCACTTGTTTTATAACTTTGAAGGATTGTGTGTGGAAAGAAGGATAAAGCATTGAACCTGGAATTAAAGGAAAAAAAAACAGTTCAGGTCTAAAATATTAAATTCTGATGTAGCATTATTATTTTTTTGACATGTACAACATTTAGATATTTCCCATGAAAATTCAGCGAGCGGAACGCCTGATACTCAAACATCAATGGATTTCTTGTCCCCGACTTGCATAAGAGACACATCTGTCTGTGGGAACTGTGTACACAATCATTCACCAACACCACTTGCACACATTTTCCATATGTTTGGGCCATTAAAGGAGTTCCTGGGAGGCTTTCGTTTCAGATGTGAAGCAGGTAGTCCGATCATGGCTCTTGTGTACTGAGAAAACTTTCTACCTTCATGGTGTCCAAGCACTAGTGAAACACTGGGATAAGTGCATAAGTGTAGCAGGGGATAATATAGAGAAATAAAGGGAGTGTTTACTCTCATAACTTTGTTCTGTTATTCTGCACAATCAGAACGAGATGCAAGATAAATTCCCAGGAGCCAGTTATGAAGCATCAAGCAAGAATTTGAAACTCCCAAACTATTAAGACATGTAACATGTAAGACTTTAGATTCTGTGTTGGATAATTACAATAAACTAAGAGTTATGTCTGAAACTGCTTCCATGATAAGGCTTTCCTTTGTGCCTCTGCTTTTAAAAAGGACAAAGAACAACTGGCACGATAAGAGTTGTGTTTATTCATCCGCATCAGGCAGATAAGGATTTACTAGTGTTATGTCAGTCTTAAGTGAGCTGTTCCGCAATTTTCTTGCACTTATACCAGACATGCCACAGCGCAAATGTTAACTCCGCATGCTGTAACTATAGAGGCACAGTGGGGTAGTGTGTCGGGTCACGATCTCACAAATCCTGAGTGTCTGGAAAGATCCTGAGCTGGGGACTCTTGCAAATTCTTTCTCATGTGCGTATTCGGCTCATGTTTACAGTTTCCTCCCAACAAAACATGCTGGTAGGTGGATTGCCTGCACTCAGTTGTGTGAATCAGGGTGTGTTTGTGTGTGTGTGTGTGTGTGTGTATAGGAGAAAGAGAGAAAGGTTTTTCCCTCTTCACACCTGTTTATTCTCTAACTGGCTTAGTAACCAAGAAACAAAAAAAACAAGATAATAAGAGCCATAGTAACAAAACCAATGACATTTTAGAGCCATAATAAATTAATAATATTTATATCATGAATATATATGCTTATATTTTTATCGTAGCAGTTAAAAAAACTTACTGTATGCTTTCTATGTACTTGTGGCGGTCAGGTGAGGTGGTGTCTTTCTCTAGGTCGGGAAATAGTATTCCCCTTAACCAACCTTAACAACTAAGTTACCGATTACGCCACCCAGGATTGGTTATCCGGGAAAAATTTAGGACACACAGGTTCGAATCTCTCATTAAGAACACAGGGGCATGGATGCAAGAATAAATACAAATCTTTATTCGTACAGGAAATTTCCAGATCAATAAATATCAGTATAATTTAAAATCACAGACTAAAACATCCCAGACAAAGAGAGAGTAACAAAGAAATTGGAGCTGGGAAATGAACCATAGAAGGGCAGGCTAGAGATGGGGCTACACTCCTGCCCGGTAATAAATAATCACACGTGC
>JAQQZT010000040.1:29427081-29449310 GCA_030068275.1 Clarias platycephalus
AATTTAATTTAAAATAAAAATAGAAAACTAATTAAAACTAATTAAAACATCATTTAAAATAGAAAAAAGATTTTTTATAAAATACTGCAATCGGTTAAAAAAATTTCAAAGAGTAATGTGCTGCTTTCTCTTCTGGCATGCAAATATTTTACTGTTATTTTTAATTTTGTTCTGGAATGCTGATGTTTGACAAAAATCTTAAATGATGATACTGACTCATTAATAAAGTCATGAAAAAAATCTGTTAAGAAAAAAAATCTGTTAAATGCTTTGCATTTTTTCAAAGTTATCCTTATTTTAAGCTACATGAATAATTAAACACAGTGCGGTTTTGGAAAAAAAAATGTGTTACTGTAGTAACGTATACTGAAGGTAACCACCCTTAAGGAGCAGGATGCTTTTGTTTTTTCATTCCTTTCTTGTTAAAAAAAAAACAAAATAATAATTTATCAAATGATTAATTTTTTATGTATTGTTTTGTATGATTGGTATTTTAAATGCTGTTGAAGTATATTGGTTCTTGTTATTGCTTATGTTAAAGCAGCTATATGCCCTTAGATTCAGATTTTTTCTTTATTTTAAGATTTTTAAATCAAACAAACAGACAAAAACATTAGCCATTTTGGCCAATCAAGCTACAGAAAGAAAGAAAAAAACACAAGATGTGGATAATCTGTCCTGAAGATGACAGAAAACGCTGGAACTATTTGAGAATTATGACCGAGTATCTCGTTACAGAACACTTCAGCACATTGAGAGCTGTTCCTGCTTATGTACTGTAGAGCATCCGCTGCTTTGAACGAGCGGTTACCATAGAAACTACTGTATATTAAATCTAGCGCGTTAATACAAACCTGAACTATCGGTGTCTAAACCACGCTGATAAGTTTAGTCTAGATTGTATTTGTTATTCTTTTTGTTTTCAAGTTACTGTCAGGTACAAGTTCTCATCCCAGTTGC
This sequence comes from Clarias platycephalus, assembly GCA_030068275.1. Classification (NCBI taxonomy): domain Eukaryota; kingdom Metazoa; phylum Chordata; class Actinopteri; order Siluriformes; family Clariidae; genus Clarias; species Clarias platycephalus. The sequence goes on from JAQQZT010000040.1 coordinate 29,428,042, forward strand.
TGATCAGATGTGCGAGACAGAATCACGCAGTGTAGCAGCGCTGTAGTGTTCGGGGGATTGGGAAATCAGAAGCGAAGAGCAATAACGCAATAAGTGTTCCTGTAATGGGAAATCTACCGGATGGGTTTCTCAGCCATGTGCGTATATGAAATAAAATTTAATATCCAATAACCTGCTGTCTTTCTTTTTTTCCCCTCGCGGTGCGTGCAGTGAAATCGTGCACACTCTCCTCCGTACTGTTGCTCAACATCCTGACCGCCGATCAACATCCTGAAACAACATCACATGTATTTCTCTTTTTTAGAAACTGAACTAATGGATGTATAAGTGGTTTCTTATGTATTCCTAATATGATCTAAACCATATGTCCTCCTGAGAAGAGTTCGGGGAACGCGCTACACACTCACGCTTAGCCTCTTCAGCAATGTCCTGATTGCACTACTCATGATTCATGTTTGTTCGTTCATCTCCAGGAAAGTCTTCATCCTGCTCTGACTCATGTTGGACCTGAAGAGTAATTATGAACACAAGCTATTAGTCCACCCGCTTTGGGGGAATTTACAGCATTAAACCGCATGTTTTTGGAGGTGAGAAGAAAATGGAAGCGTCCCCATGAAGAAGCTGCGAGGCATCGACACCACATGCTGTGCCACCAGATGATGCTTAGCTTCGAAACTGTTGCTCATAGAGAGTTGTTTTTTCTTCCTTCACTAATATCCTAAATGCTTGTTTATCTGAATCTCTCTAACATTATACTGTAAGTAATAGTTAAATGATGCTAAGTGATGCTCAGAATGATATAAACTGGCAGCTGCTTTCATACCTGCAATGACAAAAAAAAAAAACTTCTTAGTATAAAAGCTGATAATTAAAAATCTGACTATTATATTTGATATATTTTATATTCTGTGACCTCAGAGCAAAAGAACCGCTCTTCCCAGATTGTTGTTCAACGCTGATGTTCTCTGGCAAGACGAAGGGGGGGTTTACCGGATGGTTTAAGGCATAAGATAGGCCTGTTGTAAGGGGGATTTTAGCTAAAACTGTAACACACTTTGTGGGAGCTCTGAGATCGATTGAGAATTGACATGTTAAATAAATAGTAAAATACCGGACCGTTGAAGAGCAGCTTTTAAAGTAAACATGATGATACAGTATATCCAAGCCGGGATTATTAAGTTATCAACGTCATTACACGCCCGGCTTGTGTTAGTGTGCTAGGAAATCATGACACACCCAGTTTGGCCCCACCCACTTCCAGAACATCATTTGTTCAATGGTATTCCAATGTCACGTAGTCAAAAAGTAATTCTAACTAAATTAAAAAGCAACAACAATATCAACAATGTTTCATTGTTATTAACACTGCCACAACGTTTCAACAACTAAAAAATTCTGCTGTCCGGTTATACAAAGTCAAAGTTAGACCTGGACTTTTAATTGTGCTGAACAACAGGACACAGCTGCGAGAGTTAAAACTCCCTTTATTTCTTCATGTGATTTGATTCTCTTGGAGTGAGGTCAGGACTGTACGGGGGATGTAGCAATAACTCCCGGCCGAGTTCCTGTAATGTTCGTGGTGTTGGTGAATGATTCTGTACAGTACAGTTCACACAGACAGATGCATGATGGTGACACGTTATCTTTCGATTTTCAATACCGGGCGCTTCACTCGCTGAACGTTCACACGAAAGACTGCAGCGCGGTCGTCATTCACATTCTTTAAAACGAGTTCATTCACCACAAACAGTCCCGGTTTGACCCCGCATATTAGACAAGTGCCAGTACTACTACCGCTAAAGTTGTGCTGCTGCTACTATATCTGCCTTCTTATTGCTTTATTGTTTGTTTGTTTGTTTTCAGTTTTTGGGTTAATCAGGTTTTCAGCACTTTATGGGTCGCAGAAACTGTGCCAATCCTCTGAGTAAACATAAACCACTATACCGCTATGATTTTATAGGTTATTTTCCAGGGATTGTACTGTATACAAACCATGCAATAATACACACTATAGCAGGCTACTATTCCAAAACTCCTGGAGTCTACTGACTCAGTGTGTAGTAGACAGCGTATCCTGTGGTCATATCGGGTCGAGGTGAATCTGAAGCTTTTCCTAGGAATTTTTTTTTCATACCCGAGCTGGGAATACACAACATTTATTACCAAAATGCAAAACTCTGGACAGCTCAGGCTTTGGCTCGGACCCCGGAGAAGTGTGCTGTGTCTTCAGAATACTGTATACATGTACACACAGGTCTAAACGTCTTATGCTGTATGTTCCTAACCGTTAATTCTAACATGCTGTGTTCTCATGCTTAGTTTTTACAGATTTCTGATAAAGCCCCCAACGAAGCTCAATAAATTTTAACACATCTGACCTGCTGTGACCCCTTTAACCCTGACAAACCGTTCAAGCATGCAGAAGGATAATCCTGCAGAAATCCTATCACGTCAGGTCAGACGTTCAGCCCGGTATCCATGGAGCGGGGCTGCGAAATGCGATGCACCTAAAGCCCACGTTAGGCTTCATGCTAATTCCGCAATAAAGGAGACATCAGATCGGCTCACCTTATTGATTCACAGGCCTTCTCGCCCACGCGCTCCCCTTTCCTCATCTCTCATCTGTTGCGCTTTGAGCCGCAAGACATCAAAGGCTTTCATCAACAAAATGGAGGCGCAAAAGATCTACATGAAAGACAGGCTTTAGACCAACCTGCTGATTATAATTGCGTTTAGTGTTTTTATTGGTAATCGGGACGGCCGCCAGCCCCCCCGTCGCTTCAGTCAGAGCCAATGGGGTGGGATTCCCATTATGGATTTAAACAGCACTCTCGCAAACTTAATTAAGCATAAGATAAATGAGAGTGCGGTGTGACTGTGAGTGTGTGTGTGTGTGTGTGTGAGAGAGAGAGACAGAGAGCCTTTGGGAAGCTCGTGTTCAGAGGTACTTGAGGTCCGTGACGAGGACATGACCAAGGAACAAGGATAAGAATATGATTAGGAGAGCCAGGGGGGGTTTTCTTTTTTACCATATGTGTGAATCTCATTAAAGCCGTCTAATGGCTGGTCTGAATTTCCACTTCAGAAGCCCTCTCGCTCTTCATTTAGACATATGATTATCGGATTCAGGGCATGAGGTAATGCGAAAGTCATAAACAGACGCAGAAGCGTTTATTCACATGTGGAGTTTAAAAACAGCGATTCAATAAGCGTTTAAACACAGTCACAGTACATGACTAAGCAATATAAACTCTCCCTGCGGTGCTGTTATAGGGAAATAATCAATAAAGCAGAGTCACTCTTACCACTCAGAAGTTAATTATTTTCCAATAACCGCACGTCCCCAGGTGTTTTTATCCCTTTTACATTTATCATTAAGGGATTCATTAATGTTCCCTAACATACTGTAAGTAGCTACAGTACAGTGCAGTACTACTACAGTAGCTCAGGTACATGAACTTAATGAGAGACAAAAATGTCCTTCAGGATGCCTGGAGAACTATTCCTCAAGACTGCATTAAATATACAGTACAAGAAAGTCTGGAGCTTTGGAAGCAAAATATTAATTATAATATGATTTGATTGGGGGGGGGGGGGGGGGGCAAGATTTTTGTGCACAGTTCTGTATTTATCTTAATTCATCATCATTGGTTGGCTACAGTTGTGTGGCTTTATTATGTTTTGAAATATAAAAAAACAACCTTTTCATACATGTAGCACGTTAATGTTGTTGATCATTTTCCTTTAACAGCACAACACCAAGTGGTTTATTCTCCTTAAGTTTCACGATACAGCCAATCTCTCCACCTCGTAGCTCCAAATCTGGGCGTGAGGCATAGGGAAGTTGTAGGCTTTAAATTTTTCCGCAAAACTGTGTCGCTTTAATAATGGATGGACCCGATCAGATCAGCGCCAGCATTCGGCACAAGTGTTTATAGATCAAACCAGGCTTATAGCTGCTTCAAAGGGAGATGGATTGTTTTTCTTCCTTCACGGTCTGTAGAATGCTTGAGCTTGAACCTGCACCCATGTAAGAGCTGGATAGATTCTAGGACAGACGTTCTGCTTCTCTTTCTCACACACGCTCTAACGCACCACAAATACTGACGGACTACACACAGAAGAGCTCTAAAAAGAACCACAGGGGGTCATTGTTGTTTCATTGTGAGTGCGTTCCAACCATATTAGACAACTCATAAGTCTGTAAGCTGCTTAGGCCCATAAATAAAACTCTACTGTGTGTTTATTTTATGCACCATTGAAGGTGTGTCATTTACGCATTACGGAACGGCGTTACATTTTATTGCTGTCTTTATCTTTGTGAGTTGGGCTTAATGAAACATTATGATGAAGTATTATGCTGTACAGTAGGCAGTGCTTTAGCATATAGAACATCTATGACATCACATCATATATCTGTAACATGCACAGCTACAGTAAGTGTGTATGGGTTGGATCATAACACGATATTCATAAAAAATAGTACGTAATGTCATACAGTATGCATATGTCAATATACATATAGCATTATAAAATGCATTATAAACTTTGCTATAAACTGTCATAATGCCATATGGATAATGCATGGCATTTATTATGCATATACTTTATGTATACATAGGACATGAACATTGCTATAAATTGATCATCAAAACGGGTGTAAGAATGCATATAATGAATGCACAGAAATGTACAGTATGAACGCATTTAAAAAATTACTTCTCTTTTTGAGACTTTTCTTAAGTGACTATGTGTCCTTAAAGGCATATGGATGCATTATAACATAATTTGAATGTACTCATTGTACAGTATAACTGCATTATATATTAAATAATACAATGTGCATATTGATAATATGATGTTATATGAGTAGATTCTGACATGATATGATTGGTCATCAAACATAGAGATGTACAGTGTAACGCATTATAAACATGACAAGCCTACAACATGCCATAGAAATGCATTATATTGTTTTCTTCTTTAAGATCTGGTACACACAATACACACAAACACACACACACACAGGATGTCAGTTCACTTATACGTACTGTACTGTAAGTGGTGAAAACACAAAACAAGATGGCTTCCACGGCTGCACAAACAGAAAGCGAAGAGGTGCAGAGTGATTTGTTAGGAGGGCCTGACCGGGAGAAGCCTGAGTTATTGCAGCTTTTAGCAGAGCGGTCAACATACTTGATTATTTTTGTATGAGTGCAGGAAAGTTGGCAGGGTTGCCTGATTGGATTGACCGTCTCCGGCCCAAACACGGCTTTACAACCCGATTCCTGTCCAATTCATTATAACCCACTCGAACTATAAAAGCTATAGGGATTATGAATAATATCAAACTGATATCAGAAAAAGGTTATAAAATCGAATCAGTTGGGAAGAAAGTCATCAATCTGACAATGCATGATACTGCGTTTAATAGGGAGTATGAAACAAAGGCGACTACTGTAGAGATTTCGCTGTCATTGGTGTTCGCCAAATAATCCGGAATGGCGATTCTGATGGATTATTATGATTTATGGTGTTATTATTATGGCATATAAAATTTGCCAAATTTCTTTGACTGTGTAATAGAAAAGTAGAAACTTTTCACCCTTAAAGTCAGAAACAATAATCCAAATTTCTAGATACTGTAAATCACATTTATTTTTATTCCAATCCTTAAGCAATCCTTATTTGAAACAAATTTTCCAAAATATTTATACTTGCTGGATTCATAATAGATTATACACAAAAATAGTCCCTTTCAAATTATTTTTATAATAACAATAGCATAAATAAATAATACATTAATTATGTTCTAACAATGTTCTAACTGTCCAAACAAGCATCTTCACAGTGATATGAACTATGAACAGATATCCATATATCAGAGATACTGTACAGTACAAGGACTAGATCTTTTGGTTCTGTAAAGAACATTTAATAAAACAAAGACTTATTTGCATAAACAAATGCAAATAAGCAAATTCCCATTGGCAAAATAAAATATTACCCTTTTAACCTGTAGCGTCTAAGCTGAAAGTATGGGTTGTCAAAGTTTTTGCAGCCAGAGACTGCTTTTGATTAAAAGGTGTCTGAAAGACTCCCTTATGGATTATGGCACAGATTTAATTTAAAGAACAGTAGAGCAAATGTGCAGCATTATAGTAATTTATTCAAGCTATAATATTTTTTTTTATTAGACAACCTTACAACTGATCTAGTTGAATTTGAAATATTGAACCATATGAATAACTTTTAATGATTTTAATAAAAATTTAATTAAAAAGATTACAATGAGGTGTCACAGTGGTGCAGTTGTTAACATTAACCTACAATGCAAAGACATGCAGATTAGACTAATTGGTTTTTCCAAATTTCCAAATCCGGCAATAGATTGGCACCCTGTCCAGGGTTTACCCAGCCTTGTCCCCTGGGATAGGCTCCAGGCCTCCCGCGACACTTTACAAAATAAGGGCTGTAGAGAAAGATTACAATTAACAATATTAATTCTAGTTACTGCATTTTCTAAGCGATCTGCATCTTTTAAGTGATCTTTCATCATACTGAAAAACCTATAGGTGACCTGGGGACTAAAATGTCTCCAAACTCACAATGCACTACCTAGGGGAAAGGAATTAGTGACAGAAATAATGTAATGTTTGTGAATAGAGCTATTCACTCTAGAGTTTGCAAGTCATCGCAAAATTCTGCGTGGTGTTCTGGGAACTCTTTTGAGTAGTATTATGTATTGAGATTCATCATTCTCATTGCATGTGTTTTATGTACCTTATGTACAGTAGCTGCATAAAACAAGCAACCTATAATAGATATACAGTACTGTATATAAATCAAATGATCTTGAAGGAGAAGTCTAAGTACTAAGTCCAATGCTTGGCAGAAGATTGTCACGTTTTTGCCAAAGTCAAAAGGCAGCTCTGTATCAGGGATATTATCTCTTAATAGCTTTATATAACATGCTAGGAGATAATTATGGTTGACTTGATCATTTAACTGGTTCATCCTTGGCTGTAATGCTATTGCAATGATTCAATTCACTGAGTCGACTCTTTGGAAGAAACGAAAAACTCTAAATCATTACTGAATCATTTCATGCAACATTTCATCGAGCCACCACTGTTTTTTTATGTGTCTTGCCTTAGTCTAAAAAGGAAAAAAGATGTGTTAATAAACAAACAAGCAAAACAAACTCATTTTATTATTAGGGCCCAAGCACTATGACATTATAGTGTGTGAGAGGCCCCCTTGTTCTTCGAAGGTTTTTTTCCCCCAACATCTGGGGCTTTTTGGGGTCTTAAGATGCTCAAAATGTCATGAAAAACAGCAGACAGATTAGAGTTTGCTGCCATTATGATGACTGAGCGGCTGGGAGATTTTGCTGCATAGCTCATACACACTCGCTATGTAAACTAGGTAGACATTTAGATCTGGACAGGACGTTAGTTATTTTTTGTTCTTTGCAAAACTTACAAATTATTTTCTGGAACAGAACCCGTCCGTATGTTAGGGACTTACTGAAATACAGTATGCGCCCAAATATACAGTACTGAAATGAAAAGACGAACAATATTACCTTGTCGTCATCTGTGAGTTTAGAAACTAACATACACATTTACCATGGTATGCATAATGCAAGTGTTCGAAGTGTGTGCGCACCGCCTTGCTGTGGATTGTCTTCATATCGTTCACGCAGATTCTAAATCATATCTTGGAACAAGGGTTGTTACAGACTCCTGCAAACGAGACATTTTGCTCACGTAATGTTGACACAGTACAAGAGCAGAATAGTGAAACTGTGTTACTTGGTGCTGTCTTATTAAATCTCTCCCTGAATTGTTCTGCCACCTTTTTCAAATAAACCACTTTTGTATGAGCGGAAATAATAATCAAGTATGAATACTTTCAGTCTTGAGATCCATTTCCAACAACAACTGCACAACACAACTTCCTTTTCATTACTGGGAACATGTGTGGCTGGAGCTACTGTACTGTATGCCCTGTCGACAAACATGTACCGTATATTTTGGCGCCTACGTTATTTCATTATACTGTAATGGTATGAGTATTTCCCCTTTGAATACACGTCCCCATTGTCTTTCTGGTGTGCAGGGGTGTTTCTAGGGGGTTGCTCAAAATATGATTGCCCCAAACCTGTGCACTTACCAAATCCTATGTTCTATAGAATTCTATAGAATCGACCCTGCAAGCAGCAATGGTGCAGGTGCTTGAGCCCTTATTATTATTATTATTATTATTATTATTATTTTGCCCTTTTCAACCTAAAGCCAGGAAGATATATAATCATGTTTATGTAATAACTAAGAGGTTTTCTGAAAGTCGGTTATATGCTGGAAAAGTGTTTGATTAGGTAGAAATGAATCGGACTTGCTAGTGAATCGACTCGCTTTAAAAGAGTCATTCAAAAAGAAAAAAAAAAAGAAAAAAAGACTGAAGCGATTCCTTCGCGAGCGAGGCGCTCGAGCGGAGGAGGTGAGAGAGAGATGCGCGCGCCGCCGCGTGCGGTCCACGGAACGGAGAAGCGACGGATTATACCATGCAGTTATAATAATAACAACAATAATAATAATTGTAATAATTATTATTAAATCCATAATAATAAAAATAATAAACATTTAAAAAAAACTGAAGGGAAAAATAAGCCGGAATGGACTCGCGCTCTGATCGGCAGCGATGTTTCTGGAATTTCTCACTAATTACAGTAGATGTTTAAACTGGACCTCACGCGCGGAGCAGAATTAACGGCTTTAACGGTTTTCTTTCTTTCGTTTCTTTTATTTATTTATTTTTTTTATTTGAAATAACTGAAAGTTAATGAGCGCGCGATCGGGCTGGGATTTCGCGGGGTTTTCTCGAGTCGTCCTGCTGCGTGTGACTGACGTGTGCAGTGTTTAATAGAGCAGTGCGTTCCAGGTGTTTAGTCTGCCTGGGCTCGTGCTCTGACACTGCGGAGGCTCTTTATTCCCCCAGACTGAGCGATGGGAAGTTGATGATTGTGAGAGTAGAGTTCAGCTCTGAGGAGGAGGAGGAGGATGTGACAGCCCAACAGCTTCAGCCCTAAATCCTGATCATTTTGTTTTTCTGCTATTTTTGGGGGTAATTTTTTGTTGTTGTTGTTGTTTTTTATTTTTTTGTTGCACCTGGATGGAAGTTTTGCTCACCATGCTGTGGCTCTGGGGTTTGCTCTCCGGGTTCATGCTGCTAGGAGGTGAGATGTTGCTCCACAGATCTCTCATCTCATGCTGTTCGTTTTTTAAAATGTGTGTGTGTATGTGTGTGTGTGTGTGTGTGTGTGTGTGCTCTCAAAGGTTAATTTGCACTTACAGATCTAATACCACTGCAGACTCTGTATCATTACAGTCTTCTGTACTGCGACCAGGTTGCGTCTGTGTGTGTGTTTGTGTGTGTGTGTTTGTGTGTGTACGTGTTTAATAGTGAACGTGAATTAAACAGAAGGAAAAGCCTGAAGACATTCCTCAGGATCATGTGTCAGTCATTAAAGAGCATTCAGTCCGCTGTGGTTACTGTAATTACGGACCAGGAGAGACATACAGACATGCTGGTCTGATCTCTCTCTCTCTATCGATATCTATCTATCTATCTATCTATCTATCTATCTATCTATCTATCTATCTATCTATCTATCTATCTATCTATCTACAGTATCTGTCTGTCTATCTATCTATGTCGCTCTCGCTCTATTGCTCGCTGTGTGTTACCTGTTTTGCATTCTGGCTTGCTGTTGTGGTTTGTGCACTTTATACGATGTAGGGTGTAAAGTATAGAACATGTGGTGTAGTGATTAAGAATTAAGGTGAAGGGTGGGAAAGGTAACGTGTTGGGTATAGGGTGTAGGGTGAAAGGAGTGGACGGAGAAGGGTGTTGTGTACGGTGTAGAGAGAATAGGGGGGTGGAAATTAGGGAGTATGGAGAGGAGGGAGTAGTGTGTTGAGAGCAAAGTATAGAAAGTATGGTGTGGGGACTAGGGTGTAGAAAGTAGGGAATAGGGAGTAGGAAGTAGGGAGTGAGGGGTAAAGGGAGTAGAGGAATGATCTAGGGGAAGTATAAGCAAAAATGTGCAGGGGCAGGAGGGAGGGTGTAGGGGGTAGGCTGTGTGGATGGTAGGGTGTAGAAAGTACAGTATTGAAAAAAAAAGGGTGAAGGGAGCAGGGGTAAGCTGAAAGGTGTAACGTGTAGGGTGAAGGAAGTACAGACATTAAGTTGGAGGGAGCGGGAGGTGAGGAGTAGGTTGTGTGAATGGTAGGGTATAGAACGTGTATAGGGTATAGATATTAGGGTGAATGGGATAGGGCGTAGCGAGTAGGGGTAAGCTGATGGGAGTAGGGTGCAGGCGTAAGGTGAAGGGTGTAGGGTGTAAGGGTAAGCTGAAGGGAGTAGGGTGTAAGGATATGTTGAAGGGAGTAGGGTGTAGGGGTAAGCTGAAGGGAGTAGGGTGTAGGGAGTAGGGTGTAAATCATAAATTGAAGGGAGTAGGGTGTAAATCATAAGCTGAAAGGGGTAGGGTGTAGGGGTAAGCTGAAGGGAGTAGGGTGTAGGGAGTAAGGTGTAAATCATGAATTGAAGGGAGTAGGGTGTAAATCATAAGCTGATGGGAGTAGGGTGTATGGAGTAGGGTGTAAATCATAAGTTGAAGGGAGTAAGGTGTAAGGGAGTAAGGTGTAAGTCATAAGTTGAAGGGAGTAAGGTGTAAGGGAGTAAGGTGTAAGTCATAAGTTGAAGTGAGTACGGTGTAGGGAATGATGCGTAGGGAGTAGGGGTAAGGTGAAGGGAGTAGGGTGTAAGGGTAAGTTGAAGGGAGTAGGGTGTAGGGATATGTTGAAGGGAGTAGGGTGTAGGGGTAAGCTGAAGGGAGTAGGGTGTAGGGAGTGTAGGGAGTAGGGTGTAAATCATAAATTGAAGGGAGTTGGGTGTAAATCATACGCTGATGGGAGTAGGGTGTAGGGGTAAGCTGAAGGGAGTAGGGTGTAGGGAGTGAGATGTAAATCATAAATTGAAGGGAGTAAGGTGTAAGGGAGTAAGGTGTACTGTAAGTCATAAGTTGAAGGAAGTACGGTGTAGGGAATTATGCATAGGCAGTAGGGGTAAGGTGAAGGGTGTAGGGTGTAGGGAGTAGGGTGCAGGGAGTAGGTTATAAGTTAAAGGAAGTACGGTGTAGGGGTAAAGTCAAGGGAGTCTAGTGTAGGGAGCCAGGGGTAAGGGTGTAGAAAGTATGGTTAAGCTGAAGGGAGTAGGGTTTAGGAAGTAGGGTTTAGGAAATAGGGTTTAGGAAATAGGGATAAGCTGAAGGGAGTAGGGTGTATGGAGTAGGGTGTAGGTCATAAGTTATAGGAAGTACGGTGTAATCGTCTCTTCTCCATCATTTATATTTTTTATCTTTTCATTAGTATATTTCTTGACATCTCTCTCTTTCCTTAATATGCATGTCTCTCTGTCTCTCCTGTTCTGTCTGTCCCATATTTCTCCCTCCGTCTCCACCTTGCATATGTCTCTAGTCCTCCCTCCCTCTGTGTGTCTTTCTCCAGAGCTCGGCATCTCTCCCTCCTCTTCCCCTGCTTCATCTCTCTCTCAAAATCTGTCTGTCTCATTTTCCTTTCTCTTTCATCTCTCAGCCACTCACTACATCTCCAGCATTTTAATTTCTCTCTCTCTCTCTCTCTCTCTCTCTCTCTCTCTCTCTCTCGTTTCTATCTGTGTGTGTTCAAGTCTCCTTCTCATGCTCCGTGTCTCATTTCCCTCTCCTCAATTGCTCGCTCTATAATTTGTCTCTCTCGCTCTCACACTCCCTTCCTCTATAATTCTATCTCTCAATTTCCTCCTTTTTCTTGCTTTTTCTCTCCATATTATTTTGTCAGCATTACTCTTTTTTTCACCCTCTTCCCTCTGTGTGTGTGTGTGTGTGTGTGTCCTGCACTAGACCTCTGAACCTTGTAGTGAACAGGAAGTGGGGTTTAGGGGATAAACAGGAACGATGTTCCAGAGGTAGCCTGTAAGCCGGATGTGATCTGGACAGGTACCTGATTTGCAGAACATGTTGCTCTCTCTTGGAGTGTGTGTGTGTGTGTGTGTGTGTGTGTGTGTGTGTGTGTGTGTGTGTGTGATAGAGAGAGAGAGAGTGACATTCTTCCCTGTGTGTAGAACAGCAGATATCTGCTGTGAATCCTAATACTCAGCTGCATATTCTCTGACACACACACACACACACACACACACGGCCTGTGTTCCAAATCTCTCTCTCTCTCGCTCTCTCTCTCTCTCTCTTCAGCAAATGCTGAGCAATGCTATCTGGGAAATAAACGCTTATCTGGAACACATGGGAATTAAACAGAGGGAAATAAGGGCGATGCAGTAGTTTGCTCGATTTAGATTTTATTACTTTATAGAGTTTATTGGAATCAGAAACTCTTTATTCAGCAACAACACACACACGGAACAGGAAGCTGACTCAGCAGATCACCTCCGTATCACGGCGTTACACCGATACACGCTATTAGGCTCAGCGCGGTCCCGTGAGGACATAAGCATCTGTCTCTTGACGCTGTCCAGGGAGGACATTATCACACACAAAGTCAAATCACAGAGATGACAGAAAGCTAGTGTAGCAGCGCTACTGTAGCTAAGGCAAGACTCAGAAGAAGACCGGAGAGCACAGAGGTAAGGATGGGACAGAATATCAATCGAATCCCATATCTGATCTCAAAACTCTTTTAAACTAGATCACCCTGTGATCACTTTGATTGGCACCTGACCAAACCAGCCAATCAGAGACTGGGGGAGGTTCATTACAATTGGATGTTTTATATTCCTTAGCGGAGAATGCAAGATGCAAAAACACATCTAAAACTACGGAGAGATACACACTGAGATAACACTGATCAGCTGTTATGTTGCGTTTAAAACATGATTACATGGTTTATTTATTTATTTTTTATTATCATAATTCATGTTTTTAAGAAATATTATTCACACTTTGCTGATTATATGCTTGTTCTTTGCATTTCCAATTAAACCATTGCCAGAAACGAGGGAAAACAAATTAATCTTTATTTGTCTCATATTCAGATTGAGCTTTGTATCGTGTGGTATTGAGAAATAAACATGTGGGGTGGAGAACAATATGTAATTCTTCCTAGTAACTAGTATTTGAACACGCTAACAATTGATTCATTATTCATAAGCAATAAAAACAAGACTTCTTTTTTCCCTCAGTTTAATTACAATTTTGGCAAAATCCCACCAAATTCGTGACAAGCCAGGCGACTAAAAATACAACGCAGGTGTAAGGTGTTCAGGTGCGCCCTCTTGTGGTGTTCAAGATAATTGATATCTGGACTACGGAGAAATATTATGCAAAACATGATTTTTAAATCGGGTTAATTTTTTTCTTTTTTAACAATGATTATTGCTCATGATTATTCAGGAGTAAGAACAGATTCAGCGTGATGAAAAGCTCTACTGTAGCACACCAGACAAAGTGTGAATTAGCATCTAAATATGACCAGATTGGTCTCTATTAAAGATTTTCATTTAAACAATCCGGAAAAAGGTCCAGCGTATTTTTTTTTCTTTCATGAAAAGCTTCATGTTTTAATACAATTCACTCTCAGTCCTGAGAAAGAAATAAAAATAAATAAATCAGCGATCAGGAAAAAATATTTATAAAAATGTATATAACCCCAAAAGCATTTTATATAAATATCAAGCGGCTGAGGGAAAGCCGTGGTCCAGCCGCAGTGGCCTTGCCGACAGCTCCGAGCGCTCTGGCATCTCTCAGGCGTTTCACACCGAGCCTCACAGGAACCCTTTCTGGAACGAGGCTCCCCATGCTGAGCGCTTTCTGGCCATTTTTTCCTCTTTCCTCTGGGCTCCAAGTCAAACCGAGCGAATCGTTCTCAGGCTTCTGGGAAACGTGTTATTTAATTCAACTGTAAGGCTTTACATGAAAACGTCTGTAAGAGTGTGAAAACATTTATTATGTGAGTGTGTGTTAAATATAAGCAGAAAGTACGATCTTAATTATGTATTTAGTTTAGAATTTATAAACTCAGAAGGTGACACCGAATATAGAATCACTTTCAATTGCACGTAATTAAAATGTTTACTTAGTTTAATAAACATCTTTATAAAAAATAAAAAAAAACACAAACAGACCTGAAGGTCTTTTGAACAAGCAGATATTTTTCACAAACGTTTCTGAAAGCCGTGCTGAGTCACGTGACTGAGGCTGATTATAATACCGGGGTTAGAAACGTGTCTGACGCGGAGCTGAAACAAAAGAGACGGAAGCGAGCTGGAACATTAAAGAAAAAAGACGTAAAGTGACACCGACGACTCTTTAATCAGAGTTCTCAGTAGTACAGCAGTTTGAAAGACTTAGCATAAATCTGCATGAATTAATTTCCAGCAACTCTCCTGAAGCAGGGATTTAGCTTTTGGATGTGTGTGTGTCGTATTTATGTCTTCAAAGATCTTTATGTGTCTTATTTCGTGTACACAGGGAAAAGGAGAGGGTCAAAACATTTGACAAGATAAGCCGAAAAGATCTTCGAGTGCGTCTGCTAATCCAATTAAGTCGAGTCATAGTAGTTATTTCTAAAAAACAAACAAACAATCACTGTAAAAATGATTGTAGCTGGTTCTTTATTCTACTTACTCTATGCTGCGACACATTTTACCAGTTCAAATCAAACCGAGACTTTTGATTGTGCAGAATAGAGTTAAACTGTCTTTATTTCTCTATATAATCTCCTGCTACACTTATCTGTCACTAGTGCTTGGACACCATCAAGGTAGAAAGTTTCTCAGTACAACCAGGACTGCCTGTCTGATCTATGTCTGAAACCCCGGCCTCCCAGGAACTCCTGTAATGGCCCAAGCATGTGGAAATGTCTCTGAGCGAGGTCAGGACTGTACGGGGGATGTGACAATAACTCCCAGCCGAGTTCCTGTAACGTGCAAGTGGTGTTGGTGAGTCATTGTGTGTACAGATGCGTCTCTTACGCAAGTTATCCGTCGATTTTCATGAATTTTTCACTCGTTGAATGTTCACAGGAACTACCGCAGTGAACTCTGAGCCACCCGGGATCATCATTAACGGACGTACAGGATACTTTAGTCTCATCACCGTACCGTGCTTGAAGACTTCTGTCAATGTCGATCCACCAGAAATTTCAGTCCCAGTTTGACTTGAACGCCCCTCATACTTTACTCATTCAAACCATATCACGTTTATTTAAACCCCATCTTTATTAAAAAAAAAGCCGAACACCTGATAGTGCAGATCTTAAAGGCTGTGGAAAATAAATATGTTTCTCGATTGGATCAAGACAAGTCATATACTGTACTGCGTGTGTTTGGTGCATTTAAGACACAATGGAGTGAAGAGGAAGAAGGTTTACACAGATAAGAGTGCTATCTGGTGCAGTGTGCTTTTGCAGCGTAACGGGTCACAGTTAGATTTATTCCGAGTAGAAGTGCAGAGTGAGAAGAGTGGAGCGTGTCGACTACATGACATGAGGAAGAGTTTTGGAACTGTGACATGTCATGGAGAACTCGAGCTGGAGTTCATGTCAAATTCCAGGTAGGAGCTCTGAATAATAAGCAGAGTGTGTGTGTGTGTGAGCATAGGAAGATGGACCAGGATGGAGATGGAGCTTCAGGGGTGGTCTTTCTCAAGAAGGACCATCAGGAAGTGTGGTGATGTTCAGCACTTCAGTGTGAGGGACAGGGCCATGGTCATGTGACCTATACTGCAGGTAAGAAGATCTTTGAGTTAAATAGTGCTAGGCTGTAATGATTGCTGATTTGGTGGAGGTTGATGTTCTTCATCATTTTGGGGGAATTACCACCGTTTCTGCATTTGGAACAACGTTTGATGGAGCCAAAATAGTTCGAGCCCACGAGCGCTCCCCGATCCTTTTGAATACTTCCACACCGAGCGACGTGATTGGTCCACCTCGTACAGTGAGATAAGGGTTGTGATGGGCGCCAGAGGAGACGGAACGGCTTATCGATAACGGAGTGCGGCCTTGTAATTTATTCACCGAAAGCATGAGAAAGCATGAACCCTCCGTTTGAGAGGTCACCGCTTGAGTGTTCGTACCAAAAGCGAAAAAGAAATACCCGACTGCCATCAACCGTGCGCACAAAAGAACTTCGCAATCACTCCAGAGGTCGAGAAGGAAATCGATGTGAAAGCAAAGCGCCGATTGTGACCCTCAGCCTCCGAATCGCTCCTGAGTGAGCTCTCGTGTATTTGGGTCAAGTATGAAAACGGCGTTAGAGACCGTCTCAAGGAAAGCACCGCATCTCCCCAACACCCCCCCCCCCCTCTCTCTCTCTCTCGCTCTCTCTTCACTGATTTCACTTCAGCTTTCTTTCACTCTCTTTTCCAAATACTGGCAGGGAAAATGAATTTTTGCTTACCGGGTCTCTGCCAGAACGGACCTTATTACATCTCTCGCTCGCCGCTGTTACTCCCCCCTTCCCTCCAGTGTGTGTGTGAGCGCTAAGGGGGAAAATGTGTGAAACTCACTCGTCTTAAAGGGGGGAAAAGCTGCACTCAGAGTTTGTACGTATATATGTAATTATAAAGCAAAGCATGATGGGAACAGATTGGACTATCTGTAGTACCTCAGCCATAAATAAAACATCTTCATGTAAGTCATAAAAAACTACTTATATAGAAATTACAACCAAAGCTTTTAACTTTTTTTTTTCTTTTCATTCAAAATTGATAACGATCCAGAAAATTTCACAAGCTTAACAGTGTTTTACTCTCGCTCTCTCTCTGTCTCTCTCTGTCTCTCTCTCTGTCTCTCTCTCGCTCTCTCTGTCTCTCTCTCTCGCTCTCTCTCTCTGTCTCTCTCTCTGTCTCTCTCTCTCTCTCGCTCTCTCTCTCTGTCTCTCTCTCGCTCTCTCTCTCTGTCTCTCTCTCGCTCTCTCTCTGTGTCTCTCTCGCTCTCTCTCTGTCGCTCTCTCGCTCTCTCGCTCTCTCTCTGTCTCTCTCTCGCTCTCTCTCTTGCTCATTTCATTCCAGCGTCGTCCGTATTCAGAATGTCGGCGTAGTTGCGCTATTCCCTTTCGAGCCAATTCACTCTACATAGTTTTTAATGAATTTCCATCCACACACTCACACGCTCACTCACTTAAACACTCACACACACACACACACACGCTTTGCGTTCCATCCATTTAATTAGCGGAGATTTGTGAAATGTTTCAGACGATCATATTCTCCCTGACAGCGAACGCTGATTTCTGGTTGGAACGCAGCCCGGCTGTGACTCGCCTCTTTCCCTGTGAGAGAGAGAACAATGGGACAACAATGTAGCATCATTAATGTTATTATTGGGATTGTGATAGGTGTTTACTATAACAAGAAAAGAATTTGAAATAGCTCTTGCGTTATGGAGAATGTTTGACGCTAGCATTGGACTACGTTACCCATCAGCCATTGCACCTCACCTGTCCTCAATCACAGGCACGCGTGCCCTGCTGAAGCATCCCGGTTAAAGTCACGCCTTATGTAGATAGCAACAGTCTTTTTAATCTCCTGAGTGTGATTATGACTTACACGTATTGTAAATATAATTTGCGTACGCATCCGGCTTCAGTTCCCGAAATAAGGGATACCTACAGTATCAGACCCATTATCACTCCCCGCCTCTGAAGGTGACGCCAAGGTACTGACGATGCCGAGAGCATTTGTATTCCTCAGTTACGTGGTTATCAGACTGCTCCAGCTTGGACCGCGATGAATAATGAATACATAAACATCATAACAGCGAACCGAGGCAGTGATCGAAAACACGTTTAGTATAATTTTTCTATTTAATTGTGTATTGTTGTTGAAGAGAAACTCCGTGAAGGTCCATCAGCGTGTAAACAGCGGAGCCACGCACTCCGCTTTCAGCAGCGCCGAATGTTTATTTCTTTCCCCCTCCACACGTTATCCAGACTGCACGCCTATCTCTCAGCTCGCCTCCTTTCAGCGTCGGCGACGACAAAAAAAAAATAATAAAAAATAAAAAACGCCGCCCGCCCTCACGCGCAGTAAAGACCTCCGTTCCATTCATGTACAGCGGCGCGCCGGAAAACGCTGTCGAAGTAGAACAGGCGTCGAGCGTGTGCGCTGAGATTAGCCATCATCAAACAGATTCAGAATTCTTTTTTTTTTTTTTTGTGCGGCAAAACTAATCTACATATTTGTAATAAAAGTTTGCAAAATTACACCCTGAACTTATTTGATAAACTGTCACTTTTTTGTAAAGGCTAGTTTTAGCTGATAATGCATAAAGAATGAAAAAAGAAATAATGTTCAGGAGTGCATCCAAAGGATAGACAGAGAGAGAGAGAGAGAGAGAGAGAAAACGGTGGCTCTTGAATAGAAAAATGACTGGAAAAAAATGTGAACATGGAGTTCATCGTATGCAGTTTGTGATTGTGGGTTAGAAATTGTAGAGAAAAAAACACTTTTAAGCTTGAAAACAAAATCTAGGGGTGCAAACAGACATTCCATTCACAAAATCATGGCTTTGGATCGTCTGTTAGCGAGCTATTTATCCACTGTAGATACTGTATGCTTGGTTTAACTGCAAAACGAGATACAGGAAACACCACTTTAAGACTAATCTTTGGTTTAAACTCTTTTTGACACACGCAATAGTCCTCTAATCAAATTATTTCTGTCTGCAAATCGAGGTTGTTATTCCTTTCATTTCTTTCAGACTTCTTTGAACTTGTTTTGGCAGAACAACTGCATTTCATGGCAAAATGTGACAAAAAATATTAAAATAGTGACTAAATAAACTAAATGGTGTTTGATGGATAAAAGGAAAAAGGAAAAAGGAGGTTTACAATTTGCCGTTTTCCCCGGCAGTCATGGACTTCTACAATAAGTAAAAACTGTAGTGTTCAGGATACTGAACATGAGGTGATGATGCTGTAAACTGAAGTTTTTCATTTGTTTATTGTGTATGTTTCTCATGACCTTCAACAATCCTTGTAACTAAAAAGGCTTTTCATTGCTACAAATCCTAACACTTTTTATCTTGGTCTAATTTACATACTTTCTGTCTGACTCACTACACGAGCCAACATACTGTAGATACTAAACTGTGTACTTAAATAATCACGAACCTGTGTGAGTTATAGTGTTTCGCAAAATAATATAGAATAAAACAGATAATCACATTGATATCAAATCCCAAACATATATTACATCATCATTTTTAGTGTTTTTTAATACATTTGCAAAACTTCTTGTTCTTTTTATAACAAGTTCTTTTTTTTTTAGTTTTTCTATGAACTTCGATCACAACATCAGCACTGCATAGCTAGTTGAACGTTACCCAAATAGCTACATATGTTTAATATTACTGTTCAATAGTCAATATTTGAAAAGAGCAACCATAAAACCTTTATTTGTTTATTAACTACATTTTCCTGGACAGTTTGATTTGAAAAAGAAAAAAAAAGAAAATAAATTTTGTTTGTTTATTTGAAATGGAAAGTAAACAAACATAAAGGACTGAACAAGAAACAGCATAGTGTAAGCATGATACAATAAGAAATGCTGGGCAACTTGACTGATGCGTAATCATGAATCAAGTGCACAGCAGTCATGTGACGTGGGTATTGCTGTCAGGTGGCTGATGGGAAATGTAATCTCGCGCATCAATTGGCAGTGAGCTGCTTTTAGACATAGATCTTATTTGAACAATTTCTAAACAGACACTGTAAATGAATAATGTTTTTTTCACATTTTTTTCACATACTGTACAAAAGTAATTTTGTGTAATTTTTGCCATACATCATATACTATAATTTCATTATACAACATTGATGTCGAAATGTTCTAGTCTCGGTGTAAAAGCGAAGAAAACGTCCTTTCCATGTCCATCATTAAAGATCATTAAAGTCATCAGTTAATGTCCTTGTGCTCGTCAGCGGTGCGAACCCGTGACCCAACCTTCTGTGTGTGTGTGTGTGTTTGTGTGTGTCAGAGTGTCTTGATCAACATAGGGTATCAGTTGGTGTAATGGAAGGATGTCATTTTGTTTCATTTTCTCTCAGTCCAGCCTGCACACAAAATGATAGTGATTTTGCCTTTTGTGTGTGTGTGTGTGTGTGTGTGTGTGTGTGTGTGTGTGTGTGTTAGAGTGAGAGTCGTAACACATGTTAGCATGAACTATAAAATGTTACCAGCACAAGTGACAGAACTGAACTGAAACAACATATCGCTTTTAAGAATAATAATAATAAAAAAAAAAACCCGAGTGCACAAGACAAACAAATCAGCAGGTCAAAGAAAATCACTTAAAACCTTTCATTTCTTTATTTTTATTTATTTATTAGTGTGGGAGAAACAGCAGCATTAACCCCCTGCTCCTTCCGCTTGCTGTAGGATATAAAAAAGCAAACAGACTCCAGAAAGTTATTTTACGGACGTGGACTGAGAGCGCGCTACACATTTATCATTGTGGCAGTAACGCTCGACGTGATTATATTCGTAAATGGCCTTTTAGATGCAAAAAAACAACAATATCTGTCCTATAGAGATAGGGACTTTAATCTTGAGGATATTAAACTTTTAATTTTAAACCTGCAAAAAACAATAATTTTTACAATTCACAAGGGGCGTGTCTTGCTCCACAATAGCATAACAAATAATGTCTACATATATTTTTGCATCTTCCTGCACACTATTTTCTCTTTAACGCTCATCGCTTGGAAGATTTAAAAAAAAAATGGGTGGAGCCTATTTACTGTATTTATAAGTGGGCGGAGTTTATAGGAGTTGCCCTGCTGGTGCTTTGTTAGCAATTTTTAGCAATTCCTGTTTCATACATCAGTCAGTGAGGTCATTTCATTGAGTTGAGGCATTTTAAGAAATTTATACCTTTAACAATTTTATTTACAGTGGAACCTCGGATTACGAGTAACGTGATCATGTATCACACATGCGCTTCTTGTTTTGACACCGAGCGTCACATGATCACAACGCACGCAAACGCACACTCAGAAACTCTGCAGGCACTAAGACCCAGCAGGGGACACCTATCGTCTCCCCTGCTGGGTCTTAGTGCCTGCAGGCAGAGTTTCTGAGTGTGTGTTTGTGTGCATGCGTGTGTGTGTGTGTGTGTGTGTGTGTGTGTGTGTGTGTAAGGCAGAGAGTGTGTGTGTTTGTTTGGGAACCTGAGAGGAGGGGGGCTGTA
>JAQQZT010000040.1:29463786-29474036 GCA_030068275.1 Clarias platycephalus
AACATACTTAAGTAAAAGTAAAAGTACAGATTTTAAAAACTACTTTAAAAAGTAGAAGTACACAAAAAATCTACTCAATTACAGTAACGCGGGTAAATGTAATTCATTACTGTCCACCTCTGCCTGTGGACACACAGTTGTTCAGTCCCAATCTTGTGAGTGTATGTTTATGGAAATGCTCTTACTGTCACTATTAAACATATCTCTGATTTCTCAACTTCACTTGAACTTTACCAAGTGATCTTTGATCATGCTCATTCATGACGGTTCAGAACTACCCTTCCAGGTTTTTATAATGTGTCGGGCAGTTCTCAACCCAATTCCAGTCATTTCAGCTTTATCTCCTTAGTTGTTGTCTTTGCTTGAGGCAGGACAATAATACGACTCTTCTGAAACACATTAGGATCTTTTCCCGTGACCACAGGATACGTTTGCTCGCAGGACATGAGAAGCTCCTCACTGCATCAGTCAGGGTTGGAAGAATTGTTGCAGCTGAAACACATTAATCACTGCAGTAACGATCCTATTAAAGACTCTCTGCAAATTCTCTGCTTGTAGACCTCTTCCCTATGATTTTAAATGAAAAATGATGTCCAAAGTCATCTTAAAATATCCTACACAGTTGTTAAGTTAAAGTGCAGTATGATTTCTGATTTATTTTGTTTTTTTTTACATTTAAACATGATTAAAAAATAAAAATAAAAAAACTTTTTGACACTAGACTTTCTTCGCATTCACTCTTGGTTCAAAAAAGAATCAATAATCTTGCACAATAATTAACAATTTGGCTTTTTTTTTTTTTTTTTTTGTCAAACAATGTAAATTGTTAAAATGCTTAAAATGCTCCAGTGGGAGTTTTAGTAGTCATATCATTTTGACTGTCCACCAACAACCCCCCCCCCAAGATCGACTCGACTAGTTACGTCGACTAAAGCCATTTTATACATAACTTTACACTTTATGTTATTTTCATCAACGAGCCTGAAATGCTGAGCAACTTGTCTGAAATGAGACGTTTTTCTGTTCATTAATCAAACTCAGACGATGTTCTGCCAGGACATACCTGTAAATCATTTAAGTGCTTAAAACACAAGCATGTATTTTCAGATGCTCAGAACTTTGGATCAGAGACTCTTTACAGACTTTACAGATTAGATCAGATATAAACACTACATGGGGAATCTTCAGCGGGAAGGAATTCATTAGGACTGCTGAAAAACGTGCGCCGGGTCGGACTGATTCAATAATCAGCATTAACAATGTGTCCGCCAAATGCTTAAACGTATACATTTAAATATACGTACACAAAAATACCAATTCAGATTTTCTTAAAAAAATATATACATGTATATATACAGTATGTGGAACCTCGGATTACAAGTAACGCAAGACGAGCACAGATTTTTAATAAATTTTGACTTGGAACACGAACTTGGTTTTTGAGCACCGAGTATCATGTCTCACGCACGCGCTTCTTGTTTTGACACCAAGCGTCACGTGATCACAACTGAGCCAACGGTTTTTCTCTCTTTCTGTGGCCATGTGTGTGTGTGTGTGTGTGTGTGTGTGTGTGTGTGTGTAAAACATCTTTCATTTTGTGTTTGAAAGCGCATGTGTACTGTTTCTTATAACACATGTGTGTACAGCGCGCGTGTAAAGCAAAAGCAAGTCTCTTTAGAGAGGTTAAAGATCCATTTTCTCCCTCTCTGTTTCAGCCCCTTCACACACACACTCTCGCCTTTACACCCCAAAGTCTTCGGACTTCGGATGTGCACACAGACCTCAGGGAGGGAATCTCTGGAGCTGCAACACAACCCTGGTTAACCCCTACGCCACCATGATGTGGAATATTTCAGGCCTTATTTATTATTATTAATTTTTTTATATCAATTAATTAAAGGCTCCAAACACCTGTTTTTATTTTGTCATTCTGGTGTATCACATGTAGAATGATGAGAGAGAAAAAATAATCCATTTTGAGATGACTGGATAAGTGTGAAAGATAACAAAATATGGAAAACTTAAAAGGGTCTGAAAAATGTGCAATTTAATGAGGAAATGTGTAGTTGACTTTTCCTGAACATCCAGCCGAACCAGCCACAGTCCCTCTGAGGACGTTGTCACACACGCTTCTTTTCTAATACAAAACCCAGAAGCTTTTCTTTCTTTCTTTTTTTATCTGAAAATTGGTCTTTCACATGATATGCTGCTTTCTTTTTTGGCCCACAGATATTTTCCTGCAAGATTTTTAATGTTTTTTTTTTTTTTTTTTGCTGGAATACTAATATTTGGAAATCAGAAATGTTTTTGTACTGACTCAGTAATGAAGAACATGTACTGTATAACAAAGTTTGTACAAAAGTTAACACAGGACACTTAAGACTTTCTCAGCAATATATCTATATACTGTATAGTTCAGGAAAAAGGACCAGGAGCGTATTTACATCGCCATGGAAACAGTACTGTCAGTAATTATGTGATTTTATTACATTTGTTAATTATTAGTTTAATCAGGTAAGAAGTGTTAAGTATCTTTAAACCAGATTGTGATAAAAATAAATTATGATAAAATAGAATATGAAAAATATTACATTTCTTGAATCTACACTTGGGAAAGGCAAATTATGACATTAATTTACATCACTATCAAAGAAAGTCACCACCTAAAGCAAGTGCTAAAAAGCCTACTATTGGATAATTACTGCAGTCACTAATATGGATCAGCTGGTAACAAGTTATTTAACTGAAACTGATGCATTTCTTAAACAACCATGTCAGAAGACACATCTGTCGGAGTGGAAAAGATGTTCCTCTGTTTCAGAAGTCAAATTATTGTCCTGAATCAAGCAAAGAAAACACCTACGGAGATTACTGAAACTATCAAAATTGGATTAAGAACTGATGACGTGGGTTAAGAAGGCTCCGGTTTGCTAGAGAGCATAAAGAATGGACTGTGGAGCGATGGAAAAGGGTCATGTGGTGTGATGAGTCCAGACTTGACCCTGTTCCAGGTTAAGAAGAGAGGTGGATGTAGTGATGTAACCATCGTAGTAAGTGCGTACTGTACAAGCCTGTGGGGAGCGGTCCGACTCTCCCATGGTAAACAAGATCTTGGACATAAATTAACGATAAATATTGTGACATTGCATAAGCTTGACAAAACGATACTATAGCCGTAGTAAAAGCAAAAGGCGATTCAATGGAATATTGGAGTGTATGACTTTTTATTTTATTTTATTTTTTTGCTGGTCAGTGTTTATTTTCTATCATAAACTCCATGGAAATATGTTTGCCAGAGGCTCCAAACAGTTTATGCCTTATTTTCACATCTAAAGTAAGTTTCATGTCAGTCAAAATCGCAGTTGCTGACATCTAATTCCCTGCCCGAGGTCATGATTTTAAGCAAGCCATCTCACAATGATTGCATCTAAATCCAGCAATCTCATCGCAAAGAGAAATAAATCAGATTTCAGCATCGGGCTCGGCCGCGTCAACTAATCGTTATGTACGTGTTCGCCGAGCGGTATGCGATAAAGCAGCTTTCGCTCATAAACGGTGCGAAGCTGTAAACAGGTCTCTCCGGACTCATTACACGCACTTTGCTGGAGAGCAACAGCGGCGAGTAGCGCAGCATGAATTATTTAGCAAACCGTGTCGGCCTGGGCTAATTTAATCAGGTCACAGGTTGGGGTCAGAGCCCCGGATCGACAGCGTGTTTATGCCTTATGCATGATTCACAAGAGACCCAATGGGCTCAGTTATTATTCATATATTTTTTAAACTGACCTGGAATGAACTGCAAGAAAGGATTCTTTTTGGCAGTTTGTTAATGGTAATGTGACAACCTTGGTCACTTGGGCTGGGGAACGAGGACGCGAGAGGCGGTGGGGAGGTTTACAAAAGAGCACCACTGTTTAATTTATTATTTATCGTATTTATTATTCTGTCTGTCTCTTTTAAAGGCAGTTTTTCTACAGCTTATCAACTTTAAAGAAATAGAGAGAGAGAAAAAAAAAACATCTCTCCGCTCAGCAGCTCGAGTTCGGGTTCAGGTTCAGGTCTGAAGATCTCTTCATCGTGGCAGCTATTTTGTCGGAAAGAATTGGAGCGCATTAATATTAAAGCGTCTAATAGAAATGTTTTCAGAAAGGAGCAGCTCATGGAGTGAGAAGCAACAGGCTGGCGTAAATACGCTCTATAGCTCAAGTCTTAGTACGAATCGGAATGGAACCAATGAGTTAAATTAAAGGCCTGCTCCGGTATACAAGCTTTTCATTGTAGAGTTTCATGTCGTGAACCGTAGCTCGTAAATTAAAAGGGGCGGCACGGTGGGGAAACGCTTTTATGACTTGGACCGTTAATAAATTGCTGTAGTTGTTCATGTTCACGTAAGTGTCAGTGATTGTGCTACAAATCACCAGCTTTATAAAAGTGCTCTCCAAATGGTTGTTAAGTTCGACCCCAACTGGGAGGACGCCTCGGAAGCCTCCAGGAGGAGGAGAGAACAGTAGGGACAAGGTTTAACATCATCTGTCTCATGTGATTATAATAAGCGAATACTGACACACATCTACTGTAGACTTTTACACCTCAATATACAGTAGGGCAAGGAAAAAAACATGCAAGTCTTCAGTTCCTTTAAATTCAGTCCCTATTTAAGTTAATTTTTACAGTTTACTCAATTCATAATTTTTTCATAACTATACAATTTAGATTAATTGAATACTTTCACATGGACAGTTAAATCCCATTCAAAGAAATGTAAAAATAAAGGTTTTTAAAGCCTGAACTTTGTGAAAATGTCTATGATGTCACATCAGCAACAATGAGACCCTGCCGTACTAGAATAACAGAGTCCATCTCGTTTCAAAATGTCACATGTCCATCTGGATCCTGGCACACTTAAGTTACATGAGTCAATACAAGCTACGTCCATCACAGCAGAATTATGACGCACATCCCCAAAGAAATAAAACCGACTGATGTGTTTAAGTGGCTATTGAAATATCACAGAATAACCACTAAAGCGATATCAATATGGCCTGTATTATAGTTTGGGATGGAGAGGTTGGGGAAGTGCCTCGCCAGCATAACGTAATATTAAATATCGATAAAGCACGCAATGGCTGCGAGGCTTTTAATCTTCACGGCTGTGTGTCTCGGTGATTAAAACGTGAACGTGTCCCCTAGTCAGGAAAATATAACGGCTCCATCACACAGCCAGTTTATTGACGCTCGGTGAACGTTAAGTGATTTTTTTTTTTACGTTTTATTCCGGGGTACACCTTGTGCACAGGTGGCTCTGAAAGAAGTGTCTGGATGGTTCAGCTTTGACACAGTGGCATCAGGGACAAAAAAATAGCTCAGTGTGGAAGTGGTGCATTTTTAAAAAAAATGTTAAAACCGGATGTTGTTTTATTACAGCGCTTACATTTACGTTTGATTGTTCTGGCAGTGACTCGCAATCAGGCTGATGTAGGTTAGGATTGTTTCTCGACAGCATGACCATACCGGGATATACAAATAGTTCAAAGCGCTCAGCTCTGAGCCACACAGGATTAAAAGATATTGCTATTATTTAATATTAAAAAATAAAAAGAATTACTTAATCACATTCAATTTTAGGATGGAAAAATAAATCACATGCTGTAAGCAAACAACCCTCTCTAAGACTGATGCTATTCTTACCACAAAGAGATGTTTGTAATAATAGAAACATCAAAGAACAATGTCAGTGGGTGCAATCATAAGTAATCTTCAGTATTAGCAATCCTACAAAGTGAAAAGGAACTTCACCCAGTTCTGAGGTTAGTCTATTCCTCCAGAAAAGACTATCGAAGCATGGTGGTGGTAGCATCACGTTTTCAGAATTTATTTTATAATCACTGGGAAAGTTAACAACAATGCTAACATTGCTGCTGGTTTAAAACCAAGGACTATTACTACAGTACCTGATCTGCGTCACTACCCAAGTTATGTAATGCATGTGCACACAGTTGTGCATAATATTACGTCAGAGAATTTAATTGAATTATCCATGAAATGAAATGCAAACTACATGTAATATTGAGTAATGTTATAATGTTTAACTTAGATAAATTTATGATTTTTGTCAGGAGTAGCACAGGTCTAAAACATCATGATAACTCATGTTATTGTTCAGTGTCACATATGTCAAAGTAACCATTAGTTGTATTGATATCTGTATGTCTGTGTAGACCACAGCTATATACACTATTCATTAGATAATATTTTCGCAATACTGTGTAGTGTCAAGTTTCACATTTGACTTTGCCCACGCATGATACAGATCCGGTAGTGACACAGATCAGGTATAGACACAGATGTGGTAGCCCAGACGAAACCCTGGACCTCTGTCTAGTTAAGCGTCAGTAGCAAGACGCCACAGAAAAAGACTGGTGTTCACCAAAAACACGTTCTTCATCCACTCTGCCAAAGCTGGAGCCACTGGAGCCAAGAACAGGGAGCCAAAATAAGAGGATCCAGATGTTGCAGAAGACTTACAACCAACATGTGTCTGATTTTTACGAGATAGAATTACACAGTAGACGTTGTTGTTGTGTAAATCAAATGGTGACGAAAATATGGAAAATGCTTTGGAGTGAATACTCGCTGTAATAAACGTATTTGGCAATACAGCCCTATAAGCATCTGATCCCCATTTGACTTAAACTACACTGCAAATGAACAAGAGCTTTGAGTGCTACGTTGTTGTTGTTGTTTTTTTTTTTTGGAACAAATAGCTGGTTGGGTTTATAGAGGTGTATAATTTTATCTTCTGTCCCTCGTTAAACCCTCATTAAATAATTACTTTTGTGTCCACAGAATGAGCGAGTAGATTTTTATCAGCCTTTTAGAAGTGAAAATTTGTTTCCAGTGTTCCGGGATTGTTAAGAACGTCATTATATTTTCCGCCGTTTGCGCTCGCTGCTAATTCCACGACAAATGATGCATTAAGTTAAGAGCTTTTTAAACGACGGTGCTGGCAGCCATGACGCGCGTGTTTTCGCTCTCCGGTTCAGCGTTCGAGGCGTTCTTATCGTTGTTCATACATCAGCCACAGACAGGACTGTCAAACCCCTGAACTTATCCTCGCACTACAGCTATCACCACCAGGTACACTCCCTCTCTCTCTCACACACATGCACACACACATTTACTCTGTAATTCTCCTCTCACTTTAAAGAAGTCTTTATGTATGAATGTTGTGCAGCTCGGCGTGGAACGATAGCACTCAGTCTGTGACAGCGTTGCTATCCTGACATGCCTTTATTGTAGTTATTTGCACACCAGATGCGTCATGTTTTCTTTTTAACACTTTGTCCGTGTTGTGCGCAGAAATCCAGCCTCACAATACGCAGAAGTAAACAGAACGGAAAAAAAAAACAATCGAGTCGAAAATACCCAAAAGGTGTCACGTAGTGAGGTTATGAAAGCGTCCTAATGACTTAGTTTTTATTTATTTTTTTCGAAGCAGAACAACTGAACCGAACGACACAAAAGGGCGCCGCGGCATCTACAATAAGCAGGCGCGCGATAAAAAATATAATTAACCAGACTTTCATTCATGCAGTCGGGTCTGTTCAGCAGTGAATCCGCACCAGCATTCATGTGGACGAAAACCGAGACCACGTGTCTGTTAGTTGGCCCAAATTACCCTCGACGTCATGGCGAACACTCGGTACGATTCAGGCTGTACATCGTGAATACAGGAAAGAATTTGAAGCCCTGTATGAACCAGACTAGTTGTGGATTGTTCAGCCACTTTGCATGTTGCTTCCAGACATTTGTAGCTCAAACATACCACTCGAGAGTATTTCACTTGTTTTAGACCCATCTTTGTATGATAGACGACGTTTCTTTGACTTTCCAACGATCTCATTTTACCAGATGTTTGATTTTTTTTTTTTTCCATTCAAGTGATTACATCTCCGACATTTACAGACTTCAAACACAGACTACAGTGATGGGACTCTTAGTCAAAGTAAAACATTTGCATGTAGATGATGATCCTGATGAGGTAGCTCAGAGCCCACTGCTGTTGTTCCTGTGAACATTCAGCGAATGGATCATCTGACCCGTGAAAAGTGACGTCGTTCACTTTTGTGAGAGACGCATCTGTCTGTCGTGATCATTTACCACATCCACCGTGCAGTCCTGACTAGACGCCAAGCCATTTCAACATCTTTGGGGAATCAAAGGAGTTCCCGGGAGGCCGGCGTTTCAGGCATGAATCAGAAAGGCAGAGTCCAATCATGGCTCCAGAGTACGGAGAAAACATTCTACCTTGATGGGATCCAGGCACCAGTGAAATGCTGGCACACTCTACATAAACAAGTACATATGAATGTAATGGTCATGTGTTCATGAACCTTTGGCCCTATAGTGTAGATCCAGATGTTTCACTATGTTGCTACAACTGTCTGTTGTGTCACAAACTTCATGCCTACAGTGCATCTCAAACACCTTCTCTCTTAGGAATACGAATCTTTGTAAAGATTTCACAAGTGGATCCCAGCTCAGATGTTCTCCTGGTCCTGGTGTGTGAAAGTGAGCAAGCATATCGAACATGCGCACCTTCTAGAGCTCTCTTTGGAGATGTCTCTATGACCAGTTCAACAGAGTTGAAGCATGCTTTATACTTAAGTTATGGCACTGCTTCAGCGATTTCATTCTACTGTAAAGGTTTTATGGATCGTTGCTGTTTGTGTTTTTTTGACGCCAGTGTACTGGTTGTAATGTAAGTCCTAATGATCGTGGTTCCCAGAGTCAGTGCAGGGAGTTCACAATCCCACGCCGACTCAATTTTTTTACCGCGTACACTAATTTAACTGAAGTTCAGCAATCCAACAAGAATAACTCAGGGTCGCTCTCTCCATTTCAGCAGGACGAATTCCACGAGCTCTCCGTGAGCTAATAAAGTTCTGAAGAAGCACACGAGCGCGGAGTCTGCTTTGATTTGCTTATGAGAAAAGGTTAATTCCCTGAGCCTGACACAGAAATATGAATATGTAGGCTGCCGCCGGACCCCGAGGTTATGTTTGCTCATTGTGTGTGAAGAAAACAACCGAGCTGAATTATAACCGTGGCTTGTTTTATATTTCAATACGCACGGCATTAAAATGTGATGGATGGCAGGGAAAAAGAAAACGAAGAGGCGGACATCTGAGTGACGGCTTAATCAAATGCGAACGGATCCGTCAGACGGGAATATCGCAGGTCAGCCGTCCCTCTGGAAAGTTCTTCGACGTTCTCGCTGCGTTTATGCGTTTATGCGGCATAATTATGTGTGCTTTAATTACACACACACAGCGTGCATCACCCCCGGGCGCATTGTTAAAGCACCGGCGCATCTGTCATTGTTTACGCCCCGCATGGCAATGAGCCGAGCGGCTTTCCGCTTTCCTCGCTCCGAATGTGATGGAAATGCCAGATGTTATCGCTTAAGCGCGCGTGCTCGTTTTAACGGCAGAAACGTGATTTTTCGCTTCAATTATGATTCACGGTCTGGCTGTCGTTTTCGCGCCCGGTTCCCAGAGCTGCAGCCAAAATTGTTCTCCAAAGTGCTCCGCAATTCATTTTGCAAGAGAGAACACTCAGTCGCTCAACAGCGTTGAAGGAAACCGTGGAAAGGTAGCGTGCCGAATTACAGTGTCATTTAGAGTGACATCCTACAAACCACATTACGGCAGAGTGCTGCCGAGCGTGACACGGCTCGTTTGTCTGAGTAACTGCTACAATCTGACGCTGTGAGCCGATAATAATCTGTGTGCAGAGAGTAACAAGTGTGTGTGAATGTGTGGGCACACTGCCAAGAACATGCTTGGCCAGGCCTAAGCCCGCTCAATTTTTCTTGTTATGTAGCTTAACTGCTGTGCTTTTTAGATATATAACTGTTTTCGCACATATATAAACATATCTCTTCATTGATTCTTCAGGTGAGGGGAATAGAGAGAAGACTGTTAGTATTCACCAAGCAGCCATGTGTGTATTTAGAGTAGAATTCACATGTCCATGTCATGAGACATTAACTGAGCTTCCAGCCAATCAGCAATGAGCTTCAGCAGATTCTGCTGTAATAATAACACAGTTATGGGCAAAACCAAAGAACCAATGAGTCAAACCTAATTACCTAAGAGAGAAGTCCAAGTCCAAACCTAAATACCTATGAGACAAGTCCAAACCTAAATACCTATGAGACAAGTCGTCCAAATACAAATTTAAATAAC
>JAQQZT010000040.1:29501346-29516693 GCA_030068275.1 Clarias platycephalus
GATAAAGCGGTATAGAAGATGAGTTAGTGAGTGTTCCTTATAACATTAGTTTTATTACTTAAAAACCAAGCGCAGCATTTAAACACTACAGACAAACTGCAAATACAATAGTTTAGCAATTAACTGACTCTGTAATTACAACAAGCCATAATTATTATTCCTAAACAAACTTAGCGATTAATTCACCCCCACAGGACAGGTTTAAAATGTTGGAATAGTGAAGAGCACCACCTGTAGGATTATAAAGAAACAGCGATGTTTTATTGCCCCGAACATCTCCAAAGTCTTGAGCAGTTGTGAGCACGCGGAGCATGTGCGGTTTCTAAAGTTCACATTTTGAGACTAATAGCGCACACGATGTTTGAAACTGGTGTAATGAATGGGGTTTCGAGACTAATTCGCTCCTGGAATTTGGAAAGAGAAAAGGCTTTTTAACTCGCGCAATAAAATGCTGATAATGTAACGGCATAACAATGCATTATCTGCACAGAATCGGTTCATGTCCAACATGATCAGTCATGGCTGAGCAAGCTGAAAACCAGCCAATTCCAGTCACTGTCTGATCGACCGGTTCTTCTCTATTATAAATGTAATAAATAATTTTAAAAATCGATTTCGGAGTCAGTGCGGCGATACATGAATTGGCACACAAAAGAATCACAATTCATAACTGAATCGATTTTTCCCCATCTCTAATAAGCATATATATATTCTCCCCAAACAAGCTTGTTCTCTAAATCCTACTTTACATTTTAACCAAGAATGTTCATTTTATCCGTGAGGGTTTTCAAGAGGCGTGGTCTAATCCAGGACCAGGACCAGGTTCGGAGTGAGTCTTAAATGGGTGGACAAGTCAAAGATCAGAACCATTAATCCTTATCGAGAACAAGCTTTGACTTCAACTAGTCACCGTCATCCATGCATTGCACCAGCGATCAGACTGTTTTCTAAAGTAGAAGAAGGAGATACTTCCTGTCACCATTATATTTTTTTACAAACTCAAGACCTGTTTAGCGTGACCTATGACCAGGTTTACAGATAACATCCTGAGACCGGACTCGTGTCAGGCAGTCATCCATGTCGTGAAATAAGTGTCAGTGAGAACTGATGAAGCTTCCCAGATGATTGAGAAGCATCTTCCAAAATGACCCAGCAGTGCAGTTGTCTAATGAAATGTCATGTGAAGGTCATGTAAGAGTGAGGAGCTCCCTATAGAATCCCTACTGAGCAAAAAAAGACAGACGCAACCCCATAAAGTAAGTATTATGTAGTTAACGGCTATGGAGAAGAACTTACAGATACAGTATGCAGCTGTGTAGAAAGGATTCTATAGAAGTGCTTTGGTGATGGTTTGGGAATAAAGTAAAAGTTTGATGCCAGATGCCCTTACTGACAAAACCGTCCCCATTTATATGAGCTTTGGACGGCACTAACAGTGCAGTGGCTTGTGCAATCCTGACTGCCTGGGGTCGGTTTCTTGACTGGGAATCGAGCCCAGGGCATGCCAGCGAAGGCGCCAAGGGCTCTCCACTAATTCACTAGGGATCCCTGAGAAACCCCCCAATCTCCTGTTTTAATCTGGACCATTAAATTAAATTAAATAGGACATACTTTTTTTCTGGTTATTATGCAGTTAAATTATCATTAATAATTTTCTCTAACAAAATGATGTAATCTTGTAAACAGCTTAAAAGGAATATCACAGGCATGAAAGAACTCAATGAAGAAATGTCTGGAAGGCTTCCCGCCAGCACCTGGAGTGATATATTGCACAGAGTGGGTTTTTAGAAAGAATCTACAATCCATCATAGTCCGAGCAAACTATTTTTAAATTATTGGCAAGAATAAGAAGAGCTCATGTGGAACCTGTTGATTTTTTTTTTTTATAGTAGTGCAGACATAAGGGAATTCTACATTGTAGAAGTTCAATAAAACATGCGTGTCTTCTCAAAAATTCTATAAATATAGTTTTATAGAACTAGTTTGGAATTTGTAAAGTGTCAAAATTAGTATGTAGTCCAAATCCAGGTCAATAAAGTTGACTAAAATGATTGATCTCAAACCCAACGTTAAATAAAAGTTTATTGGAGGTCTTGCAAGGTCAATAGACCTGAGGTAAAATCGTATTTTAAAAAAATATGCGTTAAAAATGTTTTTTAAAAAATCTTAAAGAAAAATTCCATTTAAATTTTTTGAAAGTTTTTAACTCCAGAGTCGGGGGTTAAAAACACCTCAGGTCTGTGTGCATGTTTGAGTTTGTATCTTCTCGCCATGCTTGGTACGTAGGTTTCCTTCAGGTACTCCGGTTTCCTCAGAGAGTCCAAAAACATATTAGAGTAGATTAACTGGCGTTCCTGTAGTGTGTGATTGAGTGTGTGTGCTTGTGCCTGAAATTAGTTGGCACCCCATCCAGGGTACATACCGCCTACCGACCTCACGTCCCCAGGGATACTGTAGGCTCCAGGCCCCCATGACACTACACAGGATAAGTGGTATAAGGACCACATATAAGGATAAGGTTTTATCAAAAAAAAAGTACAATAAATAAAATAATGCATAAGTAAGGACAATAATCAAGAGAAAAACACAGTCCAAGTGCCTGATTATCAGTAGAGGTATAGAATGTGACATACAGTAGCCATGTGGCATATAGTAGGTGTAGTCTAATGGTCTGGTGGAAACTAAAGTGCAAGACAGAGATAATCTAAACCAAAGCGGACCGTGATTTTGTCTTTCGTCAGGCAAGTCAAATCAGATTTTTCAACTTGTCATCCTGTGAAAACATCATGGTAACTAACGTCCACGCGTTTCCCAACTGTGTCGTTCTAGTTGTCCACATGATACCAGACCTCTGACCTTCGTCTTTCTTTTTTGTGTCAGTTACAGAAAGCCGAATCCCAGATACGCTCCCCCGATACTCCTCCTCGCTCACCTACCTGCCTGTCAATTACCAGCTCCTTGACTCCGAGTCATCATTCTTGCTAAAGGAGGCCACTCAGGACTTCATGCGCAACTCGAGTTTCCTCTCGAGGACCGAACCCTTCTTCATTCACCAGGCCAGGAAACCTCCCACCCTTAGAGCCAGCTACGGATCGCTCTCTGTTGAGCAGCCCGTTCCTTCAGAGCTTCTTCAGCCACCAGGCTCTTTCATCACCTCATCCACTCTCTTCACCTTCAACTGGAAGGTTCAGACCTTCATCCTGAAATCGAAGATCCACCTGGACAAGCCCAGGATTCAGGCGCTGTTTTATGTCTCTGGGAGGGACTGGGATGACTACAGTGTGGTGGACAAACTGCCCTGCGTGCGCATGTTCGCATTCCATGAAACGCAGGAAGTACGCGGGATCTGCCGGCTGCAGGGGGAGCTGGGACTATGCGTCGCTGAGCTGGAGCTTCCCATATCGTGGTTCGCTCCGCCCACTGTCATACCCGGACGACAAAAAATCTCAGATTTTCCTGAGGGAAACCCAGTGGCCCTGTATTATTCTTTAAGGGCAGCACAAAACGGCCAGTGTCCCGGGAAGGATCCAGGGTTTAGGAATCCTGAGCAGCCAGGAAGCCAAGAAGAATCATTTGGATCTACCACATCGACTCCCATGAAGAGGATTGGAATCGTCAGGTTGTTTAGGACTCCCACCATACCGGAATTATCCGAACAGAGAGTGGATGGGAATTTCGCGGTTCTCGTGCCATCAGAGCCGGTGCGACCGAGGGAAAGCGTATCAGCTTACATCGCCACTTCTCCATACTCGCCTGTGGAAATGTTCACGCTGAGGTAAGAAATACCTATTCACTGTTGATGAAAGTAATGTTATACAGCTGCAGAGAATCAGCACTAGTGCTGCACTGTGATTTTTCATACGGTGACAAAAGTGTACGTGGACACTGTTTTGTCCATTTAAACAGAACAATGGTGTGTTCACCTTCTCTTGCAGTTCTTTAGGCAGGTGACCAAACAGCCTTGTTTTTGAGACTGGCTGAGCCAGGTGGTTTTACAGTTAGGTGGCGACATGACTTTTTAACCACTCAACTGGAATGAATTAAACATAATGTGTGGATCACTTTGTGATACGAACCACAATTTTCTTTGTGGATCTGAAATGCTAAACTTGCAGTCCAGAGTTGAGCTACATACATTTTTACAAACATCATTAAAGTATTTTACACGTTCATTTCAATTTTACGCGTTCCCGATCAATAATTGAAAAAAAATTACGCAGATGTTTTCAGCTCTCCACCTTCCTTACACATAATTTTTTTGTATTCGGTTTGTTTAGTTTTATACTAAATAGCAAATGAACCCATTTCAGTCTAATTTCATTCAATTCAATAAAAAGAGCACTTGGTACGTGACTTATACTTTGTAGCAGACTTTGATGACTTTGTACTTCTATAAAACTTTTTTTTCCCCCAGAACAGCCTTGAGGAATTCCATGACTGTTTAATTAATTGTTCATTTTTTTTTCCTTTTCACTTCTCTCCTGCTTTACTCTTCTCTGCTCTACTCTACTTTCCTCTGCGGTCATTCCGTTCATTACAGTTTGCCCACGTTATCTTTATGGTACAGCGTGTTCTGACTTGATGTAGCCCAGACCATTGCTTCATCTCCATCATCGAGGGAAAACATCCAGCAGGTCCTTAATTAGAGTTTGCAGATGTGACTAAGTGATTCGGGTAATTAACACACAATGCAAATGAGGATGTCATCAATTAGAACACGAGTCTATTAGCATAACGACTGCTGGTACGTCGCTTTGCAATCACAGCGGGCGAGAGCGTTTATAAACCATCAGAGGCAACATCG
The DNA here is from genome assembly GCA_030068275.1 of Clarias platycephalus. Classification (NCBI taxonomy): domain Eukaryota; kingdom Metazoa; phylum Chordata; class Actinopteri; order Siluriformes; family Clariidae; genus Clarias; species Clarias platycephalus. The sequence goes on from JAQQZT010000040.1 coordinate 29,506,151, forward strand.
GGGCGAGAGGTCAAGCCTATCTGTTAACGTTTATGAAGAAAGAGACGGTAGTCGACAGCAGTGCTAGCTGGTTAAATGAAAGGCAGAGCTGAAGGAAGTCGCTCCTGCTGCCTTGTTATTCAGATTGAGATGCTGAGATTTTAAGATATCGGTATGAATTGAAGTGTAGCAGTATTGCGGAGTGGCTAACTATGCACATTAATGGTACTAGCTTAACTGCATTTTTATTATTTATTATTACTTTGTAGTAGCTAAGCTATTTCAAAAGTAATGTAATTTTTTCCTGAACAAGTAATTTTTTTTCCCAACAAGTGGAATGAACTGTGAAAAAAACTAGCTAGCTAGCTCTTTCTAAAAAAACATAGCGGAAAAACAAAATGTATTACAGGTATTACGTATAATATAAAAAAAAAAAAATAGTTACAGTTTTCCAGATTTCTTGCAGTTTGACATAGTCTCATTAGCATTAGCATTATCTTATAGTATGCACTAGCTAGCTAGCTACATTGTTTTAGTTTGAAGTGTTGCACATTTTTCATAACTGTTACAATTAGCAACCAATTAATTGTTAATAGTTTATGATCATGAAACATTTTTTCTCAGTTCAAGTTTTACCTGAAACATTATTAAACAATAAAATTAAGTTGAGTTTAGAAATTTTTCCCTTGTCTCATTTAAAAAAATTGCATAAACTGCAAGTGTGTCCACTTGTGCTGTAACAGATGTGTAAGCTACAGAGAAGCATTATGCAAAACAAACATTAAGAAAAGAAATCTTCATTTTTTGATGCCACTTAATCGATTAATGATTAATTGTTAATGTCGCTCTGTAGTTGTTGCTCTGTAGCTTTATGAAGAAAGACCAATTACCTTTTTTTTCTTTGTTAAACAGCACCATTTGGAGTGTGTTATTCCCCCAATGACACAGTTTGCCTAGACCAATCAGATTCAAGCATTTAAACAAACGATAATATAAACTACTTTAAGTTAGAAGTCCGTTAGAGCTTCCACCCGCGCGTCCTCTCAGCGGCTTCCTACACACAGTTACTGTACACACAGCGCATCCTCTTATTTGTATGTCTTTTCCTTGTTATTGATTTAGATTGTAACTACAGGGTGCATCTGTTTAAATATTGTATCATCTGCACTGTAAAAAAAGAAGTACAGACAGATGATATTTCGGCATCATTACCTACTTTCACTCTGTAAAAATCTTTTTTTTTTTTTTTAATTAAAAGGTGATGGTTTATAGACACTGAAACGCCTCCGGATTTGTCTTTAATTGGGTTAATCAGTTCGTTCAGGAATTATTTAGTGACACAAATCAAATCAATTATTTTAATGACATGGATTTTTTTTTCTGTCTTTAAATATCTTTATTTGTGTGTGTGTGTGTGTGTGTGTGTGTGTGTGTGTGTGTGTGTGTGTGTGTGATATTTGACTGCCAGCCAAATCCCCCTTATGATTGCCAGCTTCACAGCTGAGAGACGAAGATAGTCTCTTGGCCTGTGGGTTTGCATAAGAAACTCTGCCAGATGTGTGTGTGTGTATGTGTACTGTATTTGTGTGAGAGTGTGTATGCGTACTGTAGGTGCCGGCGTGTGATCTGCAAACCCTTTGTGGTTCAGAGTGTAATAATTCGGAGCTTTTCATGTACAACATAATTATTGCTTCAGAAACCATGCTTTTCAATTTTTCTTTTTCTTTTTTTTCCGTTTTAATTTAACGAAGCGTCTTGGCGCGTGAAAAAATAAGCTCCTGAGATGAGCTGGACTTTAAATCCCGCTGTCCATTTACTCCACCGCTCTCCGACACAGGCAGGAAGGAGTCACAGGTTTGAACGTGAGTCTGAAGGGCAGCGAGCGACCTGTTACTCTTGATTAAACGCCGCGCAATTAAAAACTGCAGCTTAAGCCAAGCTCTGATATTTAACGATGAAATATAATCCGTTAAACGTCAGGAGTTTCACTGCGAGGACACTCTGAGACACTTTGACAGGATGTATGAATCACGCCGTCACGCTTGGGATGCCGATCAATCATGCATTATTACAGAGTGGGAGAACAGATCGAGCGGAGGGAGAGGAAGGAGAAGTGAAGTTTCCTCGGAGTGCTACAGTAGACAAGGACTTTTTAATGTTAGACAAGATACGAGGCTGTACTGTAACTTTTTTTGAACCACAAAGGTTATTAGAGTAACTATTCCTCTATACAAAGGTTCTACTCAAACATCATCTCCATCACAATCATCAACACCATCAACAACATCAACGACAGCAACCTGCATTCTGCTTAAAGCATCTCCTTTCACTGACATGGCCAACCAGCACCAACCAACTCTTCTTGCACCGAGCCGTCTGCGGGGGAACAGCGGCCTCGACGTGGAGCACTGCTGCCTTTTTTCTCCTCTTTGGCGGCAGGATCACGAGAGCTGGATGTATGAGAGAATGAAAGTGCCACAGGAGCTTCTGCATTCAGTTCTTGCTTATGAAGTCCTTGGGGCTCATGACGTCATCCCGCTCGCATGCCACTCTTCGCATCTTTGGCCCTAACTACAACGTTCTTTAAAAAATATGAACAAACTGGAACTGTTGGAAAACACATCCATCCTGTGGTATAATAAAGAAAATATAAAAGCATAGTTTGATAAAAACATTAGTGGATATCCTCCTCCTCCTCTTCCTCCTCCTCCTCCTTCACCTCTTCCTCCCAAACCTTCGCCACTCGGTCTAATCCCGAGTGATCTGTAAAGTTTTATTTTCCAGGCAGCCTCACCCACTGCCGTGTGCTCCTAATCCTGGCGCGGCGCAGCGTGGAGACGCGTTTCAGCCCGGCGGTGTGACTCGAGCGCCTCCTGTAAACCACCTCCTGTGGAAAACTTCAAAAACAGCAATCACCCAGTGCCTGAAGTAAACACTCCAGCTCCGGCGAGCTTAGCACCAGGCTTCTGAGCTGCTTATCTACACACACAGACACACACACACACCAATCATGTTTTGCATGGCAGTTTGCACACATTATAAACAAATAAATGTACATTTTGGAGTGTTTAAAACACCAGATCGTCGGCCCTGTTTTCGCCCACGCAGGGTCAGCGCCGAGGCTGGTGCCGTTCAGGGAACTCCAGACCTCTTAACGAGGCAGTTTACTCAGGCCACGGCGTATCATCATTAAATGTACCAGGTCACGCATGCACACAATTAACATAACCACGACGGGAGCCATGCTTCGCTGAAGACTGTTAGACCTCTAACTAGTAGAGCTGGAGGCTCTGTAATGCTGTGCGAGGGGAATGTGTTTGTTTGTTTGTTTGTTTGTTTGTTTGTTTGTGCTGCCAAGGTTCGTCTCAGGTTGTCCTGTCTATATCAGTTTCAAAGTTTTTCTCATCACCTTTTTCTCATTTCTGTCGTTGTGGGCGTGGTTTCATCCATGACTCCGCCCTCAAAAAATAAAAACTATGCTAACACCACTGGCGGTCCTGGTCTGTTGGTCCCGAAGGCGACCAGGGGATTGCTCGAGCCAGAATTCCTCACCATTATTCTTATAAATAATAAATACCTTTCTCAATAAATAGGTTTCTTGGGGGCCCCCTACTGGCCTGGAGCCTGAAGCAGTTGTCTGTTGACCAGCTGGACAAAGACTGGAGATTCTGGAGTAACATGATAGATGATGTTGTACGCTCGATAGATAGAAAGATAAGTCTTTTGTTGTTTGAATAATTCTGCATGTGGTACACGATGCCGTTCATGCCACGCCCTCATTACCCACTATTCTTTCAAACATACTTGATTTTCAATTTCAATATATAACAAGAAAGCTTGAGCTGTTGTCACGGCAACTAACTTTTTACCCTTCCTTTTTTTCACCCAGAAGATTTTCAGCTCACTTTTTTCTTTCATTATAGCCACTAAAGTCAATAAACCTCCAGATACCTTGCAGAGAACAGCTCAGTCCCCCCTCCCCCGCCCTCTCTCTCTCTCTCTCTCTCTCTCTATCACACTCTCTTTTCTCTATAACTGATATAATAGGCGTATAGTTATAGGGCACAGCGATCGGCTGTGCATCGACTCCGCCGTTAGTAATCTTTTTCTATCGAGCAGAGGAAAGTCATTTCGCTTTTATGTTTTTATGCTTCACCTTTTCTCCATCTCTAATCTCTCTAATAGCCATTACAGTCTCCCAGGGCACGGCGGAACAGCGGTGCACTTTGCAATAAGCATTTGGGTGTAGATCGATAGCTAAAGCTTCATACCTCCTGCTCTGAGTGTGTTATATCCTTTGTGTGTGTGTGTGTGTGCCGCGGGGGATGGCAAGGAAGTTCCTCACGTCCTTTAATAAGTTTGGTGTATCAGCGTTTCTTTGCAGTTTTAGATCTGTAGACTCTCAGCTCTCTTCCTTCATCTGGAGTTGAATCAAAAACGGAGCGATTCTGATCTCAATCAAATCAAATCAGGTGCGGTTTTAAGTTCAGCTACACAATACACTTACACTGTCTTTAATAGGAGAATTTGGAGCATGGCTTTTAATTCATTTGGGCTTTTCTTATATCAGAACAAAGTAAAAAATAGGAGTAAAAATTTATTTTTTTACTCCTATATACTGTATATATATATATATATACAGCGCGACTAAGATTTGACCGAAGGATTGAACTTTTTTGGTTGAAATCAACAAACTTCTGTCAGAATTCCGGTTGGATGTGTGAGACCACTTTCTTTTCTTGCCAGAATCTGTAGTGTTCAATTAAATGTGTTTTGGGTTTTGACACGGACCAGACTTTTAAGCATCTTCACAAAACTTCGAGGCTCCAAAAAGCTTAAAGTTACCCTTCTGTATCCATCTCACCTCATTGTCCTATTGAAACACCTGATTTTGTCCAACCGTTTGTTTTCAACCCTCTACAGTAGCTGATGATTTGTGGTTTTGAGGTTCTAATTTTTTTCTTATTTTTCATGGTTCCATCAACTTTGTGAAAAACAACCTGAAAACACATCTTCACCACCACCACCTCCACCACCACCGCCACGCCTACCCTCAGCTACAGTGTTCCTGGAGTTGAATGTTTCACCATTACACCTCCAAACACACCTCTAATCAAAGTTTCCCTCCAGAAGGCTTTTTCTTCATCCATGCGGCTCAGCTGCAAAGTTTAGCCGAACTTGAATCAAGGTGCTGATTTCAGAGCAGGGGCTTCGTTCTTGGACAGCAGCCTTCAGCAGTCCATGGTGATCTCAAAGTGGCTTGAGTGAAGATACTGGTGTTCCAAGAGCTTCCAGTTGAAAACAGGCCTGTGTCTTGGTGGTTCCTGGGGTGTTCCTGATCATCTCAACCCAGTTTCCGCTCAGTAGAGGATTTGACAGTTGGGTCATCTTCCAGACCTTGGCAAAGTGTCTCCACTTCCCAATATCATGCGCTTACAATACTGTAGCTCGATCTGATCTCGAAATCTAGACTAGTTTAGAAATGTCTCTAAGAGGCATTCCTGACTCCCATCACTATTTCTCAGATCTACACTGAGCTTCCTAGACTTTCCTGACAGTACTGTGTCTCAGTCAATCCAATGAGTGGGGTCAAACACACAGGAAAATCTAGCACATGGAGTCCATCATCACTAACAAGACGTTCAGAAGACCTGGGTCGTCCTTCTATTCAAGATTCAGGTTGTACAATCCATCTGCCTGAGGGGGGAAAAATACAGTTGAAAGATCAATACTGGCATGATGTTCATGTTCAAAATGAGTGTGTGTACACTTCTGACCTCAACCGTAGCATGAAAATAGCTAAGAATAGAAGAAAAATATAAGGAATAGCTTTCTTCTCAGGCTTGTGTTTAAAGGCAGTAGTTAAGATGTTATTTTTGTTACTGTAAAAAAAAAAAAAAAAAAAACGTCAGATGCTGCACAAGCAAGCTTCATGTCGGAGATTTTAACAATGTTAATGGTACAAATAGAAAACGTTTACTGAGGGTTAAGGGCCCAATGTGGTGGTGCTGGGGTTTGAAGATGGGACTTTCTGATCAGTAGGTAAACACCGTAACCACTGAGCTACTGTACCTCTGCCCCGGAAAAGCTGAAACACAAGGAACTTTCCCCCAAACAAACACTTCCTTCCTGGGAGACTCACGTCAGTCTTCACCCATTAAACATATCTGACGTAGTTTTGTTAATGGAAACCCAGAACCCCTCTCCTCCGGCTAGTGAGCGAGGAAGAGAAGAAATAACACGCATGTGGAAATGAAACTAATCTGTTCCGATTAACATAATTCCTTTCCAGCAGTCACTGTAGTGGTGTAATTAGGAAGGTTACGAGTCATTGGCGATTCAGTACAGGGCCGTATTAAGCCGGTTTGGATGTAAATGAAATCGCTGGGCCGAAGACGGAAATCAGATCCAGGGGCAACTACTACTGTCCTCGGGATACATGTGCATGAGGACGGAGAGACAAGCGGAGAGAGAGAGAGATTGCATTAAAGGGACACACTCTGCTCGTTTACTGGAAACAGGAAGCACAGTCGCTCTGTAATTGTGAAGGTAAAAGAAACCAGATTTGTTTGTTCGTTCAGATCAATGGGAATGATCCCAATTTGCCTGACACAGGCTGCACAACAAAAAAAAAGTATCTACCGCACTCACACGTCTGTCACATGCCTCTGACTTGGAGTTATGTAAAGGCAAACAAGATTTAATAAGAATACGAGGCACGAGCCGGGCCGAGCCGCTGTAAATCTGATTATTGTGGCGGTTTTTCATACGCCTCGAGGTTATGGATTCCTGCAGGAGGAAACCCTTCTGCTCATTCCCGCCTCCTTTTGTCAGAGCGCTTTGAAATCCTGTGTTTGAGGATGGAACTAGTCGTGTAGCAAAGTTTTTACGTTTTTGAAATGGAAATAGGCCACGGGTTCAGGAAGTGTGTGTGTGTGTGTATGTGAGTGTGTGTGTGTTGTTCAGTGGTTTCGTGTTTACCGTTCAGACACACCCCATGCATTTCTCCTTCCTTTTCCACAGCTTGAAATGAGCATTTTTTTACTCCATCAGTCACAGCGGGAGGTAGATGAGAATTTTCATGCGTACAAAGCTTTTAAGCAACACGAACGAATGGAAACATGTAAATTATGTACAGACCCTTATTATGGAAGGAATAAAACCCTCAGCGTGGTGCCGTTACGGAAAACTAACGAGTGACGAAGTTGGTACACTTCAAGTTTGTATCGGGTTTACGATTACATTAATGTCGGCGAAACCGGTTCATTCCGGTGCTTATTGAAATCGTAGTCACTTTCAGTGTTGGAGCTGAAACTTGAGACTCCTTCCATCTCCTTACTTAAATTCACCGTTTCAATGATTAAACATGTTTTATTTCCAATGAGTTTGCAGATTGCATTCTCATCCTTGTGAGTGAGCCGTTGCTATAGAAACGCTAACGTATTAGAGCGAGCGCGCTAACGTAAAGCCGTGATGTAAAGCAGTGCAGATGCAGATAACTGCTGTTGTAATAAATTCATCATCTCACATCTGGCAAATCAGAATCCAGACCGGCGCAGAGTTTCGTTCCCAGTTCGATTAGTTTGTTTTTTTCACATCGCGGCGGTGATCTAGCCTGTGGATTAGCCTCAATTTAACACTTAAAAAGCAACAAACCAGGGTGTTTATCCTGATTGTAAGGCAGAATACTTCAGAAAGCAGTTTAGCACTAAAAGCATGTCCCGACCCTGTTCTGAGAGAAACAAAACAAAACGACAACAAAAAAACATGGCGCAGAGGCTTTTACTTCAACAATACTAAAACACACTGCCGCAGTTTAACGGCTCGGCCGAGTTAAAGCGTGTCAATTATTTAACAATGACAAGCTCTTAAAAAGCCATTGTCTCCATGGTGTGGGTTTAACTGGGAGAGTGGAGTTAGAGTCACTGATCCGGCCAGTCACCTCATCTCCTGAGATCGGATCAACAGGATTATCACATCTATCTGATCTGTGAGATAAATAAATCGTTATATCAGATCTGTCAGATTATCTGATCTATCCAAATTTAAGATCCATCAGATTATGAGATTTAGAAGATAATCAAACCTACTGCAGTACCCCATCAGCCCGGCAGTATAAATTCATCAGATCTGTAAGGTTATGAGGTCTATCAGAGTATTACATTTATCACATTATGATATCTATCAGATTATCAGATCTATCACTCCCAGGACCATCAGATCACGAGACCTGTCAGATTATTAGTGAATACATTAGATTATCTAATCCATCACCCTATTAGCTCTACCAGAATATGAGATCCATCAGATTAATAGATCTATCAGATTATTAGATCTATCACTCTAAATTCATCTATGATACATTCATTTGAGTATTTGATCAGATTATCAAATGTATTGCCATATCAGATTATGAAAATGAATTAATTATTTAGAGATTTAATAAATTATTAGATTAATTAGATTATTTAATCCATCATCTTATCAGCTCTACCAGTTTATGAGATCTACAGTATCAAATTATTATATCTATCACTTATTAAATCTTTAAAAGTTCAGATTTTTCAGATTATTTACAAATACGCTATGTCACCCTATTAGCTCTATTACATTATAATATTCTTTAAATATTGATCTACTAATCCAGTGAGATAATAACTTAAAATCGGTGTAATAAGAGTAAGCGGTAATAACAAGATTTCTTAAAATGAATGAATCATAAGTCAAGATGACGAGTTACAAAGCTGTAATAATGTTTCAGTTTTGTGTAGCAACACGGTAATATATTAAATTATATATAATAATATTTTGATTAAAAGTGTCACTGAAGTAATGAGCTAACAGGTTATAACGAGCGGTAACATGGACGAAAACAAAGAGAGTAATGAAGACTCACGCCATGTACAAGCAAGAAAAGGGATGATGATGGTGATGATGATGATGATGCGGCATCACCGGCTAATAAACGCTGCAGAAGTGTGCTGGCGATTCATCATGATCCGATCGCTCTCTCACTCTGAATATAAACAAGTGACAGATTAAAGGAATAACCAGAATAGATCAGCATTAGGTTCAGTGTGATGGAAAACAGGATTCAGGTACACCGTAGCTGCACTGCTGTGGATTACATACTGTAATACTGTACATGATATACAACGGATGATTGAGCAACCCGCTTCACATCTGAAACGCCGGCCTCCCAGGAACTCCCAGAAACATGTGAAAATGGCTTGGAGTGATGTCAGGGCTACATACGGGATGCGGTACGTGATCAATGTTTTACCGCGGCTCAGAGTCTCATCACCGCACCGTTCTCGAAGTCTCCTGTAAATGTCAATCGCTTTTACGCCATTGAATTGAATCACAAAGTCCCGGTTTGACCTGAACGGCCTTTCTGTATACAGTATACACGTCTGAATAATTCAGACATGTCTGACCGGATGATTCCTCGCTGCACCTCGGCTGTTCATTCCACGCTCTGTTGATGGATTTGTTTTGTTCACCCGCCACTGCACAGGCTGTAGAGTGTTTGCATGCTGAGCATCGAAATGACACCAGAGCATCTCATCTATCCTTAATGAGAGAGGTAGTCTCAGTGTGTGTGTGTGTGTGTGTGTGTGTGAGTGTGTATGTGTGTATGTGTATGCACGCCCATGCTCTTGTGCACATGCTCATCAAGCAACAACATGGCTCATCTAGAATCAGACGACGCTCCGAGAGCCGCGGCTTCATCTCCAAAATGCGAAGCATGACTGCACACATTATGAGAGCCGCTGGCTCATTATGCACACTGCTGAACAGCGCTGCTCGAGTTAAAGCGCGGGGAAGAAAACGGAGGGGGGAAAAAAAGAAAAGAAAAAAATCTCTCTGCGGAGAGAATGTGCACCTCATTTAAATAAGGTCACTCATTTACTCTCTTTCGGAAAGAACTTTTAGTTACCGCACTTTCCGGAATATGAGACGCTCTTTGTTTTTCTGACACGGCACATGAAACGCTGCGCTGGTGTTCCTGACCTCCGGATGACCTTTACGTATTCGGCATACTACAGGAGCTCCTTATTTTACTAGTTTCACTCTTTCTTCCTCATTAAAAAAACAACACTCAGTTCAGTTTGTATCTAAATATTGAATCAGCTCGGTGATATTTACCGAGTCACCCTGGAAGCTCCGCCCCTTTCCCCCTCCGTGTCATGTTATTAATCATTCGGCTGACCTTTATGCATGAATGACGTGACATTTTCCTGCTCTGTCGCCATGTTTTTGAGTGAAATTAAACCTATCGGCGTGAATTCGGCTTAAGCTAACGTTGACGAGATCGTTGGATTCTCGAATTCTGATTGGTCAGAAATTGACTAAGAGTCAAGACTCTGATTGGTGCACTGTAGGTCCAGCTGTAGCATAAATAAACAACAGGTTTCTATTAATCGATTAATTGAGTAAATTGAACGGCTCATACATGGCTCAATCTTGTTGTTGTTGGTTTTTTTGGGGGGGGGGTATTTCCAATTTTCTCCCCAATTTAGTCGTGGCCAATTCCTCCCCGTCACTAGGGGGCTCCCTCATT
>JAQQZT010000040.1:29516793-29529154 GCA_030068275.1 Clarias platycephalus
TGAGAGGTTACAGCATCACCCGGGAACCGAACCAGCGATCTCCGGATGATAGGGCGAGCGCTTTACCACTGCGCCACCCGGAGGCTTCAATCTTGTTCTTTAACAACAACAAACCATTTTTTCCTGTGACGTTTAATTCATGTTTGGAGAAGGAGTCTCCCCAAATTGCCCCAATTAGTAGACAGTGAATTTAATTGACGATTAGTTCACGACGTCATCGTGCTTCCGACGTCAACTTCCTGACCTGTAGGTGTGAGGCTTACTGGAGTGAAGTGAGTAACGGTGTAGTAATATCACCTTCACAAGCTAAAAAGTGTGGGAACATTTCATTTTTTAATCAGAAGATAAAGACTTGGTGCTGGTGTGGGCGTGGCCAAGCACCGCTTTAATGTGAAAGACTCGCGAGAGTCAGTGGGAAAGGATTCACACCTGAAGAGAACGTGGATAATTAGTGACTGTTTATTGCTGTGAGTACTTACTCACTCTCAGGTGGTGCACACTGTACTTTGCTTGACCCCGCCCCACCGGTTGACCACGCCCACCAAAAAAAACCTCAAGCTAAATTTTATAGCTGATAGCTAAATAAGAGCTATTGAGTAATTGTGATCAGATTTATCCAAAAAGTCGTTAGTTGCAGCCCTATTGTAGTTATTTAAATTCTGAATGAGTATCATCTTTTTGGAAACTTTCACGGTGGGACGCTAAAGACGTGACGTGTTTAAGAAATCTGTCGAGTTGGTGATGTTTTGCTGTTAAATGTTATGTGAAAGTCCATTGTGTTGCTTCAAACCTGAAATTACCAGGAGCCTCGTTAGTATCTGGGCACGAAACATGAGTAGGAAACATCCTCGGCTACATGACAACCGTTTGTTTTCCTTTTAGCAGAGCGGATTTAGTGCGTTGTTTCTTATAGCCTAAAAACGCATACATTTAATACAGTATTTTACGGTCGAACGTCGCTATTTCAGTGTTTTCCTTTTTTACGCGAACACATTTGTATCCCCAGCCCTTGTCTGTGATATATTTAAGGCAGAACAGAGCAGCGTTATCTTTTACATTCAGCTGTGTGTCCGGCTCTACGGCCCCGTGATGAACTCGTGCATTATTAATAACTCGGCGCTCTTAAAGGTTACGACGGTGTTGGGAAACGTTGCGTGAGGATTTAGTGCGCGCAGCCAGCACCATCCCCTGTGTCTTGTCTCGTGCTTCACAGTGAAGACTGATGTCGTCTCTGGTGTAGTGTGTGATAATAAGCGCTGTGTGTTTTTAACTCACCGCTTTGTCGTGGCGCGGTGCCAGCGTGAGCATGAACGAGTCCCCCACTGAGCTTTTTATTTAGCACTAAATTGATCTCTGGCTCTTTGCTCTTGCCATCATTTTTTTTTTTTTTCTACACGGGAGATGCCAGAGATTTTCTGCACCCTCCACCAGAGCATGTGTTGCCAGGCACCGGGAGCAGAATCAGTCCAATGGCAACAGATTTGAGTCCAGTTCATTACTCTTTCTCTCCCTCTCTCTATCCTGTTCTGTTCCCCGCTGCCAGATCCTCATCCTGTTTATTCTCAGTCGCCTTTAATCTGATCAAATAAAACCTGCGAGCTCAAAGTCAAAGCATTGTAGGTTCATAGAAGACCGGTGGATCTGCCGCAGGTAAGTGTCAGCAGCTGACACCGCAGTTTTCTGCTGAAGTTCTGGGTTTATTTCTAGTCTCCTGCCTTCTGTCTTCTTCTTCTTCTTCCTGGTATCCTACAGTCAGAGCTGGGGAGGTTCATGAATAATTATTGCGTGTGTGTAGTTTGATCATATTGCAGAGAATCGAGCAGCTGTCAATCTTTTAATGGTGGATATTTCCATCAAGAACAAGAAGAAGATGTTTCCATCCAGAACAAGAAATTGTGATACGGTGTAGCTACAGTACACTGAACTGTAATATAAGTTCACTCTTGTTATATTTGATCAAGGCCCATGGATGGATTTACTTAAAGATATTTGAAGACACAATATGTTAAAACCGAAACGCACGTTCATTACTTATTCATGAACTCATTCTAGAGGAGAAAAAAAAAAAAATCACCCAGAGTTCCTGTTCTCATCTTCCTCCTCCTCTCAGCTCCTCTCTGGACACGTGCCCGACTCTCATTAATAGTCTCCTGGTGCCAGTTAGTCGGTGAATTTATTCCTGCGCTGCTCTAATGTAGGTTGGCCTGCAGTATTATAAGCTGAAATGATTTCTGTTTGTGATTCATTAGTGTGTGTGGTCAGGATGCTTACAGCAATAGATTAACATATTTTTAATCTACATATGTAGACCTGCTGTTAAAGACTGTTTTGATGATGAATTTCGATCACTTGTCATGTGCTTGGAATTAGAGGTGTGCCCACTGCTGTAATCACGACTGATCAAACTCACTCACTCCCAGATGAATCCTGATTGATCCCTCCTACTCTTAATCAAACATACCCAACGCCAAAGAAAGATCTAACCGATCACATCAATCTTCCCTCCCCTGCCAAAACTCTCGACCAATCCCCTTGATTTCTAAGGAATTCTCACCTATCGTTCCAGCTCCTGCAACTTCTAACCAAACACATTTGCTCCCAAATGAATCCTGACCAACCCATCAATCTCCCACAGACACTCATGAGCAATCATGCCCACTCTCAAATGGAATTCCCATTAATATCTCCTGCTCCCACAGGCATTCTTGATCAAACTCAACCACTCCCCAAGGAACCCGAACCGATCACTCCAACCTCCACAGACATGTAAATTTATATGGATGGCGTTTGATACAGTAGGTCTCCTTATGCTTCCTCCGGCACTCTCGAACAAGCCCACATTCTCCCAGTGGAATTCTGACCAGTTTTCCTTACTCCTGCCTACGTTCTTGAACAATCTGCCCCCTACCAAAGGAACTAGAGCCAATCTTACTCACTCCTGCCAAACCTCTCTAATAATCCTGGCCACTGCTAAATGAATCCTGGCCAATCCTTCCTGCTCTTGCAATCGTTACTGACCAAATCCACATGCTCCCAAATGAATCTTGAGGAATCCCACCCTGTTCCCAAAGACATTCTAACAGTCCCACAGACTCTAAATGGATATCTGATCAATCCCTCCTTCTCCCACCTACACTCCGGACCAACCCAGCCATTCCCAAGAGAACGTTGACTAACCAGTCTTACTCATTTTGGCCAATCCCACCCACTCACCAAAGGAATCCCCGACCGATCCTTTCTACTCCTACAGACACTCAGGAGTCTTCTTCTTATTATTATTCTCATTATCAATCCCAGTGTATGTTTCTTACCTGGAGAAGAGATGGCGTCAGGGTGCATTATGAAAAAGAGGCAAGCCGGTGAAGGCAGTGTGAAACCTTGTGTTCTGCCCTAGATGTAGATGTTACTATGACACGTACCACCTACCTAAACATTATTGCTTACCACGTACACCCATTAATTGGAGCAGTAGGTATTCCCTGATGGCAGTGGTCTCTTTCCGCAGGATAATTCACCCTGACACACTGCAAATTGTTAGGGGAACACGATAATGAGTTCTAAATGTTGACTCAAGCTCCACATTCTCTAGATGCTCAATCGAATTGAGCGTCTGTTGGATGTCTTATCCATTGAGGCCCCACGTTGCAACTTAAAGAACTTACAGGATCTGCAGCTAATGTCTTGTTGCCAACATACCTTCAGAGGTCTAGAGGAATCCAGGCCTCAATGGGTTGCCTGTTTGGTGGCAAAAGTGGAACCGGTACAAAATTGTGCGGGTGGTAATTATGTCATGGCTGATATAGATATTTTATAATATAACACCAAGTGCACAAATGCAGCTTTATTTCTGTTTAACCCCAGCGCCTATACCTACTTTTCCTTGCTCTCTTTTTAAATAAAACCAGGTCAGAGTTAAAAATGACAAATTTAGTTTGACTTCACTACATTTTAGACAGCTCAGACCGTCGTTCGGATTGAAGGTAATGAATTTATTCTGGATGAAAGCATCTACTCCAACTATCAGTGTCGACTTCTATTCATGCAAACCCCAGATGGAAGAATATCTGAAAGCTTTTCTTTACATCCTGAATACACACTATGGAATGACCTGCCTCTGTAATCCCTTTTTAATAGATTTTTTCAGCAGCACATGGATCAGTAAAACTACTTTAAATCCCTAATCAGTTCTTACACACTGACGAGCCAATCGCAGCATTAATTCATTAATACAAAAGTCCATTTAATTACTGTGCATCATGTGGAAGTCTGAAACGAGATTAAGATTTCATTGTTAGCGGGAACAAATAGGAGCCTGATATGAGGGGTTATTAGCTCTGCATAATTTGCAGACATGGTAAGGATTTCCTGTTAGCGCTGCGAGTAGCAGTGTTCAATTAGCAATCCATTGATGCAGATTCTTGTTTTAAAAACAAAATTACAATACACTGTTTGATGTTTCAAAAGCCAATCATTGAGGAGAATTTACTCATGCGGAACAGATGTTTCAATCTCTCGAACAAACATCTGGAGTAAATGGTCGAACATAAAGGCAATAGAAACAGCGTTTTAAATCCTAAAGACTTTCTCTTTTCATCCTGCCAAAAACATAACGTAAAGCTTAGCCTCCATTCTCCTCACGTAACCAATAACATGCTGGCACCGGCCCCGAGTCAGGAGGTCAGAAAATCCTGCAGCATTTTAATGCTCGCGACGAGCGCTGGACCCCGGCCCAATCAGCGCTTACTGTTTTATTAGCGGGCAGACTGCAGAACGCAAGGGCCATGTCCGCTCCCCGAGCCAATGTCTCCTTGTTATCAGATTCTCCTGCCAAGACTATCAGAACCCTGTCGAGGTTTTGACGCCTGCGATTCAGTGACCTTCTGCTCGTAGTTATATTTTTTAAACGAGCCAGTGCTTAACCGAATAAGATAAGTTAATAATACCCACAGAAGCCTGGGGGCAGGTTGAGGACGCGAAGTGAAATAAAAGTTTCAAGCACAGAAAGTTGCCTGGTGGTTTCGAGTGCAGAGCCTGACATGGTGTCTCCGAGTGGATATTATGAAGTATTAAGATTATCTGGTGTACAAGTGGATTTATCCTGTTGGACATTACGACAACATGTTCCTTATAAAATATTGCATGTTTCGACATGAAACCTTCACCAGAAGGCTCAAACTGTGGTGCGAATTTTTCTGGATTTAGTAGCGTAATTTTATGCTACTATTGTTCATTTTAATGGATATTTTAATCAGTGCAGAACACAACTTTATTTCTCCCTCCGGTCCTCCGTAGTAGACTGTCATCATGTATTACCTAGAAACCAGCTTTGGCTTTTCAGCTCAGAAACTCGCTCATTAGGTGTCAACTTCCCCAACTACGAGGGAACTTGTGGATGTTGAGTTGAACAGAACCTGACATCTTCTACACTTACTGTAGGGAGATACCGTACCGAAGTGTAAGAATTGTTTCGTGTAGTGCTGTAACTTCGTGAGTGCTAGCAGAGGTACGGCTTCTGCTTCGGTTTTAGTTACTAACTATCTGGCTAGCTAATGAACATAACTTCTTAGGTTCTTATCATATATATTTTTTCTTTTTTTTTTTTGTTGAAAACTCAAACACTTGGGCTGATCTCAGAGAGTCTGCACTGAACTGGCTGTCTGTAGTGGCCTTCTGTTATCACAGAATGCCTTAACAAATGTTCATTAGCATGAAGAGTATTACACGGTTACGAAGGCGTGAGGAAAGATTAGCGCTCATACCGCTGCTTGCCACCTCGCTCTCGTGGCCTTAATTGCAGCCTCGAATCGAACCGACCGGTTCCTGAGACTTCCGGAAGATCTACTAAAGCTATAAGCCATGGCAGAGTGCACGTTACACTGATTTTATTACGGGTAAGGGTCCGCTCTGGGACGACACGGCGCCGAGTAAAACCCCTTTACCTGTGATTAAATCGCTGTAATACACACCCTCGAGTGGCAAAACAAGATGAAAATAATTCAAGCCTGCACTCAGGAAATAATTTAATTTCTTAGTATAATAAGTATAAGTATAAGAAGCTTCGGGTTGCTAAGCAACGTAAAAGCAGTCCATTAACAGAACATCGGCTTATGCTTTGATATTTGAGAGCGTGTTGATATTCTCGCAACGATGACATCTAATGAAAGACTAAAAGAAGATCGAATTTAATCTTCTTCCAACCACGCGTTTATTCATGCTTCCTCTCATTTCTCTCTTTTTTTTTTACTACTTTCTAAGTGTCTTAGTAAAACAGTGCAGATAGACACCATAGAAGGTAGGGTTTTTATTTTTTTTAGTTCAAGCTTTATGTGAAAAGTTTTGTTGGACAATCCCAACAAATTAGGTGACTACTTCAAACTAAGTAAATAACAATAAACATATAAATAATAATAATAATAATAATAATAATAATATTGTCAAAGAAACTGCTTTTGTCTCTCTGTTTGAAAAAAAAAAAAAAACACTACATACACATTGCATGCAGCGGTGTGCAAGTGCGCCCTCTTTTGGTGCACAAGTTAATTGTAGAAATTTGTGCTTCTGAGAAATATTCTGCAAAACAACCATTGTTGGTTAAATTTTTAGTATTAATTAATCAATTACTAATGAATGTGGTTTGTGGTTCAATGTGCTTTGATTTTGAGATTTTGCGACGCTATAGGACACCGATGATGTCGCTTATTCAACAAAGTCAAGATGATAGGAGTGGACTAGTGTCCAATACGCGGTTCTACCATGGAAGCAAGCTACAGTAGTCAAGAGCAGTGATGCTAGCATTCTGGCTAAAACATGAGCATGTACTAAAGGACAGAAGGCGTTCATAATCATTTAGCATACCGCTCCAAATTAAGCTCCTTACGCATTTGGACGTTGTAACATTTCATTACGACGATATTAGCAAGCAGGAGGACTTGCAGGTCTACACAGTACCATTGCTTTCTAAAATAATTTCACTGATTTTAATGAGGACTCAAGCATGTACAGTAGGTATTGTGTAACATTATCATCCCTCGCATGAGTTGCTTACTGAATTCGTTTGCTTTATTACGTCCATAACGAGGCGCTGATTAAACCGGTTTACTATAGCGCGAGTCTGATTGGTGTCGCGTTTCTCACTCATCAGTATTTTGCTGATCTCATACGGACCACATGAACACAATTAGAGCCATAAACATTTATTCCCTTTCAGCCTAATGAGGGCAGTTTAAAGGCAAAAAACAACAAAAAAAAAAAACAGCTGAAATTGGAACCGACACATATTTCACATTCCAATTAGCTTTAGCCGCGGATGTAATGCGGAGTAATGTCTGATTGCACATATCTCAATCGACGAGTAAACTCTCAGCGGTGTTTACATTCACCCTGCCGGGCCGGCGGTTGGTCTGAGCCTCGGGTTATTAGAGCAGAGCGCGCGCTTGTAATTCAGACGTGGGCTGTGATTACACCAACGTTTGTTTTTTTGTTAATGTCGTGCGAGTTTATAAATGTTTCAGCGTGCCACGCGAGGCTTCAGCGCCTAATTAGCTTCAGGAAGGAAACGAGATATGAGAATCTGTCTTTGTCGAAACGTAATACAGCAGCAGTAATAACGATCACGATCACCTCTTAATTAAAAACAAAGCCCGCGCACCGTAGCGCTCTCGTCCTCCGTGTCTGTGTGCCGTACTCTTTATATTTTGTCGCTTCCTGTGGTCTGAGTGTGGTGTGGTCTGAGTGTGGTGTGGTGTGGTGTGAAAATCCTCGTCTGGTACAAGACGGCGTCTAGACGTGCATCAGCTCTCGTTTTGCGCTTTCCGTATTCTTTGAGATCTGAAATGTATTCTGTGTGTGAAACTGATTCAGGAATGAAGTGGGGAAACTGCGGGAGGAGAATGAGTCACAGCATGCACACACACTCACACACACTCACACACACTCACAAAAACATTTTCTCTGTGATTTTATACCTATAAACTGCTTTTTTCCATGAAGAGCACCTCGTGTGTGTAAAGAGAGTTTAAAGATGGCGACGCGATGTGGGTCTGCGTTTCATTTTCGTCTTCATTTGCACACCTGCTCGTTTTTATTTTTTTTTAAACAGCCTCTTACTTTACATCCTATTCCCTTCGGCCTTCTTCCGAGCTGTTCTCATCTCTCTCCCGCCATCTATCCATCCATTACCTATCCGTCTCTCGTTCTCGTCCTCCCATGCCTCATACCAGCTTTATTGAGGACTGATCCGGCTCCACTTGACCTCGGCTGAGCTCTCACCTCAGCTTCACGGCAGCGTTACACCACTCGACTCTCCTCCGCCTCGCATCTCATCCACTTTCAGCTCGGGCTCGGGTCGTTGTCATGGCAGCCTTTGAGGTTTGTGTGTCACGCCGAGAAACCGGCGAAAATGGGATCTCCGTTCCTGCCTCGACCTACATAGGGAAATATTCAACACGGAACAAATAACGACGTACAAAATATACACCTCTCTCTCTCTCTTTCATGCCTTATTTATTATATCAGCTCCTAAGTTTATTGCCAAATGTCACGTTGACATATTTCACCGGTTCCCTTCCTCTCCGCTCTTTCTCCTTAACTTCATTACGTACCAAAGGGCAGCTTTTGTGCTATAAAGGGAAATTGCAGCGTTTGTTTTTTTTTTTTTTTTTTTTCCCCACCTTTTTTGACTAGCTAGCAAACTGCAAACGCTGAGTGAGCTTATTTGCAGGAAACGCGAACTGGTAGAAGTACAGCATGTGTCAATAAACAGGGTTATGATATATTGTAATGTTTAATATGCAAACCATTGACACCATTGATCATTCTGTGGAAAGCAGCAGCGAGACGGTGTAAGGACGACACATCCGTTCCTGTCAGAGACGGCAAATTAAATATGCTGCAGAGGAACATTGGCTTAGACTGAGAAATATATATATATATATTTTTTTTTTTATGTAATATTGTAATAAGTTATGATTGTGATAAATTGACAGCGCACTAGAACACTGCAAACGCAGGAAAACATTTTCATTCTGTTTACTGATACAAACGTTTAAAAGAATCACTTCAAATATAAATTTTAATTAATGTTTCTTATTTTTGGAGCAGAATAAGATTCAGTGACTGTGAGCTTTGGAGCAGAATAAGATTCAGTGACTGTGAGCTTTGGAGCAGAATAAGATTCATTGATTATTAAATTTGGGGGAAAGTATGATTCAGTGACTCTCAGCTTTTTAACAGAATATGATTCAGTGAATATTAAACCTGGAATAGTAGACAGTTTAATTTCTAGTAGCTTTGGAGCAGAATATGATTAGTATGTTAATATTATTAAACTTGGAGCAGAATATGATTCAGTGACTTTTACTCTTGGAGCAGAATATGATTTATTTATTCATATTATTATAGTTGAAGCAGAATATGATTTGTTTATTAATCTTATTAAACTTGGAGCAGAATATGATTTAGTGACTATGATCTTTGGAGCAGAATATGGTTAGTTTATTCATATTATTAAAGTTGGAGCAGAACATGATTCAGTGACTCCTAGACATGGAGCAGAATATAATTTTTATTAATATTAATTCATTTGGTGCGAAATATGATTCAGTGACTTTTACTCTTTAAGCAGAATATGATTCAGTACTTTTTAGCCCTTGAAGCAGAAGTTTAATGTTTAGTAGCTTTAGAGCAGAATATGATTCGGTGATTATTAACTTTGGAGCAGAATATGATTTGTTTATTAATCTTATTAACTTTGGAGCAGAATATGATTTGTTTATTAATCTTATTAAACTTGGAGCAGAATATGATTTAGTGATTATTAGCTTTGGAGCAGAACATGATTCAGTGACTCCTAGACGTGGAGCAGAATATAATTTTTATTAATATTAATTAATTTGGAGCAGAATATGATTCAGTGTGAATTCTTAGCCCCGTATCTTATTGAGCAGCTGTTAGTAGCTAAGAAGTGCTACACGAAGTAAAAGCCAAAGTCATAATAATTGACATTATTGGATTATAGTTTTGAGATGCTGATTGAGAGGTCATGCCCTGTTGTCTCATTTCCCACACACTGACGCAGTAACACTCTTATTTCCTTTCATCTCAGATTCATCGTTAATTAATTCGCCTCACTCCAGATTAGTTCTCCTACAGCCTGATGCTTGACGTGTGCTTTCTCACCTGGTGCTCCAGTCGTCCTATGAGCGGAGCCGTAATTAAGACTGGAAGGTTTGAGGTTTTGTCAGGACCCAGACGGCTGCTCCTGCGTGTTCTGGTGCGGTTCAGAATCCGGATACGACGCCGAGACTCAGATTTAACACCTGCTTCTGAAGCGAGCGGGGAAATGGAGTCTTTATGTGACTTTTGTGGAAAGAGAGACAAAGAATGTGAGTGCTAAGTTTTAACGATTGGCGATAAGGGAATTAACGGCTAGGAAGACACGCTGTACAACACCGTGGCATTTTACATACGCACTCGGATTCCACCAGGTTATTTAATAGGCTGGCATTTTGAGAAAGGTCATGGCCTTTCGGCGCGCGGCCGCTACCTCTGGTGTCAGTTCCTCGTCTGATAAAGGCCAGAGGAGGAAACCGGGGCCGGCACTGAGGCGCCATGTTTACTCTCTCACCCATCTGATCAACACACCAGCGTCTGATCTTCAGGATCTGAGGTCTGATCTTGAGCCGGGCGGGACGTGTAGGAGGCGGAGCAACAACACAGGCTGTGAGACACGTTTACATCGGTACACGTTAAACAAAAGCTCTTTACACTTTTAATTATCTTTATAACATCTTTACAGCTGATATGTTAAGTTTTAACCATGTGACATGAGTGATATTTAATAGAACAGTAATAACACGGCGTTTCTATCATGAAGACAAGAAGTTAATGCTATCAAGTTACAGTACAAAAGTTTTTATATGATGTGTTACTGTATTTAGCCAGATAATTTTCTTTATGTATCTTTTTTTCTCATTTGTTAAACTTTTAATTAAATTATGTACACGAATTAAAAAACTGAAAAAATTAAGTAACAAATATCCGTAGAAATCTATTTTATCTTGTGCATAGAAATTAACACAAAAAAAAAAGATTAAAAAAAATGTATCTTGTGAGCACAAATTACACAAAAACGTGGGAAAAATTATATTGTGTGTATGAATTATCGGAAAAAAAAAATATAGTATGTTTTATTGTGCAAACGAACTAAAAAAAAGGGGAACGTAATTATATTTAATTGTATTATCGAGAAAAAACATCAAGACAGCGAGCGGACGCCGATATGCCGATCCACACTCTGAGGCTCTGCCCTGAAACTCAGCATGCCATGTTCGGGATTCATGATCATTTCTCTGAGATTACTGAGCTACAATTTCCAATTCCCATCTGCAATTTAGTCGGCGTGACTCGGTGTTCAGGGTGACTCGGTGTTCAGGGTGACCCCGCTCTCTGTGCTCTCAGCTCATTGTTGGAAATTGGATTCACACGTGCGTCATGATTGAGAGGGAGAGAAGTAATACCGAGCAAATGGAAACGCTCCGTCTGGAAACCCCGTATGAACTGATGCCTTTAGCAGGAAAGAGAGAGACAGAGAGAGAGAGAGAGAGAGAGAGAGAGAGAGAGAGAGATTTATTTATCTCGTGTTTGCTTTAAAAGTCTGGTAAAGAGCCAGAAGAATAAGGAAATAGAGTGTAGAGATGTGATTTAGATATTTAGCTTTATCATTATTTATTTATATCCCTGCACGCGATAATCTCGATCCGATGCACAGCTCAGAAGCTTTATCTTTGATTCACACTCACACAGGTTCACACAGGTTCACACTCACACAGGTTATACACTGTGATTTAACCACTTTTCTGTATCATTTAGTTTGTTTAGTAGTAAAAAATAAACAGTGAGTAAACTGTGAGTGTGTGACCGGCTGTAGGAACGACTGATACGAAGAAAACCACAGATCATGATACTTGTGCAAGATGTATCACAATATACTGTAGCAAACCACGGCAGGCGAAGCAGCAGTTCTAGGATTTAAAATAAAACAGTTTATACAGTAATTAAACTAAATTTGTAAAATAAATGTGAAAAAAAAATTAAGGTTATAAGGTAGAATTTTAAAAAGGAACAATACAGTATGTACATTGTACAACTTCTCTTAATTAGGTCTTTAATTATTATTATTATTATTATTCAAAAATTTATTAAATTATTTACATATTTATGTTTTGCAATTTCTGTTTCGAGTAATTGGGCAGCGTTGATCTATCCATCTATCTATCAATCTATCCATCTATCTATCTATCTATCTATCTATCTATCTATCTATCTATCTACAGTATCTATCTATCTATCTATCTATCTATCT
>JAQQZT010000040.1:29575101-29577601 GCA_030068275.1 Clarias platycephalus
AGATGCGGTCGGCTGGCGTCACGCGGTTCGGAGGAAACACGTGATAGTCTTCGGCCCTCCCGGCTGAATGGTAGTAGCCTTAATGTGGAGCCCTCTAGTGACGGGGAGGAATTGGACACGACTAAATTAGGGAGAAAATCTGGAAAAAATCCAAAAAAATAATTTAAAAAAAAGGTGTTTTTAAAAATATATATATTTCATTTGTAATCAAACAAAATCCACTTATAACAGCTTCTTCACATGTTTACTGTACACATTGCTAACGATTCAAAATATCTTGGAGCTAATCAAGTGTGCCAATGTAAGATTACAAAAAATAAACATACAAGTTAAAGTGAGACTTTTGATTGTACAGAATTATGTTATGTTAACACAGTTATGAGAGTAAAACCTCCCTTTATTCCTCTATATAATCTCCTGCTACACTAATGCACTCATCCCAGTGTTTCACTAGAGCGTGGACACCATCAAGGTAGAAAGTTTTCTCAGTCAGTCTGCCTGGTTCATGTCTGAAACCCCGGCCTCCCAGGAACTCCTTTAATGTGGAAATGTCTTGGAGCGAGGTGAGGACTGTACGGGGGGCGTGGCAATAACTCCCAGCAGAGTTCCTGTAATGTACAAGTGGTGTTGGTGAATGAGTGTGTGTATAGTTCACACACACAGATGTGTTGGTGATGAGTGATCTATTGATTTTCAAGGTTCAGGTGTTACACTTGCTGAATTATCACGAGAACGACTGCAGTGAGCTCCGAGCCACTTCGGCCGGGATCGTCATTCATACACTTACAGCCTTCTTTAAAACTGTTTTACCGCAGCTAAGAGTCTCATCACTGTACTGTGAGGTCAACGCCTTCATTCACCAGACATTTCATCACAAATCCCAGTTTGACTCGAACACCCCCTTGTAAGATTAATAACCGTATTTCTAGACATTCCGTGTTGTTTTTAAATATAATTTTCTTGTTCTGTTGAGGAATGTTTTTGCAAATTTAAAGACTTCTTTTTTATTTAATTATTATTCAACTAATACTTTTAGGTGACTGGAACGTTTTTAGAGCGTCGTGGTTTTTGTTTCCTAGAACAATAAACTGTCCAGTTTACTGAGAGTGTTCATTTGGAAGAATTAAAGCGTTTGGTTAATAATGTTTTTCGGAATGTTTTGGAAAACAATCTATGAAGATTTCAACAAGTTTTGTTTGATGTTTTAATAAGTATATTTGTAGGGTCCAGGAAGGCGGTTAGATAACATGGAATGTTTCAACAAGAACAGAAGAATAATAGTAAATTACATTTTAAATATGTTTTTAGTTTAATATTGTATTAAGAAACTGTAGGTCTATTTGAGTAGATTTAAGTTTTGTTTATGTTTTCAGCTGCTCGTCTTTCGCAGTCGAGGCTTCCACTTTGTTGTTTATGACTTTTCTCTCTCTGTAATATCTTTCTACTCTTCCTGCTTTACTTTCCTCTGATGGCCTTGGGGCTTTCAGAGAGAACAAATAACCCTCACTCACACAGCCGTCGTCTAAAAATGGAAAAGCGAAGACGTTCGGTCACGAAGGCAGAAGCGGGAGGATGGAAGCGTGAGCTTAATTAAAAAAAAAATGTAATAAATAAACAAATGATTTCAATACAATACAGAATTGAATTTGGTTGAGAGATTGAAGCAAGGAAGACTGAGTTTCTTAATAATAATGAAAGGCAGAAGCACGAATCTAACTGAGTACTGAAAAGATTTAAAAATAAAAGTTAAGCACATAGGAAGTGCAAAGTGAAACAGGAAGTGGTGCGGTCAGGAATCAGGGGTGTGAGATCGACGCTGTTCCTGAGGATGATTTAAAGGTGTGAGTCCCGGTGGATCCGGAATCAGAGGTGGAATCGGACTCAGAAACTCAGATTTACACTGAAGTGCAAGGTTTAGTAAAGACATAACACCATGGGTCCCAAGAATGTTATAAAGGACGATAGCAAGGAGAAAAGTCTGGCGCTTTCAGTTTAGTTTTAAAGCAGCCGGTGCCAAGAGGAATCATAAATTATCATATTTTACTTCATGTAAATGTCTTTTCTAAACGTTTTTATTGTTTTTATATGCAAAAATATGGTTATAGTGTTGAGAATTGGTAATATGTTTGGGTGGCTGGAACAGATTATCTGCATTTACATTATTTCCTATAGTAAAGTGTGTTTCACAATACAAAACCTCACCTTAAGAACGCGCCTCCAGCACGGATTAAATTTGTATGTGGAGGTACCGCTGTATATAAACACCTGGAGCGACGTACATCATACAGGAAGTTAGATACCTGTTCAGAGTTGAACCAGGAGGTGTGAGCCAGAGTGTGGAGTTAAACATTTATGAAAAGAAAGCATCATCAAGCTGGTTGTTAAAACCAGGTTCATTTCACCAGGAGACTCCAAGCATCTCTTGCTATCTGCGCGGAGTTAAAGCCAAAAGGCAAAAGTCCAGGAGGTGTGTGATTCAGGCTGGATGAGAGTGTGTGAA
>JAQQZT010000040.1:29580101-29585101 GCA_030068275.1 Clarias platycephalus
ATCTCTCTCTGTCTCTCTCTCTTTCCCTCTCTCTCTCTCTCTGTCTCTCTCTCTCTCCCTCTCTCTCTCTCTCTCCCTCTCTCTCTCTCTCTGTCTCTCTCTCTCTCCCTCTCTCTCTCTCTCCCTCTGTCTCTCCCTCTCTGTCTCTCTCTCTCTCTCCCTCTCCCTCTCTCTCCCTCTGTATCTCTCTCCCGCTCTCACTCTCTCTGTGCGCATGCGCTGGGTGTGAGCGAGCGTGCGGAAGGCTGTTTGGCGTCCTGCCCAGTTTTTTCGTTTATTTATTTATTTTTTATTAAGACTGTTTATTTTTTTATTTTTTCTTTAATGAGTGAATGTGTTACACTTTATCCCTCCGGCATGGCGTCAGGTGTGTGCCGGAGGACGGCGTGCCGATTGAGGACGTGTTGCTAGCGGTGGGGTCGCAGGTCGGGTGTGAGAACATCTACTCTGCCTCCTGGATGAATAAAGCGGTGGTGGTGTTCGTGAACAGGGTCGACCTCGCGAGCGCACTGACACGGAGCGGAATATACGTGAGGGGAGCCGCTGTTAAAGTCACCTCTCTGTCTGCCCCCACGGCGCGGGTGGTCATATCCAACGTGCCTCCGTTCATAAAGGATGAGGCTATAATGAAGGAGCTGGCCCGTTTTGGGAAGTTCGTCGGCCCCATGAGAGCTATCCCGCTCGGGTGTAAGAGCGCCAAGATGCGCCACGTCCTGTCCTTCCGCAGGCGAGTGCTAATGATATTAAATAACGAAGATCAGACGCTGGACGTGAATTTTAAATGTAAAGAGGGGGACAGCGGCTACACCGTCTTCGCCACCACGGAGCCGCTGAGGTGCTTCGAGTGCGGGGACGTGGGACACAAGAGGCTGAGCTGTCCGCACGGAGCCATACGGCCGGGATACAGCGGCACAGCCAGCCGGAGAACACCGGGGAGGCGGAGCCCACAGCGGGCCGCAGAGACACACCGCAGCCGCGACTCGAACAGGTCAGCCCTGAACACACCACCACCACCACCACAGTGACACACACCGCGCCGGGAGCGGATAACAACACCGACACTACTGTAAACACTGTGAGTACAGTAGTATCCACCGCAGACAGTGACCCCGCCCCTAACACAGACTCCACCCCTAAAATCTGCACAGAAGAAATACAGCAACTACAGACCAGCACACCATCACGACACCTAAAGAAAAGAGCACTACAATAAAAACCAGGAGGAAGAAAGAGGAGCTGTTCACTACAGAACACACCAGGAAACGTACAACCCGCAGTCAGACCCAGAGTGAAGCAGCAGCGTCCAGCGCAGCAGATCCAGACCCAGGCACAGACATAGACATCCAGGAGCAAACAGACCGATACCTACAGGAACTAGAACAGCTACAGATCCCGGAGTTAAGAAAAAAAACACTTAGCAAGAATGTCACTAATAAAGGCAAAAGAAGAATAAAAAGAATCTCAAGAACCCACTGACACTCAGCAAGAAGAAAAAAGCTAAACAAACCAAAAACAACAAACAAGACTGTATGACTGAACCTAAAATGAAAAGAAAAATTAAGACAAAAAAAATTAAAAATTGTAGGGTTTGGCGGGGTGGAGGGTCACGGTTTTCTTTTCCTAATTAAAAAAAATAATAATAATTAAAAAAAATTGTACATATGTCTAAATATTGTGTATAGGTGCACGTATGAGTGTGTGTATGTTGGTAAAATTAGTCTCTTTTAATTTTGTAATAATAAAGTGAGCTCTCTCTCTCTCTCTCTGCACTCCACACCCTGAGATTGCAGTCGGTACCTCATGCTGTGTAAGACTCCAGAAAAGCTCCGGCGATCCACATTAAACATCCCAAATCCTCTTTAAACCTCTTTTTATTACGTCCAGGTTTATTCTCACACTTTACTCTCTCACGCTGCCATGTCATCAGGTATCATGATAACATGGCTTTGTCCTGAACACTTATCCCCTACACGGATCGCTCCCTCACTTCTTCCTCGCTCCCTCCCTCGCTCCCTCACTTCTCCCTCACTCCCTCCCTCGCTCCCTCCCTCCCTCCGTCCTGCCCGCTCCCTTACCGACACTGTTATTATTCTGAAGATCCACACGCTGCTCAGAGCGAGATGAGAACTGCTTTATTACACGTAGAAGTGATACAGTATCTCTTCCACATGGAAACATGGATCTGGTGTTATTATGAATCAAATATAATATTGTTTAGACTGTTTTCATTCTGTTTTTCTTTCATTTTTTTCTGGAAGTAAATCGAGAAAAATAATCTGCCCGTAGAACCGACTTATTTCAAGGCTACAGGTTTATTAAGTGTGTTAACGGGTTCATCCATCTATCCAGTACGTTATCTATAGCGGTTAGCCAGGGTACCCTGGATACGAGGGTACCCTGCCTTGTGCCTGTCTCCAGATTCTGGGGTAGCTCAGTGGTTAAGTCGGTGGTCCGAACTACGCTTTGGAAGGTCCCAGGTTCAAACTCCATAACGACTAAGTTGCCACTGTTGGGCCATTGAGTCAAGGCCCTTAACCCTATAAAGACGTTCTGGATGAGGGTGTCTGCCAAATCCTGTAAATGTAAACATTCCGGACATTCGGTGTGATTCACCCGATCAAACACATGTCTCTGGACTTGAGGAAACCCACCAAGGATTGGGAGAACAAGTAATCTTTACACACACAGAGAGACAGGCCGGAGATGAGATTCAAACACCCACCCTTGGAGGTGTGAGGCAACATAACTAAGTCCACAGTTCTCAGCTTGTTCTCAGAGTGAGACAAAGTGACAGAGTGTTACTGTTTCACAGCTTCAGGATTCTCGAAGATGGAGCTCAACAATGGGACTAGAGTTAAGGATTGAAATACCTCCTGAGATCTTATTGATGGTGTACAAAGAATGATTTGGGAAATCTACAGAGGGCGCTAGAGTAAGTAATCCGCCTCGTTTACATTCGCTACACCACTGACTGGACTTTTCTGTTCGCCTGACTTCTGTTCTGTTCAGTTGACTTGTTGGATGTGTGTGTTAAACAGAAACAGATCTAGTCTCTCTGTGAGGTTGCCCTGGGGTGATACAACACCCAGTTTGACGGCTGTAGATGTTTTTTCTTGGAGAGCTCAAGCCGCGGTGGATAACGTGGCCCGGTTCAGTAAAGCTGCAAAAGTCCCAGTGGTCACCTGGGTTTGATTCCTGGCTGGTGCTGGTACGGCGGTAGCCGAAAGGGTTACGGCTCTCAGTTACTGATCAGCAGGTTGGTGGTTTGAGCCCCAGCTCCACCACTGTTGGGGCCTTGAGCAAGGGCATTAACGCTTCCTGCTCCAGAAAGGAGCTCTGACCCCGGACTCCTAACAAGCATTCCACTGTGCAGTAATGTATATGTGACAAATAAAGGCTTAACATAACTTATTACCCATACGATCTGGTGTCCCTAATGACAAGACGTATCACTTTTAAATCTATATCCTCTTCATGCTTCTTCCTCATGACTTCTCAGGAGTCTTTTCCTTTCCGTCATCACCTCTGGCTCGTCATTAGAGGAAAAAAAATAGACCTAATTGGATCCATACCCGTATTTCTCAAAAGCTCTTTTTTCTGTTAATATTCTACACTTTAAATAAAAGACTGTGAAGCTTCCGTTTTGAAGAAGAGCCCTGTGGTCATCATTATGTCCAGGTCTTGGATGGTGCTGCCCATGTCCTCGCCTATGATTCTCTCTGACTTTACTGCCCCCCTTGGCAGTTTTAACACATTATAAAATCCCAGACTGACCTTCTTCCTGTTCGTCCCTTCCTGTCCTGGACAGGTGCGGCTTCACTCAGCGGAGGGTTTTATCACCAGGCTGGATTAAAATATGTACTCACGACGGCTTGACATTTACACGAGCTCTCATCTTCTATTACATCATAGAGGAGCTTGGTATTTACTTCTTGCTGCATTAACTTTGACTCTGGAATTACAAATGAATGTGTGTGCAAGGGACGTTCAAATCAAAGTGGGATTTTCTGTTGTGCAGAATAACAGAGTAAAATCTCTCCCTTTATTTCTCTCTATACAGTAATCCCCTGATACACTAGTGCACTTATCCCAGTGCTTCACTAGTGCATGGACACCGACAAGGTAGAACGTTTAGTCAGTACGCTGGAGTCAAGATCAGAGTGCCTGCTGCGCATCTGAAGCCCTGGCCTCCCAGGAACTCCTTGAGTGCCCCAAATATGTGGAAATGTGCAGCTTTCTTTAAAAAAAATTCCGTACTGATTTACGTTTTCATCACCAGAAATTTCATCATATTTGACTTGATGTTTGACACCAGGTCAGGAGATCCTTTATGAAAGAATAAACTTCAACACTTTTACTTAAAAACAATGAGTATTAGTAGAGGAGTATTAGTAGAGGAATTATACACTGGATTATATTTGTGCATTTTAGTTTTTTCTACATACATCAGATCTCAGCATCAGCGTTTCCAAGCTGCTAAAAAAAGAAAGAAAAACACAGTATAAGAAACCTACCTGAAGCGCTGCCCTGGTTTAACTGACAGTTCATAAGGTATAAGCAAAAGAACAGAAATCAATTCCTTCCTTTACCGAGCGTTCTCTCCGTTCATCTCAGAGCGAGAGAAACTACTGACGCCTGCAGATTATAGATTTATGGTGGAAAAAAAGCGGCCCAAAGTGCACTTCAGTGGAACAGTTTGGGTTATTTAACGCTGCCCGGAGCCGCCGCGCTGACTAAACCGTTTATATCAAGGTCTAGGACGGTGGAGACGCAGGAGACGCGGGAGACGGGAGGTCAGGGCGCGACGGTGCTCGGACAAATGAAATAAAACAAGAATCGACTGTTTATGTCCTTCAGCTCGGCTGGGACTGTTAAGGAAAATTGCCTTGTGTGTGTGTGTGTGTGTGTGTGTGTGTGTCCACGCTAAGGCTTATATAGTTCACCTCAGATGCCCCATAATGCATCTCTTCTTAGGCTTTAAAATATTTTCCCCGTCGTTA
>JAQQZT010000040.1:29618611-29628696 GCA_030068275.1 Clarias platycephalus
CACTACTACCAAGTTGCCCCTGTGGGGCCCTTGAGCAAGGCCCTTAACTCTTAACTGCTCAGATGTATAATGAGGTAAAACAAACACAAAAAAGGTAAGCTGCTTTGAATAAGGGCGTCTGCCAAATGCCGTAAATGTTTATGTAGTTACACTCAGTGTTCTTGAAACGATGGCGTTCCTCAAAAGCGTCTCGTTTTGCAGATCTTCCAGGGGAAGCATGTATATCATAAACTCTTCTGTCCTGGAGAGATCTCTTACTACAGACACAATGCTACATTAGGATTATTATAAACCCATGATTTGCAGCTGGACTGGATGAAGGTCTTTACCTGCAGCTCCACACTCTCTCAGCGTGTCAGTGTGAATACAGACAGAGGAACTGAATCCAGAATGACATGTGAGCTGACAGCAGTGTGTCACCTTTGTGTGCTTCAGCTCTGTTGTTCCTCTCGACTGTCTGTCAGAGGTGCGGAGACGCCTCGGGTCACGGTGCGGTACGGCGGAGTACAAACCCGAGCGAGTGTGTGTGTGTGTGTGTGTGAGAGAGGGGGAGCGAGGAGGAGAGCGAGGGAGCCCTGAGCGAAGCCCTGTGTCAGGTTTTAAGCTAAATCTCCTTCCTCTTCTGGAGCGTTTTACAGATTTATCTGCTGTTCGTCTGTTGATTTGTGTTCTCGTCGCTGTTTGAAACGAGGCTGAGGAGAAGAAGGTGCTGACAGGATCGCTGGAGGGAAAGAGAAAACAGCACACTGCTGAGTGTGTGTGTGTGTTAAAGTATACAATCCTTTGCTCACCCTGTTTGTGCACATCTCTAAAGCAGGATGGGTGTCTCGGGTGTCTCCAGGCGAATAAGCTTTAAACATGGTGTTCATGCAATACTGAGATTTTCTACAGGTTCTATAGAGTTAGATTCAGTTTATCAGCAAAGTTTATTTAAATAAGGTCTTTATTAGTGATTGATTATGATAATGAGTGATTATCTGGGGATACATCGCGTGCATGAAATTAGCTCTGGTCGCATTATGTGTTCAAATGTAAGCCTGAAAGTATATACAGTGGAACCTCGGATTACGAGTAACGCGGTAATAAAGATTTTTAATAAAATTTGACTTGAAAAACGAGCATTGTCTTGGTTTACGAGTACCGAGTATCATGTATCACACATGCGCTTCTTGTTTTGACACCGAGCGTCACGTCATCACAACTGAACCAACGGTTTTTCTCTGTCTTGCGCTGCGGAATTGTGGGTAATCATCTCCCCTGCTGGGTGAATACACACACACACACAAACGCACACTCAGAAACTCTGCACGCACATTACACACACACACACAGCGCCTGCATGCACAAACGGAAACACTTATATGTCGGGATTTATTATTACGTTTTTTTTAAACGTAAAGTGCAGGTTAATTTGTTTTATTTTTACTTTATATTTTGTGTTAATTATTTTTATGTATTTATTTTTTGGGGGCTGTGGAACGAATAATTTGAGTTTCCATTATTTCCTATGGGACGAATTATGCTCGTAATCCGAGGTTCCACTGTCATTAATTCCAGTAATGTACGGCAAAACATACTGTATATGAGACGTGTGGGTTATTAGGAAAATAATCATGTTTGTGTTTGTAACATTAACCCTGCTTCATTACACCACACCACCCTGTCACTTATAATTAGTCAAATCCCTTTTATGCCTCTATCATAACAGCAGCTTACTTATTAATTGCATTTTTATTAGTATTAATGACTGACGCATCATATATAGTCTATGCTATCTGTGTATCGCTGTAGTATGTGCTATATGTGCTATACAAAGTTCCATTTCATGTTTGTGAAAGTTGTTCTCACTGCTTTTCCAGCAGCTAGAAGGACTGACTCCGTTACGAGCCTCTTGCTTAAATAGCTTAAATATAATTTTAAAGCAATAATGATCGGGCCCAAGCACCTTCGCCATCACTGCCTGGGCGTGCCAGAAAGACAGTGGGCTCAGTGGGCACATGTATTTAAAGGGGAAATACCAGAGCCATTATGACATAATATGTTATATAACTATGTTGTTGTTGGTCTTTCGGCTGCTCCCGCCAAGGGGTCGCCACGGAGGAATATCCGGGCCGCACAACAACCTGGCACAGGTTTTACACCAGATGCTCTTCCTGTCGCAACCTTCCCATTTATCCGGGCTTGGGACCGACACTGCATCCAGTGGCTGGGGGGTTTGGGCACTGGCTGGGAATCGAGCCTGGGCCTTCCGCATGGCAGGCGAAACACCTGATCCACCAGTACCCCATGTTATATAACTTTTATGTAATTATATATAATTAAGAAAGTTATTAGCCACTTTTCACCATAAGTTTAGGTCATTGCTACGGCTGAGCTGTTTGAAATATAAAAAATCCCTCTGCAATTTTGCATCCTCACTATCTTGAGATTATACTGAATGGGCCTGGTTTGGTGCCGATTCTATAAATCTCCCACAAGTATATCAAAATCCATTGGGTAGGTTAGGAAAACAACCCAAAATAACTAACGTCCTGTTGAGCAGAGCCCATAGCATGCAAAGAAAAAGTTCTTCAGCTCCATGAGATCTAAATGTGTACCAGGTTTTACTGGCTGCAGATTCCAACTTGTGTGCAGATTTCCTTCAAGACCTCCAAAAAGCCCTGGATGATTGTAAAATCTAATAATCCTTAGAAGAACAAAAGGACCACCTCCGCACTCTATGATGACATAGTGCTTGGGCCCTAATTAGGCTGAGAAACCTTAATAAAGTGTAAACTGCTCTGTCATGAAGATCACAGCTGTTCTGTTCCGTATCTCAGCTGGTACCGGAGAGTCCTTTCACGAACATTAATCATCAAAATAATCGTATCTTTACAGACGATTTCACCGTGTCTGTCTGTGCTCTCAGCTCACTGCTGATGATTAGACTGTGTTTCTGTTCGTACTTCCTGTTTTACTCAGTCCAGGTGTGTTTATTCTTAAATAGTTGCCTATACTGAACAGAACCTTCGTGCTTCTCTCCGTTCAGTCCTTGTGCCTGTAAATAGCTCATAGCTCTACGTCGAGGTTTAAACAAGAGCTGAGAGATTTCTTACATTAAATCAGTTCATTCAGATTAAAGGATCAGACGGTATGTCTCTGAGGATGTATAGGAAAATGTTTAAATATCAGAGATGATGGATGCGTACGGGTTTAAATAGTCAGATGAGTGAGTTCATTTAAAACATAATTCAGACTCCCGGCAGAATGACGTTATTTCCACCGTCAGTGTGTTCGATAGATGAAGTGGTGAACTGGATGTTCAGGTTTTATTAGCATCATGCTAGGCAGCTAGGGGGTGGTCAAGGCATTAGACTACCGTCCGGAAGGTCCCCGGTTCGAAAGCCTCATTTACATGGTAAACAGCTTTGCTTTGTTTGTATCTGTGAAGCTGTGAGCGGCCATGTGAGTATGACGTCATGCCGTCAGTGGGGAAGGAACTCGGATTTGAAAATTAAATCCCTTGATGTTGAAGTTGATGTCTTTTTCCAGGGTCATTTTTTTATATTGTTAAAGACCAGCTGCTCATTTCCTCTGTTGTGGAAAAATACTAACAGTGCCATCATCAGGAGAAACGGTCCTAGTGCAAATAATATCACAAAATATTCTTTAAATATCCCTCATTTAGAAAAACCATTGAGTGTATAGATGGAGAAAAACTGATTGAGTCATGTTTAGCGATTCCTTTATGTGACAATTCATTTATCGCCACGCTGACTTCAATATTATTTTAAAAAATAATACAATTTTAAGTAAGAAAGAAAGTTTTCCACTGTTTAAAAGTGTGTAGATTTAAACTGTACTGATTTATAACTCATATCGAGATTTTATTTTATTTGTGTATGTGAAGTTTTCAGCATATAAACACGACTAACCTGATAGAAAATTCATCAACCACCAATCAGAGTCCAGAAGGCTCTGATGTAACGTTCGTTTAACAAACTCCGCTCGAGCAGCACGGAGGAAGTGATTTAAAAACGCTTTTGAAACGCAGGAGACGTCGCGTGTCCCTGGTCAGGGATTGAGAGAGATGGATTTTTGTAAGCCGTGGTGGAAGCGATGGCATGGATCAGAGGGCAGCGGCAGCGAGTTCAAGGCCCCGGCGGAGGCAGAGCCGCGGGGGCGAGGACGCTCTCATCGATCTGCTGGAAAGAAAAGCATGACTCAGCAGGCCGGAGTCAGTCCGGTCTGTTTATTTGATAATTTTTTTTAAAAACATGTCAGTAATATAAAATCTGTATAAATTCTGAAGACGAGACGGAGAAGCGTAGCGTGGAGCGTGATGAGAGACTGGGAGGGATGTGCTGTACAGAGTGAGAGGTTAAGCGGTGCTGAGCGCCGGATTCCTGCAGCCCAGATGGATCGATCACTCACCTGCTCGATAAGATGGAGCGAGGAGATAAAAAGCTGTACAGATCCTCTCTAACACACACGCTCTCTCTCTCCTTCATGACTTTCCCATTTCCCTGTTAACCCTCCTGTCTTCTTCACTACTCACTCAGCACTCACGCTGATCCCAGGTCAGCACTTCATCAGATTTATTGAATCTCTCTTAGACATAAGATATATATATATAATATAATTATCAGCGTAAAGTAATATACGGTTTATAACTGAGCATCATAAAGTCTTAAATGTCCTCCTGATGCTCTTCTGGAGAGACATTTATAAAACCGATTAGCCGCTCATGAGCGACGGCTAATTATCGCAGGTGATCGTTCTGCCTTCCAGATGTGCCTGAATTGATTTGGGACGATATTTTTTATAATTAAACAGACTACGTCGTAAACAGTCAGTTCATTTGTCCTTGGTTTATTCGGATTCAGTTCCATCATCTTCCTTTTCTCCGTGGCGACGCGCAGGGCCTTCCGAGGGGACGGCTCGACATTTCCATCCCCGACGAGAGAGCGTCCGAACCTATAGAGCCGCGTCCAGCCGGGGGAGCAGGAGAAATCCCTGAAGCGGCACGCCGCGCGCCGTCCTTGGCATTTGACGCGATAAAGCATAAAGAGAGCGTCTCGTTGAAATTCACCCGGGTTGCCAGATCCTCCCAGAAGACTCATTGATAAGACGTGGGAGGATTGCAGGTGTGGTATTCATGAGGACGCCGAGGGATTTGTCCTATAAAGTTAAAATATAGCCCTGTCACCTCCATCCGGACATGTTTTATTCACCACTATCCCTCGCTCGCTCGCTCTCTCGCCGAGATCTCGCCGGCTATTCCACAAACCGCTCCTCTCCTCTTGATCCTGCTCCCTTTCTCTCTATCTCTTTCTCAAACTCTATTTTTATTCGAAACGTGTCTTCGAGAAAGAGAGGGTCTCTGACACGGCCCTTACAGTGGCACTGAGGAATAACACACACACACACACGTACACACACACACACACACACGTACACACGTACGCGTACACTCTGCTGCTCTCTCCTGCTCTTGGCTTGGCTTTAGAAGATGATGTCTCTAACTGCTCCTCAAGTTAGGGTTAAAAAGCCTCTGCATGGTAAGAAATAAAGTATACTCAGTTTCCCAGGCGCACGCGTTCACAGCAAATAGGAGCTGAAGTCGTGAAGCCCACGCACGGAAAAACAAACTCATCAAACGCCCGGGCGTCTCGTCGCAGCGGCTGAGAACATCTTCTGGATGTTTACTGAGAAACGCTGGAACCTCATGTTCTAATCTGGCACACGCTCATTTCTTATTTATAAAGCTTAGGAGGTCAGCACACACACACACACACACACACACATGCACACACACACATGCTTATCTAATCCTTTTGTAGTTATATCTCCTCACACACACACACTGTACAGAATGCAGAAGTCACACTCGCTCAGTAGAAGTTTCCTTCATGACTTTGGGTGAACATTTCAAATGATGCTCTGTGTGTGTGTGTGTGTGTGGGCTCGCTAGCATCGATGCAGTGGAGAACCTCACCGCGTGTCAGCCACTACACACCACACGTTGGTGGAAATCCTGTCCGTACATTTCTATTCTGATGTTTATTCCCATGAATCTGTGTTTTTTTCCCGCTTGTTCTTGCACTCGATGTTGTCAGGCCCGGTGTCGTACATATTATATTACACCTGAAGACTCGAGCAGGATGTACTACACCAGATCAAAAGGAACGAGAACAGGAGAGTTAATTATCAGACACGAGCGCGGGGACGTGAGGAATCGGCTCGCTGGAAGGACGGAAGGATGGGTTCTTTTCCTGCGGCGTGTAAATCGTTTCGAGAGCGCAGGTGCTTTAGGTTGGGTAAACAATTCCACCAAATGATACACACACACACACACACAGCACAGATGTTATTAGTCACATATTTAGTTAGTTAGATTGCGTATGATGAGGAGCCCCTGGAGCTCAGAGGGAGCTTGGTTCTGCTGGGACTTGAACCCTCAACCTTCTGGTCATTAGCTCAGAGCTATAAGCGTTGAGGCAGAACCTGACATGCGACTGCAGTGAGATGTATGAATGATGATCGATAAAGCACTACAGTACACAACACAGAAAAACAGGAATTTTTAAAGGTCACCTTCTTCATCTTCTATCCTGTAGTGCTTATTCTGTATACAGGGCCTGGAGCCTATCCCAGGAGGCTTAGGGCACGAGGCGGGGTACACCCTGGACCAATTAGCCTAATCCTCATGAGGAGGAAACCGAAACACCTGGAGGAAACCACCAAGCACAAGGAGAACATACAAACTCCATGGAACCTGAGGTGGGAATCGAACCAGCACCTCCTGGAGGTCCGAGGCGGCAGTGCTGCACCACTGTACCACCGGTCAAAGGTCACCTGTGATGCAAAATGTTTAGAAACAAACATCATGCTTTTTCCATTTCTGTACCGGCTGGGGCTTAAACAAGCCAGTTAGATTTTCCCCCTAATGTGACCTCATTGAAGAAGCCCCACCCCCCTCCCACCCCCTGGGGGAAAGTAGCTCAGCTCTACTTTTCTTAGCGTCTTCCTTTATATCTCTCTCTCTCTTTTCTCTCCTCCTTCCTCTTCTCCACTGAACCATGGAGGCTTAATTAAAGTCCTGAGGATGGACAGAGGCAGGGGAAACGTGCCCCAGGTTTGCGTGTGCTCCCTCTGGGACGAGGCAAAGGGACACACGTCTGTCTCTCAGTGAATCTGCACCTGCTTGTTAGCGCACCGTCTCTCTGTCTCTCTCTCTGTCTCTGTCTCTGAGTGGCTCTTCTTCACTTCCCGTCACACTTCGTCCTCTGGGACATTAATGACTCTCGCAGTTGACATTTCACACCTCTCTGAAACAGAGACGCGACACAGGGACGGAGATGCGCTTTACAGGGACGGGACGCTCCTGCTGCACGCTGAGCATCATGGGTAATTTCATTTCTCTGCAGTGATGCTGCGTTTGTTCAGTGTTTGTGGGGGGGCGGAGTTACTTCTACAACCTGATTGGACGTGAGGGTGTGGTCACTGCAGTTAGGGGCGGAGCAAAGCTTCAGAAATTTGAAATTTCAAGATTTTACAGTATATGAGATATTAGATTGCTCTGTCTCGCTTTCTTTTTTCCTCTGTCTTTGTCTTTACTCATGTCTTTTTTATCTTTCCACCATCTGTCTGTCTGCCTCTGTTTCTTTTTGTTAATTCTCTCCCTCTCCTGCTTTATTGCTTTCACACCTCTCTCATACTTTCTGTCTGTTTCCTGCCCCGTCTTTTATTTTATTGTATCTGTCTGTCTGTCTCTTTCTTTCTCTCTTTCTTATTCTGTCTGTCTGTTTTTCGAGCTATACCTCTCTTCTTTCTTGTCACCTCTGTTTGTCTCTCGGACTGCGTTTCGTCCCCTTTCTTTGAGGTTAGACGAGGGGTAAATCCTAACCAGATGCTCCCACCACCATGCTTCTCAGTGTGGACCATATTCTCCGAGTGATGGGTTTCCAACAAATCTGGCTCTTCATTTAGTTCTGATCCGATTTAGACCTGAGAACCCGTCTTAGTTTGCTTCAGCGTGCCTTTTATCACACAGGAGTTCACTTCATGACCACTCCCTTATTGACCCTGGCTTTGTGTAGCATCCAGCGTGTGTGTGTGTGTGTCCTGTAGATATCGTCTCCCCTTTCAGCTTGTGAATATCTCCATCAACTCTCCCAGAGAGCTTCACCTCCTGAATCTCTATCAAGGTTTTTTTATTCCTGAATTTTGACCTACAGACGGAATCAGAAATAAGAGCACTGTAGGAATACAAAGCTCAGCAAAGGTAGCGAGTGAGTCGAGCTCCAGCGGTAGCGAGAAGAGGTCTGGATCATGATTGCGTTAATCTAACAGTGGACGAGTGGATGAGCTGGAGTCTGGGCGGGGGTGTAAAGTACGGTATCGCATTTATTCGCCGTAATCGCGTGACAAAAATCTATAAAGCATCATAAAGCTTGGAGAAGGACAAGCTGGATTTGAGGATAAGAAAAGTTTTTGCTTGCTTTTTTATATTCTGGTGAGAATCCTACTCAATCTCTGAAGGAGGAGGAAAAAAAATAACAGAGACGTATGAAGATCAAAAGCTGGATTGCTGGTTGAAAATCCATTTGTAACTGTCTTACACTCTGTGTTGTGTTGTGAGCCGGGGTAAAGTACCAGGATGGATGTCTGGAAGTGTGTAACTCCACACACACACACACACACACACACACCATGTAAAGATGTGTGTTCGCCTTGATATTGACCCTGGATCCAGACCATCCATTTCCTGTAGGGCTGAAGTTGACAGAGTTCAAACTCCTCCATCAGACTTCCATCAGTCTAATCATCTAAACATCATATGTGTGTGTGTAAGTGTGTGTGTGTGAGAAAGAGCAAGAGAGAGAGAGTGCGAGAGAGACCACATGCCACATCGTTAGCTCTGATGTCCGGCTGTGGCTTATTATCAACACGCCAACACTTCACTCCGCTAGCTGCTAATGCACTTCTGCTCGCTTTTAGCCCGCTGAGAGGCTGTTAACCCCTCTGACACACACACACACACACACACACACACACACATGCATGATGTTTGAACGATAATGATGATGACGATGAGAAGAAAGAGGCAGCGATCTGAACTTTGTGAGAGATATACAGTAAGACGACGTCTCCGTCCTTCTCGCCGCAGTCTCTCGTTCCTGCTGTCTCTCATACGCCAGGACGCTCGTTGTCCCTCTACTTATAACACACACTCAATCAGGAGCTGGTGATTCATTTCCTCCATGCTGTTGATTCATTTCGATATTAACCGCTCAGTCACGGGTCAGTGATGGACAGATGATGGTGAGCAGCTGTTGACATGGTGACGTGAGTAGAAATGAGTTTGTTTTACGTTGATGGAAGGAGTCTCCAGTGTCAGCACCAGCATTTGACCAGTCAGAGGCAAAGCTGTTTAATTAAAATTTCCCCTGTGAAGGAGGACACATGAAGAAGAAAAATGGATTCGATGTTTTTTTAATCGAACTTTAAGGAAGGACCAGAGGTGGAAAGAGTAATAAAAGTACAAGTACTGTTACTTCAGTGAAATTTTACTGAAGTACAAGTAAAGTTACCCTTATAAAAATCTACTCAAGTAAAAGTAAAAAGTAGCTCATTATAAATTTACTCAGAGTAAAAGTTACCGAGTTACTTTTTTATTTGTATTTGTTTAACAGCGGGGGTGGGATGAGGCGTTCTAGCGTAGTTCAAAAAAGATGAGCAGATATAAATCTCAAACTAGTCGTTTTTAATTGAAGGAACATCTTTGCATAATAAAGCTGTTGTCTTCCTTGTGCTTGAAAATCAAAGTGGTCACTTAAATATGGTGTTAACTGATGAAATAATGAGGTTTGTATATACAAAAAAAATACACACACACACACACACACACACACACACACACACACACCAGGAGGAGGAGGATCAGATTCAGGGTGGACCCAGGGCAAAATAATAAACAAAATGGTATTTATATTTAGTAGCTAGATTACCTGCAAAAAAAAACAGAAACACAAACAAAATTACAGGTACCTTCCCGGACTCCCTAAACCAAAAACAGTGAATAAATTCCCTCTTCCCAAAAT
>JAQQZT010000040.1:29712786-29727552 GCA_030068275.1 Clarias platycephalus
ACCTTCGCTCCGTCCAGCAGAGTCGGCTTGGGCCTGCAAGAGTGAGGGTTAAAGTGCTGCTTTATAAATCCATCCATGGTTCTACCCATCCAACATCCGATTAATCCTATAAGTTTACCCACCCTATCCAAATATTTACCCATCCATTTATCTAATAGTTACATGTTCATTCACATATTCATCCATTTATTAATCAATCCATACATCAATAAACATAATAAATTATCATTCTATCCATTTCTTTACTCATCCATCTGTCTAGAAAATGATCCATTGAGTTATCCATTTAGCTGTCCATAAATCTATCCATTTAACCACATATCTGTCCATCACATCTCTCCAACCATCAATCTCTCCATCTATAAATCATCACTTCATTCACCCATAAATCTATCCACCCAAACACAAATAATTACTCATCCATTAGTCTACGCATCTATCACTACATCTATGGAATCACCCTCAAATCTATAAATACATCCATCAAATCCACAATCCGTCCATCTGTCGGTCAGTCCTTCTACTAAACATCTGTCCATTTCATTAATCAAATGCATGTTTTGACATCTGTCAATCTACACATCCTTCTATCTATCCATCTATCCGCTTTACCTATTTACTTCATTTATAAGCTACATCCATCCACTTCATTCTTCAAGAACATCTACAGGTATCCATCCATCCAGTTCATTCATCTATTTTATCCACATACATTATCCAGTCCTTCATCTGCCTCTCCATCCATTCATGTTGTCATTCAATGATTCAGACATTCACCCATCAGTTCGTCCATCAGTCTACCTTCAGTCATGCCACCAATCCATCCATATACCAGGGCAACCATCCAGCTATCCATACATATATCCATTCATTATGTAATCAACCATAAACCCATCTTTCCATCAGCCTGATCATCCACTTCATCTTTCCAACAATCATCCATATATCCATTCACAAATCTACTATCTGTCTAGCCATTAAAAATGCATACGCCTATCCATTAGGCCCTGTGTCTGTCTATCTTTCCATCAATCTACCCATTCATCTGTCTGTCCACCCAACCCACTGTAAACCTAACCATCAAGCCATCTATGCATCCATCATTTGTCTGTAAGAGCTCTTGTTTTTATTTGAGTTCTTACCTGAGCAGGTGAGGGTCTGGAGGTCCTCCACAGAAGGCCGACCACAGGATTTTCACCAAGTGTGTGAACGCGCTGCCATCTGGAGGTTTGGTGACGAAGACGGTGCGTCCCAGGAGGAAGACGATTAGAGAGATCCCGAGACACACGGTGGGGATGGTGAACCCCACGGAGAAGCTCAGATTCTGCTGGATGTACGCGACGCCACCCAGAGACACAATAGCTCCCAGATTAATGCACCAGTAAAACCAGTTAAAGAAACGGCGTGTCGCTTCAGGACCACGATCCTTCACCTGTGAGGAAGAACAGGAAATTATCAGGCTTACGGTTTCAATCAGTAGCTTATTTACACTAACATGAACGGTTAAAGTTATAATTAACTTTTAATGAGTTCTGTAAACTGGTCAACGCACATATTATGGTGTTAATTTGTCTGTGGTTGTATGTTCACCTTGGTCCTGGAGGAACATTGTTTAGTTTCACTGTATATGGTTGAATTGACGAATAAAAGCCTATTTGACTTGACTTGGCCACTTCAATAAAATAAAACCACCTCAGATTATTAATTCAGTTGTGCTGAAAGTCCTGAAATGTCTTTTAATTTTCCAACCCCAAAGTCTCTCAACTTCCTGTTAATGATGATGATGATGATGACCTGCAGCTAGTAGCTTCTCCATGCAACATTAAAAGTGTTTTGTTTGACAGCGTTTATTGGATTGACCAACAGCCAGTACAATGGGAGATTCCAAGGAGCTGAGGAAAGTCAGGAATGTCTCCTCGTACACAACTGCAGATTCCAAGATCAGTTCAAAATACTGTACTTAAATACAAGTTATTGGTAGTTGCAGCTTCTTTGCCAAGGTCTGGAAGAAGACCAAAACTGGTCACCTTTATTAGCTGAGAGGAAACTGGTTCAGATGGTCAGGATAAACCCAAGAACCACCAGAAAACAGACCAGGAAGCTGGTGGACTGAAAGGCTGCTGTCCAAGAAAGAAGCTCCTGCTCCAAAACCAGCACTAAAGTTTGCAGCTGAGCACATGGATGAAAAAAAGGCTTTTGGGAGGAAAGTTTTGACCAGAGGTGTTCAAGGAGGAAAGATGAGGTGTTCAAGAACATTGCAGGGTGGTAGAGTCATGGTCTGGGGCTGTTTTACAGCAAGTGGATGGAATAATGAAGAAACAGGATGACCTCAGAATTCATCTGAAATGTTTTTTCAAAAATAGAGTGAGAAATTTGTGAGCGTTTCAACTGGGAAATGACCCAAAACTCACATTAAAGCTGGAGGTGGAATGGATGAAGTAGTCCTACTTTAGGTTTATGGACCCTCAACCTTATTAAACAACCGGTGGCCGTGCTTAAAAGTCGGGTCTATGTCAGAAAACCAACAAATTCAAATGAAAACTATGAATTTTGGCAAACAGAATTCTACCATAAACTTGCTGACGGCGACCAAACATGTCTGCTAGAGAGGAAACTTGCTAAAGAGACATTTAACCAAATATTAGGTGTGATGTATGTATACTTCTGACCCTGTACTGATTTTAGCCCTGAACAAATCCTTCTGTCTCAGAAACAGAGACGAGTCATTGAAATCGCTGAAAGCCATGAAACCGCTTAGTCATGAGTGTGTGTAAACTTCTCCCTGCAACTGCAAGTATTGAAGATGACACTATATAAATGGACACACTGATGATGCCTGAAATGAGACTCCTGCTATTGACTGTGTGTTAAATGATTTCATTTCCATGGCGTTTAATCGATTAGAAACACACTTCTGTTGGAGAAGAATGATGAGGTACTGCTGGAGAAGTGTACACTTTATTTAACGCCATGTCCCTGAAACGCCTATAAGGACATCTTATAACTTTCATTAACATTTCAAATGATGTCATTTTTTACACGATTCATATAAACACACTGAACGGATCATTGACCAAAATCTGAGCAGCGAGTGTGTTGTGCATGAAAATCCCAAAAACGTTCATAAAAAAAAGTCTCCCAGCACTTAATACTGGGATCAGCTCCTTCACACGCTGAGAGGCTAGGCCCACTATCTCTCCGTGATAAAGCAGATCATCTCAGCCAATTTACAGAGACGGCGCTGCACTGTAACCCGCTCGATATCCGTGTCCTTCATTTTATTAATGCGTGGGAGTCGAATCTGAAGAGGGAAAAAAAATAATTATAATAATAATACTCACATTAATGAATTTTCAATAAAGCGACAAAAAAAAAATCTAATTAATCAACATGAGAAATCCAGATTTCTAAGGAATCACACGGGACCGAACACAAACTGTGTAGATGTTAAATTCAAGCTATATCAGAAGATCTAAAGATGGACAAAGAGGGTCAGGAGCACATCTGTGAATCAACAGAAACCTTCGGTGGACAGACTGCAGGT
Source organism: Clarias platycephalus (assembly GCA_030068275.1). NCBI lineage: Eukaryota > Metazoa > Chordata > Actinopteri > Siluriformes > Clariidae > Clarias > Clarias platycephalus. The sequence continues at coordinate 29,716,331 of JAQQZT010000040.1, forward strand.
CTATTTCTGTGAAAAAATACATGAAGTCATCATATATGGAGAAGTTCAGGTCTGATTCAGGCACAGATCAGAGCCAACGTGCTGGAGAAATGTGCCACGCTGTCTGGATGATGGGAGCGACTGGCTAATCGACACCAGGTGTGAGCTACATGTATGTGTAAGAGGGTAGATGAGCACTGAAGAGATCATAGACGAACATGGTGTTTCAATTTTAAGAATAAGTAAACAAGTCAAGTGCCACGGTGAAACCTGATTGGCTGAGTAATCAGCTTGATTAAACTCAACCCACTATGGATCATAATCAAGATCCCTTAATCTGAATTCATCCAATCAGCTGCTTCAGTAACTCAAGCTCCGCCCTGAAAGACCCGGCGACACGTGTCAGACATATTGTTTACGAACAACGACATTTTAAATAATTATTTAGGTTACAATTCTGAGTATGTCGTCACCGATTTTATGACGATGAACAAAAAAAAGGTGGAGCTAAATTGTTGTGGGTGGAGCCAACCAGTCACGGCAGAGTTAAAGTGTTCTGGACGGAACTGCATGTTGCTACCTTGTTTCGAAAATTCTGAAAAATTCACAGATGAGGTCGAACAGGTGTAAATGTGATCCGAAGCATGTACAGCCAGGTTCATAAATATTGGAACAATAAGCATTTTGATGTAATGGCCTCTGTACACCTCCACACTGAATCTGGAATGAAACACTCCAGCTGTGAGTGAAGTCAAGACTTAATAATTCACTTTTCAGCTTTAATTCAAGGGTTTTGACCAAAGTGTGTCATTAACCATTCAGGAATTAAAGCCATTTTTCTTACGCAAACCACTCACTTTGAAGGGCTCATAAATATTGGAATGAATGCCTGACAAGTAGATGCATGGCCAGGTCTGGCCTGTTCCCTCATTACTCATGCAGATAAAAGGCTCGGAGGTTGTTCTGAGTGTTACATTATAAATAAATAAATAATTCCATCATAGAGGAAGTATAGAGTGGCCAGTACGACAGTTTAAAACATTCTTAAAAAAAGAAGGAATTAATTGGTGATCTCAGCAACAGCGAAAGGACTGGAATCCCACGGAAGACATCTCAAGACGATAAACGCAGCATTTTGTCCATGGTGAAGAAGAACCCTTTCAAAACATCTAGCCAAGTCAAGAACACTCTTGAAGAGGCAGGTGTATGATTGTCAAAGTCTACAGTCAAGTACCGGCTCTTGCAAAGAGGTTCAAACCACTGGTAATGCTCAAGAATAGAAAAGCCAGAGATTAGACTTCCACAGCAATTCTTTGGAATTAACTCGTACCAGAATGACGGGCAAAGTATGGAGAAAGAAAGGAACAGATCATGATACAAAGCACCACATCGTCTATCAAACATGCTGGAGGCGGTGTTATGGGATAAGTGTGTACGGCTGCCAATGGAAGCAGGTCACTGGTGGTTATTGATGCCAAGATTCAGGCAACTGCTGAAAAACTCACAGGACTGCAGATGGATTAATGACCCAAAACATACAGTAAAAGCTACTCAAAGACTTTCTTAAAATAAAGAAATAGAATATCCTCTACTGGTCAAGTCAGTCACCTGATCTCAACCAAACAGATCATGCTTTTCACTTACTGAAGACAAAACTGAAGGTAGAAAAACCCAGAAACAAGCAGCAGCTGAAGGCAACTGCTGTAAAGACCTGACTAAGAGTCTCAAGGGAGGAGACTCAGCATTTGGTCGGCATGTCCATGAGTTCCAGACTTCGGGTGGTCGTTGACGGCAAATGACGTTCATCCAAGTGTTAAAGACAAGTCTTACGTTTGTAATAATGTTAGTTTGCTCCATTATTTTTGCGCCCACCTGAAGCGAGGGTGTGTGTATTAAAGTGGCTGTAATCTCTGTATGGTTAACGCCACACTTTTTGTCAAACCCCTTGAATTGAAGATGAAAGTCTTGACCTTGAGTGTTGTTGCATAGATGCCAAATGTCCCCCAAAATATTGTTCCAATACTTATGATCCAGTATAAATGGTGATCATCAAGACGATCCCTGAGTAGGACGAGTTTTGCAGACTATCTTTCCTACACCAGTCTGGGTTACGCAGACTTACAATCACGAATCATTATTGAAGATGAACTGGATACTCAACGAACCGCAACAAGTGCAACGATTCCAAACGCACTGTTTCAGTCTTGGATACAAAACTCTGGTGACCGTTGCTGTTGACTGGGAAGTGGCTCCAAACACGCGTCTCAGTCTTGTGACTGTTTTTCACTGCGTCTAACTTGAAATAAAGTCAGTCCCCACGTCTCCTCGCCGCATGCATGAAGTGAAACTGAGCCGAGGTTTACGCGACTGCTTCAGAAAACACCGCACACAGGAAATCTCAGCTCTGCAGACTGCTCGTGACTCGAACGGGTATTAATACAAGATCGAGAGAGAATCAGGAGTCAAGTGAGGAATCCAAGGGTGTCGTGGTGCAGCGTTTATTAGATTTATAATTGTTTAATTTTTACTGATTTTGAAGTTGTAAAAATTTCTGAAAAAGAAAATAAATCTTAGATCATAAAGCGTTCCCCAGGTTGTTTCTCTGGAGCTCGTTACCTGATCGGCCCCGAACGGCGTGATGTTAGACTTCACCGCCCCTACGCCCAGCGCCACCAGCACCAGGCCCGTGTAGATCACAGAACTGCAGTAGGGGCTCCGGGTCGGGCAGCTCACGTTGGCAGGAAGCGTCTCGTTCGCGCTGTAGCACTCGGCCGGCTGGACAGGAAACGCCATCTCCTCTCCGCACAGCTGCACCCGCGTGTTATCGCTGGAGATGAACGGGAACAGCAGCATGCCCACTAAATACAAGACGAAACTCCCGGCGATGGTCCAGAACTTTCCGATGCAGGCGTCGGCCAACCAGCCGCCGAAAGGGGACACCAGATACGTGACGCCCATGAAGATGAGCGGCCCCTGGCTGGCGTACGCGCCGTCCCAGTAGAACGGGCTGCTGTTGAGGAACAGCACCAGGTTGGAGGTGATGCCGTAAAACGCCACGCGCTCCAGAGACTCGGCCAGCAGGATGGCGGCGCAGGCCAGACGCCGCCCGTAGAAAATCGACTCGGGTCTGTAGTGCGACCCCGTGCTGTCTAACAGGGGGGTGTTCTCGCTCGCGTCCTGGGTCGACATGATGTCTGAGGGTGGAGGTCTTCTCAAGGAATAGAAGATGTTTTTTCTGACGAAGCCTGGAGATTGAAAAGAATATTTGAAAGAGTTAAATAATATTCAAATACTTAAAGCATGACAAACAAAAAACAAGCTTGACTGATTTTGCCCTCAGAGGAAAAAACTGTTAGAGGAAAAATATAAACAACATTGTCATGTGACACTAAAGTGGCGCACACAAACACACACACACACACACACTGCAATACTTTTACTCCTCTTACAACTACGACTTTAGACGTACAGCATGCATTTATAGCTACACGCGTTATAGAAACGTCTATGAATGATGTTACTTCCTGTTCTCACTTACGCTATAGCAACATTTCTTTTTTTTTCACCAGTCCCTCTGTATTAACTCTCTCTACCCTGGTTTCAGATTACACGCGACTGGACGCAGGAACATTTACTGATGATGATGCACAACAATCCCTGCTATCCGTTTTCACCCGAATGCGGACGGGTTCCCTGTTGAGTCCGGTTCCTCTCAAGGTTTCACGTGCTCGAGTGTACGCTGCACTGTCCAAGAGAACACCTCTTCAAGATCGGGGAACGATTCCTGATCGGGAAACGATTGTGTTCACACTGATCAAAATGAACCAGACTTTTTAGGGGATCACACGTTCTGCGTTCTCTGAAATGCTATCAGGGTCCTGATCATCGGTGCACAAGTAACCACTGCTACAGAAACGACAACATGTTACAACAAGCGCATTAATGTACAGTAAGTAAACCTGCGCGACTAGTCAGAGCTGCTGTTACAGGAAACTAATCAACATCCTATAACTCTATAACAACTAGATCTCACATCTACAGATATAATGTACAATAATGAAGCACCAAAACACTCAGATTCATAATAATAACAATACTGACATCATGTTTTGTGTGTGTGTGTGTGTGTGTGTGTGTGTGTGTAGTTAGTAAACATATGAACCTTGTTGTTTTCAGTCTGTAACTTATCATGTGATCATAAACAGCTTTAATCCTCACACACACACACTTCTGAGCTTCTTTTCCTTTTGATCAGCTGCTCCTGTGTTGCAACTCTAACTCGTGATGATTACTGTAACACACTCTTACACACACACACACACACACACACACACACACACAGTAAACATTACCTGAAACACACACTGTCAGTCTTCCACCTGCCAGCTGTTTCTCACCTCCATAGAGTTCCTGCTCCACATCGCAGCTCACACACACTCTCACACACTCTCACACACACACTAATCCCACGAGCACAAGTTCACTGTCTGTCCCTGAAATAAAACCCCAAATCAGAGTCTATCACGAGTCTAAATCCCGCCTACAGCGCGCGCGCACACACACACGCGCACGCGCGCGCAGAGCTCAGAGTCACTGGTTTCATTACGCCACTCACACGCACTGGCCAATGGCGGTGCGCCCTGAGACCACGTGAGGCACTCACTTCCGGGTTTACAATGTAACAGCATTTGTAATGTAAAGTCTTTAAACTTTATTTATTTTTCTTTTTTTATGTTTTTTTTCTCTCTTGTGTTTAGTTTTTTTTTCTATTTTTTGTTTGTTTTTTTCTTCTGTTTACCGTTTTTCTTAAGTTATTGTATCCCTTTTATCTTCATTTAGTTTCGCTTTTACATATCCCTGTTTATATCATGGTTTTGTGAATTTTAAATTGAATTACATTAAGAAACATTTTTTTACATGTAAGAATAACTACACGACCATTGTTTATGTATTTTTTATTTTCTCTTCCTTTTCTGAACCATTCTTTTCTCTTTTAATACATATTAAATATATAATTATACAATAAATCATACATAATAGAACACATGAAAAGCTTTGATTTATTCATTTATATTTTAACGTGTTGATTACTATGACCAGACATATGTTTTTATTTATAAATTTATTTGTTTGTTTGTTTGCTTTAAAAAAAAAAAAAGAATAAATGTATAATTAACAGGGTGGTATAATTAAATTAATCAACAATCAGCCATCGATGCAAAAAAATAAAAAAAAAAGAAGAAGAAAAAATAAATTCACAACGAATGACAGATTTAACAAATATAAATTATAAATTATTAATTCTTTCTTTCTTTCTTTATTATTTTTATTATTAACATAACCTTCCAATAGGGATAACTGATATGTGACGCAAAGATTCTCAATTCTTTTCCCATGAACTGATGCATTAGCATTGTTAAACCCATTAAGGCATAAAAATAATAAATTAATAACTAAACACATGCATTTTATTACCACAATAGGAAATATGTTGATTTTCCAAGACACCACCTGTTATTTATTACACCACTATAAATTATATATTATAACTGATTTGTGATATAATGTCCCTTACCGTAATTAATGACGTCATGGTCACTGATATACAGTAGGTATACCTCAGGTATAGAGCTTAGTAGTTAGAATGGTTCTGTTTCCTGGAGATTCATAAACAGGAACTAATCATACCTGCACTTTATGTTTCCCGGGGAACTCAATCTCGAACGGACTCGTACCAAAAGCAAACAGCTACACGTTTCCCCACCCGTATTCATACACATCCCGCCTTCCTGCCTCTGATTGGCCAACTCCATCACGCCTCTTCGCAGTGATTGGCTAGTAAGATTTCAACGTCCAAAAGCAAACTGCCGGGTTTTTATGAATGCGGGTAGGCAAACAAAACAACGGCAAAAGTAAATATCCGTGTAAAGCATGGTGCCGGTGATCCTGTTATACAGGACGTGATGATGAGTCGGAGTAGCTTATGTTTCTGATGCTTTACCTGTAACGCGTTCGGTTATTTCACATTTATATCGCGATACGGTGGAGAAATGAGGTTACTGTTCCTAGCGTGTCTCAGTCCCAAAACCGGGAACTGCACCACTGCTGAGAGGATAAGGTAAAGGAGCTGGGGTATTGTTCTTTAAAAAAAAATCTCTAACAAAGCAGGCACTTTAATTTAAGTTAAATAATTGGAGGAACATGGAAGAAAAGCTTTGGTTTGGGAATATAATACCGGAAATGACCTACATCTATTTAACTCGCAGAACTGCAGGTCAAACATGAACTGAAAAAAGAAAACTAACATTTATTTATTAAATAAAATAGAAGGTGATGATATGTAATGATGTATTACTCTCTGATCGACTTAAAGCCCTTCAGAGGATGCAGCTGTTGTCAGGGGGCGTGGCTTAGAAGGGGCTGTCTGCTGCTGGGGGCGTGGCCTGTTGCTTAGGCAACCGACCAAATGAAAGGCTTTCTGATTTGTAGTGTGTTTAAAGAAATCTGTTCATTACAGGACTCATGTAGACCTGGAGTTTCCTGATTATGAACTTATTTTAATTAAATTAAACACCTGTTAGTCAGAGATATGATGAATCCGCAGGTGTATCAGGTTTTTTTTTTCTAATTATTTTATTTGATTTACATTTGGCCACGCCCACAGATTGTGAAATAGAATTATAATAAAATAATGTTTCCTAAGCATGGCAACCGCTCATTGTTACAGTAATGAAGCTCAGCTACTGCAGACACACACTAACACACATTCCTCTTGGGCAGGGCGCTATTACTTTCGTCCCAACTATCTATTTTTTCTTTCTTTATTTTGCATTTTTTTACTTTCTTCAACATCATTCATATGAAATGTATTCACGTGTTTATTAAATTGGTCTGTATAATTAATATTATATTATAATATTATAATAAACTAATTTAAACTCGACAGCGTAGTTAATAAAATTACAGCAATCTACAACTTTATAAATGGATATTAGTCAATGGACCATATTTATATTGTATGATGTGTACATGTAATTAGTAAATAGGGATTGGTATCAGCAGGGACAACCCGATACGATATTATCATGATACCTCTGTGCCAATACAATGTTTTGAAAGCATTGCTGAATGATGATCTCATTAAGATGTTACCCTTATGCTAACACGGAATGATATAACTCTATTACGTCAGGAATGGTTAGCTAGGATGGTGTTGCCGATGGTGTAATGTGTGTTTTTTTAGGGATCACATAGAGGGTGCAGGGCATGTCTGTGTGCTCCGGGACACCAGAGAGTTCAGCTCGGCTTCTGAGGTAACGCTACTGATGCGTCAAGACCAAGTAGCGTTCGATGCAGCGCTAGCGATTCATCTGTTTAAAGGAGGACGGCTTCTATTAGGTGATCTTTAACTACACAATCTGATTATACACACACAAACACACAGATAGAGAAGAACTGTGTACAGGGTTGTTAAAGGAATAGTTTAATAATGCATCTTTAGCGCTACATAACTATTGCTAAGATCTTCATTCATACAGTAAGAGTTTGTGGAGAACGTACCGTTTTCTTTCTAACATGGCCGCAGATGCGGGAGTGCCTTTCGGAGTGGTGTTCGGAGGAACGGACATCAACGAGGACGTGAAGGACGAACACAAGCGAAGCGTCATGGAGGATGTTCTGCACAGAGCCAGGTGAAGCGAAAAAAATCTGTGGAGAAATAAAATTTTGATTTATTATGCTATTGCAATGAAACTTCTGAAAAGATAAGATAACGCTGTTGCTAAGTAACTGGGACACATACAATGGTATGACAAATATACTAGCTAGTCAGTATAAAGTTGTCATCTCTTCATTATGTATAAAGAAAAGAATTTCATGAGTATCAACATTTCTCTCGGATTTTAAAATAAGTTTGTTTTTAAAAAAGTAAAAAAATAATAATGTGTTATTAAAGATAGCATTACTTTGTATTTGGAGGACAATTTTCTATTGTCTTTGTTATAATTCAGGAATGAAATGAAGTATCAAAAGAAACTTTTAGAAAGTCAAACATGTAGTTAAAATGGTTAAAGGTAACACTGCTGCGAAACCACTGGGGTACATGGATACCTAAAGAAAGAACTAGCTAGCTTTATATTTAAAGTCCTTTATATTCATTAAAAGAAAGACAGTGGCAAAAGCGCTCAAAATATTAACGTTTCATTTAAATTTGTTGATAAATGCTGAGGAAAGATTCCTGGCAAAACTGTAACAGAATTGTTAAACATTTTATATATATATATAAAATGTTTAACAATTTTGTATAGTTTATATACAATATGTGAGTAAAGTCCATTGTTGAGGAAAAGTATGACGGTATTCTACCTCAGCATACAAATGATGAATTTTATGAATTTTTACGAATTTTCGCCTTAGAAATACGCATAGGAGTCTGCCTCAGCATATAAACTATTTTTAGCAAACAAACAAACAGACCGAAACAAACTGAATGGTGGGTAAGTTGCGCATGGAAGCCCATCAAAACTTTGCGTCGGTGGAAAGCCAAGCGATTCGAGTTTACGGATTTTACAATTTTGTTTTCAGTCAGCAAAAGCTGTTTCAAAAGAGCCAACCCACTCTACCAACGCTGCCTTCAACATGCCTTCAAAAGCTGTCATTTTTTCCAAGGTTCCATTTTTCGAAGGTTAAATGAGTTTCAATGTCGATTTATTTCATGTTTTACTTAATTTATATGTCTTTTCTAAATGTTTTGATTGCTTTTATATGCAAAGATTATAGTGTTGGAAATTGGTAATATTGGTAGTATTTTTGGGTGGCTGGAACGGATCATCTGCAGTTACATTATTTCTTATTGAAAATATTCGTATTGTAAAACAAACTGTCTGCTTAAAAACTCGCCGTAACGGCTTAAAGGTTTTGTTGTTAATCGGATAAAACTCATACGTACGGTTCAAGTAGTTAAGCATCAAGGTGGCGCTGTTGCTAAGCGATATGGTAACTCTGACACCTAGGCGTTAGCTAGAGCAGCTAGCATGGCAAACAGCTAGCGGCAGTTTGGAACAATACAGCAACACAGCGAGTGACACACAGTCCTTCAGAACATTGTGTAGATCAGATGTGTTGATAAATTGCTTGTGAAAGACTTTGGACTAAAATTATGAAGGAATTTCAGGAGGAAATCAGACCTGATTTAAATTTCATGAGGGAAAATATATCATTTTGTTGATTTCTTCTTAGGTAAGTAAAACTCTTGGAAAGTAACTGTTCAAGTAGTTAAGTGTCAGTACATCGCTGTTCGACATTAAGAGCATTAGCTAGCCAGCTAGCACAGTGTTATACAAACAAAGGAAAGACACAACAACAGTGTAATTGACACCCAGCTGTTCAGAACATCAACGTTTTCCTCAGATGTGCTTTTAAAATCCTTAGAAAAGACTCAAGGCAAAAAATAAAGAGACATTTTTTTAAAGAAATAAAAAGCAGACATGATGTAGAAGGCAGCTAGCTCACAACTAGCACATCTTTATATATTTAAGAAAGAATGTCTAATTGATGGTGAAACTGAGACTAAATAATTTAGAATATCACCGTTTTGGAGTTATGGAGTTGAGAGAGTTGTTCGAGATAACAACATTTTCTTCCCTCAGACGTGTTTGGAAAAGAAAAAAAAACTCGAGTGTGGAGACATGAGGTCAAAGTTCAGTGGAGAAAAAGTTTTACGATTTATTTGTTTTGTTTTTTTCAAATAAAGCTCATCTAAACTCGAACACCATACAGTACATTACAAGATGATTATAAAATGGATCATGTGGTGTTTATAAGTATACAGTGTAGTGTCTTGTGAATCTTTAACCTCTGGACCTTTATGTAACCATAGCAACATATGAAGTCATGTCTGGTGGGGAAGTTTTTATTCAGTAAGTCAACACGATGGAACTTTTAAAGCTTCACACTTCACTTCTTTTAGTGAGGACCCCTGCTGCTGTATACACACACACACACACACACACACACACACACACACACACACACACACACACCAGGCTTCACGATCAATCCCATGCCCTTCAGGATCGCAGAGAAGAAAGACAGAGGAGATGTAAAAGACGACAGGGAACGGTTTGAAAAAGTGACACTTCTCTTTTTTTCTTCTCTCTCACACACACACACACACACACACACACANNNNACACAGATGGGAAAAAAGCAGCATGTTATTCTGTTTTCCTGTAAATACAAAAGAAGAAGTGTGAAGACCCTATAGTATAATTTGGTGTGTGTGTGTGTGTGTGTGTGTGTGTGTGTGTGTGTGTGTGTGTGTGTGTTTGATTTTGCACCTGAATTGACAGTGACTTCCTGGTTCAAAGGCAGAAGTGAGAAGAAAGTGAACAGAACCGTAACCTGGTGCTCCTACACATAAATATATAAAGTACTAAAGGAAACGAAAAGAGCAACGCTCAGAAGTTTCTACACCTTTTCTTTTTTCAGGAAACTAAAGGAATGTACAATTGGACATGCCTCTGGCTATCACAACACTCCATGTTTGATCTCGTGCTTTCTTTTTAAATCCTTTTTTCATGTTAAAAGGTAAAAGTGTAAACTACAGGCCGTCACATTGTACAATAGGATTTTGATTCTTAACATGACAAATAGATTTAGACAAAATCTACTATAATACAACGTAATTTAATATATTCAGAAAGTGTGGTCAGAATCAGGGGTCGGCTTATCCTTTACTTTTTACGAGTAACAAAGGAGTATTTAAAAATAAAAAGATTTACAACCAAATAGCTTTGGTAGCGTATTACCTCTTTAATTGGCCAAATTTACTGTAATAAGTTACAAAATCCACAAAATTGTCCACATTGCCAATTTGGGTATTTTGAAAAAGAAAAAAAAGATGTATCCTCCAACAGCCCAAAGACATGCAGATTATGCTCATTGGTTTTCTTAAATTGACCATAGTGTGTGAGTGTGTGTGAGTGTGTGTGAGTGTGTGTGAGTGTGTGTGTGCGTGTGTGTGCGTGTGTGTGTGTGAGTGAGTGAGTGTGCGTGCGTGTGTGTGAGTGAGTGTGAGTGAGTGTGAGTGTGTGTGAGTGAGTGTGTGTGAGTGAGTGAGTGTGTGAGTGTGTGTGAGTGAGTGAGTGTGTGAGTGTGTGTGTGAGTGAGTGTGTGTGTGTGAGTGAGTGTGTGTGAGTGAGTGTGTGTGTGTGTGTGAGTGAGTGTGTGTGTGTGAGTGTGAG
>JAQQZT010000040.1:29807766-29820839 GCA_030068275.1 Clarias platycephalus
TGGTTCTTTCTCATTATCTGACTTAGTGGGAGCATATACAGGCTAAACAGGAGGGGTGCAAGAATTGAGCCTTGTGGCATGGTTGGCTGTGGTGCACTGGGTGTTCTGAACTGGTGAGGGTAAAAGCCTTGCTCAAGGGCCCTACAGTGGTACCACTGAGCAAGTCCTGCCCTCCAGAACACCCAGTGCACCACAGCCAACCATGCACAGGGCCCAGCAAGCAAAGATCTCAAGTCCGACCCAGGTTCCAAACTCCCCATATCTTGATCTGACAAAGCACCCATGGAAGGCGCTGGACAAACAAGCCTCATCCATGGAGGCCCCACCATGCAACACATAGCATCCACTGGATCCAGGTACTGGGCTACTGCATTACTTAAGTTTTTACTTTTCCACCTATGACTTCAATCTCTGTGTTACAACTACTTAATATTAGAAACTAAACATGATAAAATACATGAGTAAAGAAATAAGACACGGAACTAAACAAAAAATCAGAACTTTGACAAAAATCTCAATCATCCTACCTAATTTGTTTCATTACTGGGGCTCAAATGTATTCACTGAAAGGCATTGAAAAGTAAATAATGGAGGAGTACAATGATTTCTAAAGCTCATGTTGATTCTGGACAGAATTTAATGAAACTTTCGCACTACTTAGGCAGCGTGAAATCTGGAAGCGGGCTTGTATTCCAAAACACTCATAAATCAAATCAATTTTCCCATAAGAAATTATGGAAACTTAAATTAATAAAATTTTCATACAAATGAATACAAATAAATACATAAAAACAATTAATGAAAAATATAAAGTAAAAATAAAACAAATTAACCTGCACTTTACGTTTAAAAAAAAAAAGTAAAAATAAATCCTGACGGATAAGTGTTTCCGTTTGTGCACGCAGGCTGTGTGTGTGTGTGTGTGTGTGTGTGTGAGGCTAGAGTAAGTGGAGACTCTTGCTTTCAGCCCTTCCTGTCTCCCCCTTCTCATCTTACAAGGTAAAACTTTCTCCACACACACACACAGTAAACAGCATCGTAAATTAACCTCTCTCTCCCGCAACACTGTTTTGTCTGAAAAATTAGCAAGGAACATCGTTACTGACACTCGTGTGAGCGCATACTAACGGAATCACTGCTGCAAAGTAAAACAAACAAATAGACCTGCACTTTACATTTGAAAAGAATCGCGACAAAGCAGAGTTTCTGTTTAGGGCAGAGAGAGTGTGTGTGTTTGTGTGTGGGAAGCAGAGAGGGGGTGCTTCGCACGCACACACACACACACACACACACACACTCTCTAAAGGTGAGAGAGAGTGTGTGAACCGGCACAGTGTCAAATTACGTGCACGCATACATAACGACAAGCTGAATCAGAGACAGAGAAAATGATTTGTAATGAGACTTTCTTTTGCTTTACACATGCGTACAGACGTGTGTTATAAGAAACAGTACACACATGCTTACAAACACAAAATAAAATATTTTTTACACACATGTGGTCAGTGTTTTAGTAAACAATACACGCGTACACGGATGTTGATTATACAGTGAGAGACGAGCACTAAGACCCAGCAGGGGAGACGATTACCCACAATTCCGCAGCGCAAGAGAAAGAAAAAACCATTGGCTCAGTTGTGATCATGTGACGCTTGGTGTCAAAACAAGAAGTGCATGCGTGATACATGATACTCGGTACTCGTAAACCAAGACTTGCTCGTTTGTCAAAATTTATTAAAAATCTTTGTTCGTCTTGTGGAACACTCGCAAACCGAGGTTCCACTGTACCTAGGAGCCAGTTAGTTCTGTTGAGTCATTTAGAAGTGAGCATGTATGGAGTAACATTCTCAACTTAATATGTAAGTTTTAAATGGTCAAATGTAATGTAACAAAAATTGTTTTATGCTTCCTAACCATACAAGCATATATACAACTATACAAGCATATAGATCAACCTTGTGTGGTTTAGATAGAAACAAAGAGATTACTATAATCACTGTTCTAGTGATCTCAGTTGTAATATGTTGTAAAATTTGTGGTAACCCAGTTCTCTCTGTGGTCTAATGTGAAAGACTGAACTGAGACTGGTGAAACTTGCTGAATAAAACCACTTTTCTACTTGCATTTCTCAAAAGCAAAGTAAACTGTGTAAATGTAATTTAAAAAAGCCTAAAATAATAATATGGAATACTTATTGTGCCAAGCAGTATTGTTTCTTTGTGACTGCAACAAATTGTCAGATTGTGTGACAAGAATGGGACACAAACTATGAAATAACAGCAAAAATATTAACTATTCTAGGAACAAGATAATGCCCCGGAAGAACTTGGGAGGTACAGTTCTAATTGAGATTTAATGTACAGTAGAAGCGGGCTCGTATTACAAAACACTTGTAAACCAAATTGAATTTTCCTATAAGAAATAATGGGAACTCAAATTATTCGTTCCATACCCCCAAAAAATAAATACATAAAAATTATTAATACAAAATATAAAGTAAATATAAAACAAATTAACCTGCACTTTACTTAAAAAAAAAAAAGTAAAAATAAATCCCGACAGATAAGTGATACCGTTTGTGCGCACAGGTGCTGTGTGTGTGTGGATGTGAAGCTAAAGTAAGGAGCCCCTCCCCCTCTCCACCTTCTCATCTTACACAGTTACCCTTCCTCCACTCTTTTCACACACGCGCACACAACGGAAACATTGTTTTATCGGAAAAATAAACAAGAAATCTCTCTAATGACAATCGATTGAGCGACACACTAACGGAATCACTGCTGTAAAGTAAAAATAAAAAATTAACCTGCACTTTACGTTTGAAGCTGTAGACCCAGCTGTATGGATATTTAGAGGAAGTTAATTCCACCTAGAAGCCAGGACAGAAAAATAGTCAAGATGCATGTCTTCCTCAATCCCTGAGAGATTGTGGGCCCAGTCGAGCAGTGCTGGAGAATCAGAGGGAATGTGGTACAGTGTGGGATATGATTAGAGCTGAGAGGTGCAGTAAGTGGGTGCAAGGTCATTTATAGCTTTGTAGGCAAGCATCAGTGTTGAGAATTTAATGCAAGCAGCTACTGGAAACCAGTGGAGGGAGGGAAAATATCCTGACAGAATGATGAATCATCTGGGATGAACCACAATCAGTTCAGAGAGCTTCATTTTCAGTTGATGAGCTGCCATCCAAGTTGAGATACCTGCCAGATATGCTGAGATCCGGGTGGAAACTAGAAGGAAAGGTGTGTCATCTGCATAACAGTGGTATGAAAAGCCGTGAAAGGATATGACCTCACCAAGAGATCGCATATAGAGGGAGAATGGAAGTGAGAATTTGAATAAGAGGACAAACCATTGCCATGCAGTGCCAAAGATTCCAAGACTTGTAAGGATAAACAAGAGAATTATGTGTTTTACCATGTCAAATGCTGCTGAGAGGTCCAAGAGGATGAGGACATATGACAAGGGGGTTAGTCTCCACCTCCCATGTCCCATAACATGATTTTAAAAATCCATTGAAGGAAAAAAACAATAAAGTCAAAAGATAAAGTTAAGCTGACCTTTCTATCAGCAACTCAGAGCCTTAACACACTGAGCCACCAATGCTCCCCTTTACCCCCACCTGTGTTTAGGTGTAAAAATTGAATAGAAATGGTTAGACACGTGCACATAGTACTTAATTTTTTTGAGTCCTCACCTTTACGTTAACATGGACTTTCTGTCAAATTTGACCAGTCTGGTCAATCTCCTCTGACCTGCGAGAGCATTTATCCATCATTAATTCACTTCGCACGCAAAGGATGATGAACGGAAAGCTACAGCTTAACTAACTCTGAGAAAAGGAGGCCACCGCGCAGCGTGAGCACTGAAACTCGGAATGGTAGTCTATATAAGGAGAGAGGGACAGCAAAGGAAAAGTTGTTTTACCAGGCGGGAGTCGATAACCGTGAGTCCAGCAGTGAGAGCAAACAAATTGGGAACCATAAGTACTGGTAAGAGGTACCAGGGGGCGAAGACGAGAGAGAAATCCAAGAAAAAGGCAGTGTCGAAAAAAACGAGACAAGGGAATACAGGAAAACACTGGGCAAAGGAGAACGTGAGGCACACAAGTGAGATAGATAGCCAAAAGATAATTAATTTATTCGGTTCAGGTGTGCATAAGCAACAGGTGAGCGCGCAGGGAGAAAAATCCAGAGTGGAGTTTAGGGTCTGGAGGTGCTGGGTTGACCTGACTGGCTTGTGACAGCTTAGGACAACTTTCACGCACACACAAAACGGAATCACTGTCTGGCTCACGGAGTACATAAATTGTCCGAATAACGGATTGCATTTTTAAAAATATAACTAAATAACTGAGTCCTTAAATGCGTTAGAATACTCCCGTTACATAACCAAATGATAACTTATCGGGACGTTAAGAGACCTTAAACCACCATAATGAAAATGTTTCTGAGGACAATTACCTGAAAACATACAGTACTGGAAAATGCATTAGGTCCAATAGGGAGTATAATCTTTGTTTAACTTGATCAAATGCTTATTGATTTTATCGATGACAAAGGAGTGTGGTTGATGTGGATGCATTGGGGTTAACAGCTTTCTTCATCACGTTTAAAATTAAAGCCCACCCATCTCAGGGCTCGGGTATCAATCATTCCGGGTGCGTAAATATGAGGCTGTACAGTACATGTTCTATTTCTAAATAGGAAACTTGTATTTATAATTCAGATAGCACACGAGGGCACAATTATTTCATAACTTACCATGTAAATCACATCAGTCTTTGGGAAAAGATCTATTGGTTTCCTTTGCTTCTGTGCGCCACATCTAAACCGAGAGAGCATGTGCATAAATTGCCTGGCTTTTACTTGAGTTTGTCATTTTTTACATAAGTTCATTAAATGACAAAACACAAAGTAAATATTACTTGTGAAGTTCAATTTGAGAATTCACTTATGTATTTAAATCCAATAAATTACAACGAAACCTCAAATAGCCTATTGAATTAAATGTTACAGTTTGAAGTAAAAAGACAAAATGGAATTTGTTTTTAAAGTGTACTTAAATTATGCTATCTTTATTTACAAGCACAAAAAATAAATCCTTTTTTAATATTGACCTGGGTGTTTGTTGTTTCTGGGTTCACAGTCCAGTCTCATCTCACAGGCATGCTCAGTTTCTTTGATTAGTTGTACTAATTAGGCTCCTGAGTTTAGTTAATCTTTCTCTTGTACCTGTTCGTATTCCTGTTCTGAATTCTGTTCTGTTTCGTTCCACTGGTTTTTGTTCTGTTTAATTAAATTCTATATTTGTGTTCACATCATGCCTGCTTACACCATTTTCATGTCATATTACAAGAAAGGACCTTTGGCGTAGTGTAGGGGTCGCTCTCATTTATTATTGTTATTTTTGATTTTTCTGAGGTTGGGGTATTTGGTAGTCTGGGAGGACAACCTTTGCTAAGAGGTTTGACTATACCGCATGATGACAGCTACAGTACAATCAGCTTCAAGCATCACAGCTCACTATTCAGCTGGACATTCACAGAGCTGCACGTCCATCACAGTATGCAGTGGAATGTCTGCTGGAGCTACAGGAGCAAGATCAGTGATCATTGTGCGTGACTAATGTTCCAAGCAGACACCCAAATCATGACAACAAACAGTTGCATTAGTTTTGAAACACTGGCAAGTAAACGCAACCATAATCACCACTCCAGCCTGAAAATCTCTGCTGTTTAATGAAACTTACCCATGAGCTAATCACGATGGAGGAATAACATTACATCATCAATATCTGGAGAAGGTAAGATCTGGCATGAAACATTAATAAATTTTTCATGCTGCTTATCATCTCTGTGGTCAAAGAGGGCCTGTAGCCTGTTTGAGAGAGAGAGAGAGAGAAACTGCAAATTTTCAGATTTTCAAGCCATACTTGAATGTGTACCATATCACCAATAACTTCAATCCTGAATGCATGCACCCCAAAACAATTTTAAAATAGCAGTTTTTCTATGTGGTGATCACCTGGTAATGTTTAGATCTTCTTTCGTTTTCATTTTTATGGCAAACACCACGCACACAAACACACACAGCTCACAGTCTGTCCCCAGCAGAAGTCGTTCAATGACTCTGCCATTGTGTGATGTGTCAGGAATGGTCAGGAGGGTGAGTAAAAGACAGGTGATGTCAACATACTCAACAAACTTATTAGGAAATTGGAGAGGAGCTGGAGTCTCTGACGGAGGTGTTTGAGAGGAGATTGCTGAAGAAACTTCTCAGAACAATACGTCCCATTCGCTGCATGCCACACTGGTATCCTATCGGGCAGCCATAAATTGAGACCACCAAGAAGCACCACAGAACACCACAGGTGGTCTTTCCCTCAAAAATCATCACACTTTATAACTTCTTCCCCTTCTGCAGAGAGGAGAGCTAAAATAATGAACACAGACAGGAAAGAAACAATTTTGCACTCTATACCGTTTGCAAAATTAATTAAAAATATCAGAAGCTTCCTCTAGTTTCTTCTGGACTTCTGACGAGGCTAACAGTGAAAGGAGATGGAGGAGGCTCACTGCTGTTTCAAATTCACTTTTTTTCTTTGTTAAACTGAGTAGGCAAGACACTAGCTACCTCTGCTTTAAAAATGGCAGTCACAATTTTTTTGTTGGTCTTACATCCCTTGACATAAGCAGTTCTTGGTTCTAGATGGAACCAGTAATTTAGCTGCTGAAATGCGATGAACTGGTTTGAGATTAGGTTTTGGCTTCCATAATAGGGTATTGTAAGGTATTATGTTATATTTATTTTTCTAATTTACAGCACTGTATATGTAAACCCAATATTTCCAATATTGTCATTTTAATTATATGTTAATCTAGACATGCATATGCACTGAATTACTCCTATATATACAGTGGAACCTCGAATTGCAAGTAACCCAGTTTGCAAGATAAGCAAAAGTGTTTAATAAATTTTGACTTGATAAATGAGCGAATCTTGATATACGAGTACCAAGTATCATCGAGTATCATGTGCTTCTTGTTTTGACGTCAAGTAATCACAACTGAGCCAATGGTTCTTCTCTCTCACACGCTGCAGAATTGTGGGTAATCATCTCCCATGCTCGGTCTCAGTGTGCATGCGCCACTGGTATAGTTAACATCCGTGCACTGCTTACTATAACGCTGTGACCGTGTGTGCATGTAAAGCATCTTTTATTTTTTTTGTGTGTGTTTTGTAGACATCTTTCTTGGTAAAGATCCTGTTTCTCTTTCTCTGTCAAAAAGCACTGATTCCTATAGTGTGTGTTTGATTCTGCTTAGTGTGTGTTAGAGTGTGCGCGTGTTATTAGGGTCTGTGTGCCTCCTCCCTCCTCCTCTCGCCTTCTCACACACAAACTCACTCACACACACACACACACACACACACACACACACACACAAACTCTAATGGAAACACTGTTTCTGTCGCGATTCTTTTCAAACGTAAAGTGGGTGATGCTGTAACTTCTCGCAGCCGGAGGTCTAGAGAGAGCTGATTGGCCGAACTCTCTCAGAGGGGAGGGATAAGAGGTACTTAGTGCTCCCACAATAATAACGGCTCTACAGCCAATCTGGGGCGTCTGTGAGCTCACGCAAGCGGAAGGAGCGGATAGAACTGTCCTCCAAGTGTATTACACTGATCCCCAACGGTGTGTGAGCGAGCAGTTCGAAAAAAAGCAGTCAGTAATGTCACGTGGTTCGGAGGAAACACGTGAGAGTCTTCGACCCTCCCGACTAAGGTGTAGTAGCTTAATGTGGGAGCTCCTAGTGAAGGGGAGGAATTGGACTTGACTAAAAATAGGGAGAAAATCGAGAAAAAATAAAAACAAAAATTAATATATATTTTTTTACTTTACAGCAGTGATTTTGTTAGTTTGCATGCACTCAAATGACAGAGATGTTCCTTGTTAAAGTTTTTCAATAGAGCAGTTTCCGTTGTGTGTGTGTGTGTGAAAAAGTCATCCCCCACACAGTACCCCCCCCCCCTTTTAAATAAGAGGGGAGGGAGGGGGGAAGGAGTCATTTCCACTCTTGTCTTAATTTTGCTTCACACACACTGTTAAAAAAAAAGTAAAAATAAATCCCGACAGATTAGTGCTTTTGCTTGCGCACGCGCTATGTGTGTGTTTGTGTGCGCACACGCTGTGTATGTGTGTATGTTTATGCGTGCGCACACAATTACACACACACATACGTGGAGTGAAAATCAGAGGCAAAATCTTGCCAAAAACGAGAGCCAATAAATTACAATAAGGCTTACAATAAATATACAAGAGAATCAGTTTCTTTGGAAGCAAAACATGAAGAAATTAGGTGTATCTGCTGTGTGTTTGTAGCAGTGTGTTTCATTTGACTTATACACTCTGCTTTAACCTCTAATGCACTTAAGTACTGTACCTGATGATTTATTAGCATTTTTGCAACATATCACAAGTGTCAGTATTAATCATACTGCAATGTACCTCCTTAACTGCCAATGGTATTATGTTCTAACTGTTCTGTGTAGAATTTAATAAGTGTTTAAAAAAATTTAATGATTCAATTTTATGTAAATATACAAGTATTAAATGTATTAAAATGTTTGTGTTATAGGTCCATAAATCCAGGCTGTATGTAAAGCTACAGTATATAATGTACAAAATAGAAACACAATCCTAATTGATTACAAGGTAATTGTCAGGTTTCTTAATTAGTGGTTTAATAACTGGTAATTAAAAATATTTTGGAACATACCCACTGCTAGGTGGCACGGTGGTGTAGTGGTTAGCACTGTCGCCTGGCACCTCCAGGGTCCGGGTTCGATTCCCGGCCAGGCTTGATTCCCGTCTCTGTGTGCATGGAGTTTGCATGTTCTCCCCGTGCTTGGTGGGTTTCCTCCGGGTACTCCGGTTTCCTCCCACATTCCAAAGACATGGTTAGGTTAATTGACGTTCCCAAATTGTCTGTAGTGTGTGAATGGGTGTATGTGTGCCCTGCGATGGATTGGCACCCTGTCCAGGGTTTACCCTGCCTTGTGCCCTAAGCCTCCTGGGATAGGCTCCAGGTACCCGCGAAGATGAGTGAGTGAGTGAGGATTGGAATTGAAATCTGCAGGACTTCGGCTCTCTAGGTCCGAACTTGCCTACCCCTGGAATAGAATCTAGTACACAAATTTATCATGAATTGAATCAATATAATAATTGATTCTCATATCAGACAGTCCAATTTATGTCTGTTTTATGCAACTTTTTATGATGTATTTGCAGGGCCCTCTAATGTCAAGTGAAAAATGTGTGAATATTTTCAGTACCACTCAACATTATTTTTTGTTGTTTATTTCGGTGTTTAAAAACAGATGACTATTTTGCAATGTTTTAAATAATTCTGATAATAAAACCAGGCTATTTAGTCACATTAGCTGACACATGGTTATTAAATTAATTTAACTTTGGGTTTTTGCTTCTTTTTAAAAATCTTAAATTTAACATTTGTGTTTCTCTCCATTAGATTCATTGATTGATGATCCGACATGTTGTGTCAGATCATATTTGGTGTATCACATTGGTGATGCTTGACACAGCACATTCCCAGGTGCTTATTTGTTCCCAGTCTGGCCCTAGTCTACAACGTAGAGCTTCAAACAAAAAATGTTTTAATATACGTTAAGTCCTTTGTCCTAAGACTTTACCATGTCATAAAACCTTGCATTACACGTTTACCTTTGACTGTCACTAAAGTGCTGACAGCGGAGATTCCTGTCATAAATGTTACATGAGCACCTTGTGATCTGAACCACAAACCTAATACTATTCTGCAGCTTTTAATGTAATAATTGTCTTGTTGAGACTAATATTTAGGGCCCAAGAACTATAACATCAGCACTTTTTGGAAGTGATGATGTCTGATAGTGGTGATTGGCACTGATGCCATTGAGATGCCTTAGAGTCTGGGCCCTCACATGAGATTTTCCTGCATAGCTCATACAATCTTGTACGGATGCACGTGAAACTCGGTAGACATTTAGAGCTCATTGAGGCGAACAAGTTTGCATGTCACATTGCACGTCATGGGCTCAACTCAACATATGCAATCCTAGGGAATTTATATGATCGCCACCAAACTGGGCCAATGTGATCTAAAGACATTGAGGATGCAAAATTGTAGAGGGATTTTTTTTTTTATATCTCAAACAGGTCAGTCGTGATAATGCCTTAAATTTATGTCTAAAAGTGATTAATAATTTTTTGTGACATTTTATTGAGTGACATCACATTGAGTTGCATTAGTGTGATGATTTTTTTCCAGCATGTCACGCAAACACAAACATTCACTCATTTCTCACAGACTGACACACCCACATCTCACACACACACAAACACACACCTCTCTCACGAACACTAACACTTACATGCCTCACACACACACACCACCACGACACACACACAACCAGGCCTATGTAATCTAAAGACATTGAGGATGCAAAATTGTAGAGATTTTTGATCTCAAATGGATCATCCATGAAAATGCCTTAAATGTATGCCAAAAAGTCATTAATAACTTTGTGTGACATCACATTGAGTGACATCATAGTGTGATGATTTTTTTTCCAACATCTGGGGCTTTTTGGATGTTTTAACATAAAATTCCCTAAAATTTTTCTAAAATTGTTGTGATGGCGCAGGGTGCTTGGGCCTGCTTATTGTTGCATGCAACTATATTTCAATAATTGTTTTTCAATGGCAAGAAAAAAATATATGAACCTTTTGGAATTTCATGGTTTTCTGCATTAATTTGTCATAAATAAAATTTTTATTTGTATAGAGCGTTTAACAATTGTCATTGTCGCAAAGCAGCTTTACACAAAAAAATGTGATCTAATCTTCAGTCAAAGTCTTTATTGAACACACTAATTCAACATTTAAAAACGGTAGTGGAAAAAGTAAGTGAATCCTGAGAATTAATAACTGTTTGACCCCGCCCCCTTTGCAGCAATAACCTCAACCAGGTGCTTTCTGTAGCTATGGATCAGACCTGCACATCGTTCAGGAGGAATTTTAGCCCATTCTTCCTGGAAGAACTGCTTTAGCTCTGTCATATTTTTTAGACGTCTCATGTGTGTGACTCTCTTCAAGTCATTCCCTAGCATCTCTATTGGGTTGAGGTCTGGGCTCTGACTTGGCCACTCCAAAAGGTTTTGTTTTTCTGAAGCTGTTCTGTCTGGTCCAGTCCTGTTGTACAGTATCGCCCAACTTTTACAGATTTTCGGCTGATGTACAGACATTCTTTCCAACTAGTCCAGTCTTAGTTTCATCAGTGCACAAAACATTTTGCAAATACCGCTGTGGAGTGTCAAGTTGCTTGTGGTGTATTGAAATACATACATAACAAGAGGTGTTGCTGTTGCACTGGTTATGTGAAGGAGAGAGAATCAAGAAGTGTGTGCAAAATGTCGAAATAAAAAGTTCATTACTCCAGTCCTGAGATTCATTACTGCAAATACACAACATATTGGCAATGATATTGGCCCCTTCTGCTTTTTTGGAAACTCCCGGTGAGCAGACCATATCCTTTTATGGATTTGTATGTTTGATAACTACATGACTGTGTTGTCTGCAAAGGAAATTCTGGAGAAGAGAAAGCATGCTTTGAAATTCATTGCTTGGGTACAGAAGGACAGAGGATTTTTATACACTTACAATGACAAATATGAGCCTGGCTGACTGCTTTATGGGCATTTATTTGTACAAAAAGTGAATGAAAATAAATTTCACCAGTGTGCTCAGAGACTTATTGAACCTCCAGTATCATGCAGTACTGTATGTGGCTGCTCTGTGTTAGCTGTTTCTGAACTTTGGCATTCTTTGATATAGATCAGATTGTAGAGAAGACATTCTCTGCATATATAAGGGAACGTCTGCTGTTGGAAACAGACCTCGCAATTACTATCGCGGGACAAATTAAGTCTGCAGTAGAAGCTAAACCTATAGAGCTAGAGCTAACTAAAACTTCATTTAAAGTGATGCATACTGGCTCACATGAAGGAGTAAAACAGCGGTGGCATCAGAAATCTGTTCCACAGCTTCATCCATCAGATATCATCGAATGACTCACAGAACGCAAAAACATGCTTCTGTTGTGGCACTACATTACATTTAGCAAACTACCCCAAATGCTCAGCTAAACAGTCAAAATGCAGACATTTGTGTGGTAGATTTGGACATTTTGCAGGTGTCATGGTGCTGCTCCCACCTGATGGGATCTGACAGCTTGTGTTACACATGATGGACTTTATTACAAGGGTCCCTTTCGGGCTGGCCTCAGCACCTAGTGTCTTTATGGACCTTGCTTTGTGCACTAGTCATGTTGGAACTGGTGTGGGATTGTTTTTCAGGACTTAGACTCAGCCCCTGACTTCCAGTGAAAGAAACTCTTAATGCTTCAGCACACCAAGACATTTTGGACAATTTCATGCTCCCAACTCCGTGGGAACAGTTTAAGGACAGACCTTTCCTGTTCCAACATGACTGTCCACCAGTGCACAAAGCAAGGTCTGTAAAGACATGGATGAGCGAGTTTGGTCTGGAAGGACATGACTGGCCTTGATTGTCCTGACCTCACTGCCATGGAACACTTTTGAGATAAATTAGAGCAGAGACTGCGAGCCACGCTTTCCGACATCAGTGTCTGATATCACAAAGGCGTTTCTAGAAGAATGATCAAAAATTCTCATAAACACACTCCTAAACCTTGTGGAAAGCCTTCACAGAAGAGTTGAAGCTGTTATAAGGCTCTTTCTCTCATTCCACTACTCACACACACATGGTACTCTGCTGTACACACACACACACACACATATTTAAATTACACCTCAGCTCCATCACCTTTTAATCACTTTAACAGGACTGATAAAGTAAAACAAAAATCCCTTCTCGCTCACACGAGGTTTCTTCGCGCTGCTCGTCTTCGTCTTCAGGACGTCACTTCCTGTTGGTGACGCAGCTTCCTGTTTTTGTATCGTTGCCGCGAAAGTTTCGCGTTTGTATCTGTTTTT
>JAQQZT010000040.1:29965702-29979618 GCA_030068275.1 Clarias platycephalus
TAAGGCAGTTCTGAAGGCGAAAGGGGGTCAAACACCGTATTAGTATGGTGTTCCTAATAATCCTTTAGGTCAGTGTACAACAGCCATGGAAGTAACCATTCAGCTGGGGTGGCGATTCTCTTACATAAATTTAAAGTAGGTGAGACACTAGCGCTGGTCAAGTCAGGTGAAGGTAGTTGGTTGATTATACTGTAGTTATCAAACATTTTATCCTATGTTTATGGATACAGTTCTCACTTTTGCAACAAGACAACAGGTTATACAACTAATATAAGGAATTTTGTATTATTTTGGGTGGCGATTTTAACAAATGCCTTGATGCCAGCCTTGATAGATCTCAGGCCATGTCCACACGTAGCCGGGTATTTTTAAAAACGGAAATTTTTCTTCTTTGTTTTAAAAAATAATTCTGTCCACACAACCTACGTTTTAAAAATATCTTTGTCCACATGAAAACACAAAACACCCTGTTAAGTGCTGTTAGGAGTCTCCTTAATCAACAGTGAGCCAATTAGAAGCCTAGGCAAAATGTTATTACCGGTTTCGCTTTGTAGAAGTCCAACGGGTCTCGTCTGAAACCACCGTCACTGTCTGCGGGGTCTGTGTGTCGTCAGAGTTTTGTACAGTATGTAGCAGCAGTGAGCTTAGTAGTACATTCAGGCACCTCTGTTTATTAACATAATGTGTGAGTAATTGTGTGTGTATGTACACGCATGTAAAAAGTCCAGTACACAACATTAACACAGTCACTAGTTTACTGTACATTAGTCCACTATTGCATAAAATATCCTCATAAACAAACCTGACGTCAAATCAAGGAGACGAGCACACAGACAGACAATGACATCATCGGCACAAGGTGACGTTACAACAAGCCAAAATCTCCGTTTCCCTGTGTACATACACAACACCACTGAACACGGAGTTTTAGAAAATCTTCACTTTGGACGGAGTTTTCCAAAAGCTCAGTTTTCAATGACCAAAACTGTGTTTGCGTGTGGACGAAAGACGAAAACCGCAGAAAAAAACCTCAGTTTTAAAAAATACCCGGCTATGTGTGGACACGGCCTAAAACTACTCAAGAATCTCTGACACACAGTTTAATTTTGTCCCTATGTATTTTTTAACCTTTTCCCTGGTAGATTCTTGGCGCTATTTACACCCCAATTTCAGTCAAAATAGAAGCCTAACTTTTATGTCGAGAATTGATCTGTTCCTCTGTTATCTGTATCTCAATCCACTTTAACTTTGTTTAAAATATCTCACACTTATTCGCCCCTCTTTCTAAACATAAACAGATAGTGAACAAACTTGGTCCTCATCCAGACAATTCCACACTAAGGGGATATTGGAAGATGAAGGACTGTTAAATGATAATGACTTTAATATCAGTATCAAAAATCTTATTAATGAAAAATTTACTGATTTAAATGAGGGTTGTAAAAAAAAAAAAGGGAATTCTTCAAATGTAGGGTTTTATGAGAGAAATATTGCAATTAAGAGAAGTGAAATAATTAAACCTAACAGAAATGAAACAGTGACTGAACTTATAAAGAAACTAAATGAGTTAACTATAAAAGAGAATACTTTTGTTAGAAAAATATATATATATTGGTTTACAACTCGATGTATATTATACGTATATGACGAAAGGTGCATTTATAAAATCAAGGGCAAAATGGTTAGAAGAAGGCGAAAAAAAAAACAAATTATTTTTTCTTGTTAGAAAAACGTAAGGTCTACGTACGTAAAACTCGTCTCTTAACTTTCAGTGGAATGTTATGTCCATTTTCTGGAGTATATTAAAGACCTATTATTCTGTATGTACAGAGAATGTATAGAGCAGAAATAAATTATAACTACAATGAAACAGTGGATTACTGTATCTCTCTCATTCTCAAACCTGATAAAGATACGCTTTTAATTGAGAACTGGCACATTATTACATTCTTAACCATTGATTATACAATTCTGGCTCAGATTCATGCATCGTATCGTCTCAGAGACGCAATCAGGTTTTCTTAAAAATCAACACATAACTAATAACATAAGATTAGTGCTTGACCTTTCAGATTATTCTGATTCAGTGTAATCTGATGCTCTTATCCTATTCCAAGATTTCTACAAGGCATTTGACACTATTGAGTATCTATTTCTTCTGCAAGCTCTTAAATAATTTGGCTTTTGTGACTCCTTTATTGAAACTATTGACATCATTTACAAAGGAATAAATAGTTCTGTTATAATTAATTGCGGAGTGAGAAAAGTCTGTCCAATTTCCTTTTTATCTTTGCTAGTTATCGAACTTTTATCATTAAGTATCTTACATGATCCAGAATTAGAAGAAATGTCTATTTTTGAAAGAGAAATTAAGATCGCTCAACTGGCAGATGACACTATCTTCTTTTTAAAAGACGAAACCCAGTTGACCGATGCTCTGAATTTAGTAAAGCTTTTCGCATTTTTTACACGAATGTAAGGAATCTCATTTTAACAATATCCCAGTGAAATACACATTTAAATATTTAGGTATCCACATAATTAATATTTTATATAAATATTTTATTGAAAAGATAAATTATTCTAAAATCATCTGGCTGCAAAGAGATCTGAGCTTGGTCTCTGAGCTTAAAATAATTAGTATAATAAAAAGAACAACAGACTTTTACAATTCTATGACATTGTTTTTAATTGTAAAATGTGTAGCTTGGTAATAACTCTCTGACTGTTTGTACCTCGTGACTGTCCTCTTGTGTCTTTGTCCTTTGTTCTGTACTCTTGTGTTATTGATTCTGTATTGTCCTTGTTTTCCTTTACTGTAATTGTGTGATTTTTTGTGTAAGTTCTGTCTTCCATTTTGTATTTTCAACTTTTTGCAATGAAAAAAAAAATCATGAATGTACATGTAATAACAGTATACCTGTATTAATTTGTTTTGTCAGCTGATTAGGTATCTTAGTTAGCTAGTTTGTTTTGTTCATTAATGTTGGTGTGTGTGTGTGTGTGTGTGTGTGTGTGTAGCACTTTGGTCCTGGAGGAATGTTGTTTTGTGTCACTGTGTGCTGAACTGTATCTGGTTGAAATTAAATAAATGGCATTTCCTTGACTTGACACTTAAAATTTTTATAATGGCGAGTTTATCATTATAATTACTATTTTAATCTTTTATTTGTTATTTACTGCTCCTTTGTGCCCCCTGGCTATGTTGTTTTGGATTACATGTTTTTGTTTTATGCATAAAAAAGGAAAGGAGAGTTCTATAGGTTTTCATCTCCTATAATGTAGAATAATTTTGCTTTATTGTGTATAGATTGTAGTACATTAGTAATTAACTACTATACACATGTAGTTAATTATATCTGACTAACAACGTTTCTGTTTATTTTGTTGTATATGTTGAATTCCTCCTTTTTTATTGCAGTTTCAAGCCCCAGCTCCACCAAACTCCACCCTGTCTGCTCCATTCTGTACCTGTACATTAAACATGTTACTGTTTACTAAATAATGATATCAAAGTGGAATCCATCCTCAAACCAACAGCATAGAAAACCCTTCATTTCAAGGATCCCTGACTCCTGATTGTTTTTTTCTTTTTGTGCACATATCTATATATTAAGTTTTGTTGCAGTCTATTGGCACTGTGCCAGAGATCCAGTCCGAGTTTATTATACATCAAGAGAAAATCTAACCGTTTTTGATGAATCAGTGTATAAATGGAAATGTAACAGATTTGTGTTGACTTTTTTTTTTTAAATAGATAATTTTCCAAACTAGACTGTGTGTGTGTCTATGCAGAGACAATCTCCAGGTTAACATAGTGTTTCTCTTCTAGGGTTTAATATGTGAAAGGTGATTTGCTCTCTAAGAAGAAAAGGGAGGATGTATTTTTGATGATAACTGATTGGGTTTTTTGAATTATGAATGCTAAATATCACCATTTCAATTACAAAAAAAGTAGTATATATGAGCTCTCTTACACACACTTTTTAGACACAAGGATTCACACTTTTCTATCTTTGAATTCTATCTTTATGCTTTATTTTTACATTCAGGGTTTTTTTTTCCAAATGTGGAACTTAAGTGCATATGATGGTGAAATGGGCCGTATACTTTTTACATGATCACATCTATAAAAAAAAAAAAAAACATTAAATGTGGTGTGTTTTTTTTTGTTTTAATCTTGTGCCTATGTATCACACTGGACTAAGAGTTCTTATTCTACTGCTGCAGTTGCCACTGAACCCAGCAGCTGTGTGGAAGCAGTAATCATGTGATCATACACATCATTCAGATTCATGTAAATACATTGTATTTTATTGTCAAGCACTCATTTCTTTTTACTTGCGTTCTCTATTCTAACATTAATTAGATGTTACATACACTAGAAATGAAAACCTTATTAATATATTTGTGCAGGAAGTTAACATGTAGACAGTGGAACAGTAGAAACCCTAAAATAAAGACCTTTAAACAGACAGATTGGACTCTGGTGACTGTACAGGCTCATTGGTGAAAAATCAAAATGTGACTTCTTAGTAGGAATCAAAATCTTCTCTGGTCTCCTGTATAAAAACACAGAAACAGGTGTATCAAAGATAAAAAGTGTATAAAATATTATAAATGTAATGCTTTAATATAAGTTACCTGAGGTGTCAGTTACACTGGTTTCCTTTGATGAGGAAGAAAGTTCCAGTAGCGACTCCGAGCAGTCCTACAGCCAGACCCACTCCACAAAACACAGCCGGACCCACACTGGGAACCTCAACATCCACCTCTACACACACACACACAGCCAGTTATCAACGGTATTGTTTGACAGTGTGCTGCTTATTGCTGTATTGGTCATTCTTTGGCCATTTCTCTGGCCAGGTTTAAAATATTTATTTTAATTCACCGTCTCACCCCATGTCTTGGTGTCGGGTCTCTCCAGAGCCTCGTGCTTCACTGTGCAGGTGTAAACGTCTCCTTCCTGTGGAGTGAAGGGCAGGTGGGAGAACTGGTTGAAGGTGTCGTCATCATTGGGGTAGTACTGACTGAGTGAGGCTTTATCAGTCACATCCACGTTGTTCTTGGTCCAGCGCACAGTAACATGTGGAGGGAAGAATCGTGTGGCATAGCAGATGAGTGTGTTTCCTGAACCCAGCTGTACATTATCTCTAGAATAGATGGAGGTTTGTGGGGGATCTGTAGAGAAATGTACATCACACATTCACCATGTTATCACTCTGAGGCTGAGGTGTGTTTATTAGTGTCTGTACATTCTGATAAACAGCTCTGGAATCTAAGCTGTGCTTTTAAACAAATATTTATTACAGATTTATTAAACCTTAAATGTAATGGTTCATGCTTCATTCACCATTGAAATATTTTAAATGAAAACCTCTGAAGGTCCATCTACCATAATACTTTAAAAATCAACCATATATTATAATCAAATAGCAAGTGTGTGTGTGTGTTGATTAGAGTTGTTGGGGATAGAAATAAATGCAATGACAGAAAGATTTATTTAGATTTTAAAACCCCACTTCAACAGTTGCTGTTAGTTTAAAATGTGCTTAAATTTAATTTCTATAAATCTAAATTAAATAGTTTGTGTTTCAGTGCAACGAGGGGATAAAAGATAGTAAAATGAATGTAATATAACTGGTGTAGTGTGAGATTAGTGTGTGTTACAGTAGATCTACACTAATCTCAGGTTTACAGGCTGTAGTTTTTTACTGCGGTTTATTGAGTGTGTGATGGTTAAAGACTTACAGTAAAATCTAACATAAAACATCTAACATCATGCTAGAAAGTGTTTTTATACTTTAGTGTA
This sequence comes from Clarias platycephalus, assembly GCA_030068275.1. Classification (NCBI taxonomy): domain Eukaryota; kingdom Metazoa; phylum Chordata; class Actinopteri; order Siluriformes; family Clariidae; genus Clarias; species Clarias platycephalus. The sequence continues at coordinate 29,971,518 of JAQQZT010000040.1, forward strand.
CATTTCTGTTCCTGTTCCACACTGAGTTACTCACCCTGTGTCACCTTCTGGTCCTTAAAGTCTTCTGTCAGCACCTGTAAGTTCTGTATACAGATGGGCATGTTAGCCTCGGCTTGCTCTAACCCTCCGGGGTGACTGACCGGATCAGCGAATGGAGGGTTAACCTCCACTCCCTCCTTCTTCTCAAAGTCTACATAAAACCACTCATCTCCATCGGCCCCTCTCAGATACTCCTTATCCGTGTCTGTACAGGCGACCAAATCCAAATAATCGTGTTTAACTGGAGAGGATTAAACACAACACAGAAACATGTTCAAACTGCAGGTTATTACAATAATAATAACTAAAACTATCACTTATAAACTCAGATAACTATAAAACACACTGTGACCTGAAACAATCTGTCTAATTTAAATCCAGATTTAAAGTCAAATGAACAAAAATCCCGACATTAATAACACTTAATAAATAAATAAATCAATCAATAAAGTGTGTGAGACTCACTCTGCGCCTCGGTGTCCCTCACACACATTAGTGTGAAAAAGAGCAGAAATAACTTCATCCTGAAGTGTGTGTGAGTAACTGAGCAGCTCGGAGGAATCGCACTGACTGCACACACACACACACACACACACAATCAGACCGTAATAGAGACAGAAAGAGGTACAGAATAAATCCTCCAATCAGATTATTCCTCTGTGTGTGTGTCAGCTGTGTCCAGCAGAGTCTCAGCTCAGTTTCACACTTCATCATACTGATCATCTGTCCTGGGGGAGATCAAATGATCTATAAATATATATAAATATAAATATATATATATATATATATATATATATATATATAAATAAATATAATAAATAAAAAAAATTATATATACTTGTCTTTAAAGAAGAGGTGAAAAGTCCAGAGCTGGAGGTTTCATGAAGATAAATAAAGAATAAATCACACTTTCTCATACAGAGGAAGAATATACTGTATATATACACACTCCTGATCAAAATCTTAAGACCAGGGAAAATGTTACAAGTATTCACACTTTGCAATTTATTGAAAACTGCATTTAAACTCAAACAGGCTGTTCATCAGCTGACCATAGCCTTTAAAAGTTAAAATCTTTGCAAAAAATATGGCTTCAATGTCCTTCAGAAATACTGTCATGATCTCCTGATGGCAAAAGTAAAAAGGCTTTCTGTTTTTGAACGTGGCAGGATTGCTGAGCGAGGACTCTCACATCGCACCATTGCTGCTAAGGTTGGACGCAGTAAGAGAGTCATTTTAAATTTATTTAAAAAATCCTGAGAGTTATGGAACAAAAGAAATGAAGTGGTAGACCCAAAATAATTTCACCTGCACAGAGCCGAAGGATCAGACGGGCTGTCCGTGAAGACACGGGCCGAACCTCGACCCAAATAAAGGCCCTTACTGATGCTGACTGCAGCCCAATAACCATGAGACGGTATCTGTGAGAGAAGGGCTTAAAGAACAAAAAACATCTTCAAAAGCCACGTCTCCTCCCATGCCACAAACTCTACTGTTTGGAATTTTCAAGGGAGAAACAAACATGGGATATTAAAAGATGGAGAAAGTTTTATTCTCGGACGAGAAAAAAAATGATAGCTTTAATGATGGCTTCCAATGATACCGGCGTGACAAGGAGATCCGACTGGAGATGTTTTATACACGGCACAGCGGAAGAGACTCCATCATTATCTGGGTGCTTTTTCCTTCAATGGGAAAATGGAGCTTCAGGTTGTGCAGGGGCGTCAAAGGCGGCTGGCTGTGTGGACATGATGTAGCAAACGTCCCTCTTGACCGGGTCTTTCAACAGGACAATGCTGAAGTTCACTACGACCGCCTGATGAAGGACTTCTAGGACAATAACATTCAAGCATGAAACGAGTGTTTGAAGTTATCAACAAGAACGGTGGAGCTTCTCACTACTTTTTTTTTTTTTTTTACACTTTTAGTTCTGTTGTGCGTATTTTTGGGCTATAGTCTAAAACTTTTGATCAGCTGATGAACAGCCTATTTGAGTTTAAAATGCAGTGTTTAATAAATTGCTTCCGTTTTTTTGCCTCTTGCTCCTTTTTCTTCTTTTGGCATTTTGAAGCAGTTCTTACAACCTGGTTACGATCCACAAGTCTGAATACTTGTAATATTTTCCCTGGTCTTAAGATTTTGATCAGGAGTGAGTGTGTGTGTGTGTGTGTCTGTCTTTAATGCAAAAGAACCCAGGTGGTGTCATGAGGAGAAATACATAATATTTCAGGAGCACGGATTAATAAAGTTTTGATATTTAGATATAATTTTGGACTAAAATGTTTATACTATACTTCAGGTTTTGCCAATTACACACAAATGTGTGTTATATAAAAATTTTAAATAGAATATAAAAATGCATATTATCACTGTATTTTATAAAAGGACAACAAAAATACTTTTTTTTAAATAAGACAGTTACATGATGTGATGTGCAGCCCATCATTTCAAAGTAAAAGTCATTTGGGAAATCTAAAGAGTTGATAATTATAAGCAGTTAACTTTTGTTGGTGTATTTAGCTTTGCTTGTTACATTTTATTTGCATAGAATTCAACAGTATTTAATTAAAATACAAAACAAAAAGTGACTTTCAGCAATCAGCAAATATTTCTAGTACAAGGCCTTTGCCTCTTTGAATCAGGCTGTAGAGCACTAACAGAAAATTCAGGGTTCGAGTTGTGAAACCACCAGTGTATTTGTGAAAATAAAGACATGACAGATTTGCAGATTTTCATTTAATGCAATGGACACAGAGCTGCTGAAATGACAAAAGGGTTGACCTCTTAGTCAACTCACAGTGTTAAAAACAACACTGGCCCAGTTACAGTAGGTCCATACTAGTCAGTGTTAACACTGACCAAAGTGTTAGTATTTAGTTCAAGTTGCCAACATTCACAGTGTAATTTTGCAACACCATAAAGTGTTTTTTTTTTTTTTTACGCTACATGGAATATTTAACATCACCAGTTTGTGTTCCTCCCTTCCTGAAATATGTCAAAGCTGACCAAAGTAGACTCCCCAAAAAAAATCATTCTGAAGGCCAAACCTGGTGCAAAACACTTTATTTTTAATACCTTGGGGTAGTCAGGAACAACTTACATTCACTTTGGCTCCATTTAAAAATAAATTAATTAAAAAAAATAAAATAAATAAATAAAAAAAAAAGAGAAATTGGCACATATTGGTGAATAAAGTCAATAAAATCACAATGAGGAATAAAAGGGAAATTTAGACCAGTAAGAACAAAAGCACAATATACACAGGACCTCATCTATACCATATGCACTTTGTAAATCAAAAGGTTTATGAAACTCCAGGCTATAAGCTTTAACATCCCGTCCTTCTCCATCTAAGACTTTGTAAGCATGACAATGTTCAGTGAAATAGTCAATCTGAAGCTTCATGCCAGCAAAATAACACAATCTGAAGTGTCTTGGTTATTTTACAGAACACTGGCATGTCATCTTTAATAGAATATCATACAAAGTTTAACATTAATACTCTTCTTTCTTCAAATCTCAAACTCCACATGTACTCTCATACTACTTCAAAAACCTCCTTGTCACGCAAGACAATCTTTGGGTCGTCCTAACTGTAAACACACTGGGCATCATCCTTTTCAATCAAACATATGCCACAGAAGTAACGACCACTGAAAGACTAAGAAACCTGCAGTAGAATTAAATGCATCCCTAAGTTGTCCCCAGTCACCTGACATACGGTTCCATAAACCTGGTCAGGCGGATTGGAAGGTCAAGCCCACTATGCTCTAATATTTTAATATCATCAATTAAGGACTGCAAAATGGGATCAAAGCCATATTTAGGATCCTCATGATGAAACAGTGCTACTAAATGAATGTTCATTACTGTTGAATATATTGTTGATGGTAGATTTCTGAGGACAGAGTAAAGAGCACCAATCTTGCGAACACCTTATTTTGAACCAAGTGGATTAGCAGATTCAAAATAATCATAGTACAACTGAATCAGAAGAGCATTTGGATGTTTAGAAAGCAATGGATGTGTCTTGAAATTATTCCCATTACAGAAAGATCAGTGTTTGATCCATTAACTGTACGAAGAAGCTAACAAATACCAGCATTTCTGCACATGAGCAAGACTGCAAAGCACACAATTCCACAAAAAGAAAATGAGGCATTTTAAAGAAGTGACATAAAACATTTGATTAAACCATGTCATGTTGCTAACTTAAAACAGAAAATTCACAAGCGAGGAGAGCTCTGTTGAAGTCGACAGGTGTATTGCCTCAGCAACAACCTTCAGCTTAAAGGACATATAAATCTTTCAAGCATCTTTGAAGATGTTTTAGCATTAAACATCAAGAAAAAGTCTTGAGTAACCTGGACATACAAATACATTAAGTACAAAATGTAAACACTGATATTTATTGTGAACCAACCATTTCACATCCAAAAATTTAGGAAAGGACATTAATAGTTCTCTGTGGGTTGTGCAGCAGGTCTTGCCGATGTCTGAATGTCTCTTTGATCTTTTGCAAGACACTTGCTTCATCACTTGCATGGATAAAAAAATAGCTATAGCCTCCCTGCAGGCATCACCCTCCAGTCGGGTCACTGTAGCAGCTGCATGTCTCCTGGGCTTTGGTCCTTATTCAGGGCTTGAGGCTGAGGGTGGACGGACAGGTCTTCAGTGCTGGTCTTCAGACGGCAAGACAGAAACCCTGTACCCTTTTTAGCATCATAGAAGTGCACCTGTGATGTTTACATTAAAACAACAGAAACCAACAAACGAAGAAAAACACAAAAATGTGACTTGACGTAAACTTAATTAGGTACAACAGAAGAGCCTTAACATGTGGCACATACACACGTGTGGCCTGTAGAACAGGTACAACTGGAGTGCAATAAACGACACCTTCATGAAGATTATATTATGATTTTTGTTAAAAATGTTTAAAAAAAAAAAAATCATAATTTCTCAGAGACTTTGATGTTTTTTATTAACGAGGGAAGATTCAGAACAACCCCTCTAAGTAAAACAGGTTTCAGTTCAACAGCAACACAGAGCCAAGAAAATGACCTAAGGTTGATTGAGCTCCTCTAAAACTAAATCTGAACAATAGATTCTACCTTCATGAAGGTGTGATTATTGAACAATTTGTTTAGATTACATACATTTTTGATCAGAAAGTCTAATAAACAAGCAACTATTTGCATGTGACCTTTAAAATATTTCCTTAGAGAAGCAGAAGTCTGGAATTTCTGCTTAATGTATTAAGTTATAAGTTAATTAAGTATTTAATCAGTACTCACAAAGCCTTTTGGAGAAAAGGGATCCTTCAGAGAGGAAAACAACGTAACAATCCCCAAATCATACTCTTCTCTCTGACTTCGGGTTGGGATCCTCCTTTAAAAGACAATCCAAAGGTTGGCATGAATAAAATTGAAGGGGGGGGGGAAAAATAAATAAATAAAAAAAATAAAAAGTGTAATGTGTAGAGAATAGAGTTTACAGTTAAAATAAATGTGCAGTTTTATGCAAAAGTTTAGGCACCCCTTGATAACAGATTCTGGTGATTTTTTTCTAATTGTAAAGATGTTAACACAGTCTCTCTTGGAAACAGGGAAAAAAGCACATTATTTTCAGCAAACATTGATGCATAATTTTTTTATTATTTAAAAACAAAAAATACAAACATTATAGCACTGTTCAAAAGTTTGGGCACCCTAAGAGTTCCAGAGTCTCGGATTCTTTTTACAAGGTTTCAGACGTTAATCAGCCCGTTAGATCTGATGCATGGCAACAGCGGTCATTAGTAAATGTCAATTTCAAAGCTTTACAAATACTTTGACTCTTCAAACCTTGTGCACACACTTGTGGACACTCAACCACCATGGGTTCCTCTAAACAGCTGTGTAAGACTCGATAATGAAAGTTATTGATACCCACAATGCAGGAGAAGGCCACAAGAAGATAGCAAAGCGTTGTCAGCTTGCAGTTTCCACAGTGAGAAATGTAATTAAGAGATGGCAGTGCAGGGGAACTGTGGAGGTCAAGACGAGATCTGGAAGACCAAGAAAACTCTTTGAGAGAACTGTTCGTATGCTGGTCAGAAAGACAAATCAAAACCCCCATTTGACTGCAAACAAATTGCAGGAATATTTAGCAGACTCAGGAGTGGTGGAGCACCGTTCCACAAGACCTTCATGGAAAAGTCAGCAGAAGAAAACCTTACCTGCATCCCAGTCATAAAATCCAACGTCAGAAGTCTGCAACAGTACATCTACAGAAGCCTGATGCGTTTTGGAAACGAGTGCTGTGGACTGATGAAGTTAAAACAGAACTCTTTGGCCGCAATCAGCAAAGGCATGTTTGGAGAGAAAAAAGGAGCAGCATTTCCTGAAAAGAACACCTGGCCAACTATTAAACATGGGGGTGGATCTATCATGCTTTGGGGTTATGTTGCAGCCAGTGGCACAGGAAACATTGTACAGGTGGAGGGAAGAACGGATTCCACTAAATACCAGCAAATTCTGGAAGCAAACACCACACCATCTGTAAAAAAGCTGAAGCTGAAAAGAGGATGAAAAGAGGATGGCTTCTACAACAGGACAATGATCCTAAACATACCTCGAAATCCACTATGGAACACCTCAAGAGACGCAGGCTGAAGGTTTTGAAATCGACATCACAGTCCCCTGATTTAAACATCATTGAAAATTTGTGGGTGGATTTTAAAAGAGCTGTGCATGCAAAACAACCAAAGAATATTACAGAACTAGAAGCCTTTTGCAAAGAAGACTGGGAGAAAATCCCAAGTACAAGAATTGAAAGACTTTTAGCTATGAAAAGCGTTTGCAGGCTGTGATATCTGCCAGAGGAGGTGTTACTGAGTACTGATTATGTAGGGTGCCCAAACTTTTGCACAGTGCCACAATAATGTTATTTTTGTTAAATTTATGGCATAAGTAGTAACTATGCATCAATGTTTGCTGAAAATATTGTGCATTTTTTCCATTGCCAAGAGAGACTGTGTTAACATCTTTTAATTATATTCCTCCAACACATCCTGACCACCTGCTTTCGTCAGCAAAGCATCTCTGACCATCTAATAAAAAGAAATAAGGAAGACGACGTTATATTGTGGCCAGATTTTTTTATTTTAAGTAGTACTTATGAAATAAAAGCTAGCTAAATGTAAAGTTCTCACAATACTACCAGGTTTTCTTCTGTGATATTCGTTTGACTGAATCACAATATAAAAATAATAAACTAGCAGGGCTATGGAACTTAGCTATAAATCAAAAATACTTGGGACCTTCTCTGCAACTTCTGCATATAAATTACTTGTTCTGGAACAAGTTAAATATTCAATTCAATTTTATTTGTATAGAGCTTTTAACAATTGTCATTGTCGCAAAGCAGCTTTACACAATCAAAAGCATTATTTAACCCTTGTATTGTGTTAGAAAGCAGTTTACACCTGTGGTGTTAGCGGGTCCATTTGGACCAATGATTTAAAAATGCTTGAAAATGCTTAAAATCACCAGTTTTCTTCAAATGTTTTTCAGCTAATTGCTGGCTTAGTATGTATTCATATAAATGGAACCAGTGTGTGAATAGTTTTTTTAGTTGGCTCCACAGACACAGTATTTTAAAATATACCACTCTCTTGATTGCAAAAACTGTTTAAATTCACTAAATATATTTATTTTTCTTATAGAATGAGTAATAAACTATAAATGTGTTATAAACTAATATTAGAGTACACCTACCAAAAAAAAATATATATTTTTTTTAATTATTTAAAATTAACAATAGTGACATCTTTGGTGTTTCGGGTCAAAACGGACCCGCGTAGATAAATGGTAGGATAAAGACAACAAGTAAAAAAAAAAATTCCCATAAAACCAACTTTTATTTAACCATACCAATTAACCAAACAATTTAACCATAAAATGAACAATGATAAACAACACTGTGTGTGTGGTTGTGTGCGCGCTCATGCACCTGCATTGACCATAAACTGAACATTGAAAATAATATGGTGTTAGCGCAGGTATGTTGTTCTGAATTA
>JAQQZT010000040.1:29983002-29994249 GCA_030068275.1 Clarias platycephalus
TCATTTCTGTGAAGCTGCTTTGAGACAATGACCATTGTTAAAAGCGCTATATAAATAAAATTGAATTGAATTGAATTGAAATGACTAAATTATAGAACATTTTCTAAAATTATAGGATGATGGATGAATTAAACACATTGTTTGCTCTCACATCATTTAAAAAAGCATAATTTCAAAGTGGACAACATACTGTAGACAGCATTTTAGTTTTGAAACTAAAAGTGTATGCTGTTTCTTTTAACAGCAAATGTAATAAAATAAATAAATGCATCTGTTTAGGAAACATTATAAAACAATATGAATGACTTGTTTGTCTTTAGTCGCCTCCCTATGCACACTGACAGGTGATTTCAGACACTGTTTAGGGTTCTCAAGCCATAATAATGTGATCTCAGCATCCCTAAAGACGATGATATTAACACATTATTATTTTCTAAAATCATGTTTAACCCTCTACAGTTACAGTTCAATCTGCTTCGAGATGTGACCAACAGTTACAGGTTTAGTAGATGCTTTAATGTGCAGTATTCTTCATGGTGTGACGTTACACTCCAGTATAGTAGGTGGTGGTAGAGGTTACATAACATGGGTTATCCACATGCTGGTGGTGAGAAATGAAGAAGAGGAAGTAGTTATTGAACGGTTCAGATTAGAGCTACTGAGAGTTCTTTTCTCTCGCTCGGGTTCAGGTGGTCGATGTACAGTATATTGGAGATGGAAATTGCAAGACAGTTTAACTTTGTTATATATGGATTAAAGGCACTAAATTAAAACATAAGCAAGTGATAGCTGATGTAGGCGAGGTTCGCTAAAGGACAATTCTGATTTATCTTGTGTCATGGCCACATGAAGTGTAGTGGCTGTCTATACCTCATTATCTTTAGTTTAATGCTGTTTGTTCATGGAGGAAATAATTTTCAAAGAGTTTTCATTTATTCAGAAACTTGCAGAAGAGGAAGAGGAAATGTATTTATTAACAAAGTCTAAAATGGAAATTCGAGCGTAGATGAACGAACTGACAAGCCTTAATTACAGTGAAACACTCAAATTATGTGGACATTGGCAAACCAGTTTGAGATCAAGTTGCATGGGCTTAACTTGTAGATCGCATTTGCCAAGATACTGAAATCTGTGACTGATCATTCTGAACCTTTATTATTATCATTATGCACAACATCAGACAACAATAAAATGGATATATTTTTTTTAATGGTGCAACACTCATGCTACTTACTAGTAACACTAATATTGGTGTTAATTAAAATATATTTTAAAATACATCAAAATACTGTACCTAATAATTACTATTAATAGCAAAAAGTATTAATATTAATAGCAAGACACTAAACATGTTACATTCTTATTAAGAGCTGAGCCCCCTAAAAAGGTCAGATCCTAGAATCGCCACTGCACATAACATGTGTTCTGATCGGCGAGTAGTTTCCTCTGACGTATGCTGCATGGTGTATTCAGTCAGGTTAAGTACAAGTCCAAATCTTACGTAGTAAACATGCTCAGTTCAAATTAAACTATGAATGTTGTAGGGAACAAGTCATCAACACGTCCTTACTTCATCAGAAGTTTAAATGAGAAATTTCACATACTGTAAGTCACGGCGCCTCGCTGGAGCGTGGAAAATAATGGCACTCGAAAATGGAATTATATATTTATTCTCATTATTATAGAAGGTGACGTCATATTAATATGACAGAACAAGAAGTTGCAATGTTTGCAATAGTTTAATTTAATTAAAAATATATATTTCATTAATAAAAATCTTACTATTATATAAACTAGTAATCTGTAAAAAAAAAGGCACAATAATAATTTATTTGTATGTCTTGTAAATGAATCAAATAATTTATCTACAAGTCAACCACATTTCAGTAGTATACGTTTCTGTAAAGGTACCAGTTTTTGCTTCGATAAATATCATTTATCAAATGATTTTATTTTAGTAGTATGAAGGTTTCACAGCAGTCGCAACAGGGATCAAGGTGCGTATGTTACCATGATAACGCACTGAGGAGGAGATGTCTGTATTGGTGATGTTGCAGGGTGTCCAAATGGTGGAACTTTGTCGAGTTAAGTTAACCGACATTCCCCACACAGGGAGCATCGTTTGAAATACATGTGCATCTCAATAAATTATAATAACATCAAAAAGGTGATTTATTTTAGTAATTACATTCAAAAAGTGAAACTCGTATATTATATAGAATCATTACACACAGACTGATATATTTCAAGTGATTATTTCTTTTTATTTTGATGATTATGGGTTACAGCTAATGAAAACCCAAAATTCAGTATCTCAGAAAATTTTAATATTACTTAAGACCAATAAAAAAAATATATATATATTTTAACACAGAAATATTGGAGTACTGAAAGTATGAACATGTTCAACACTCAGTACTTGGTCAGGGCTTCCTTTGCATGAATTACGGCAGCAGTCCGGCGTGGCATGGAGCCGATCAGTCTGAGGTGTTGTGGAAGACCAGGTTGCTCTGATAGTGGCCTTCAGCTCTTCTGCGTTGTCGAGTCTGGTGTCTCGAATCTTCCTCTTCACAACACCCCACAGATTCCCTTCAGGGTTTACAGTATCTCACAAAACTAAGTACACCCCTCATATTTCAGCAACCACTTTATTATATGTTCTCAAGGGACAGTACTATAGAAATGAGAATTGGATCTACTTTAGAGTCGTCAATGTGCAGCTTGTACAGCAGTACACATTTACTGTCCTCTAACAGTAACTCAACATGCAGACTTTATCGTCTAAATAACTGCCAATGAAAATGAGTACACCCTAAGTGAACATGTCAAAACTGTGTCCAAAGTGTCAATATTCTGTGTGAGCACCTTGTTATCTAGCACGGCTTTAATCCTCTTGGGCCTGGACTTCACCAAAAAGCCACCAGAGCTGCACATGCTGTTGTTGGGATCCTCTTCCACTCCTCCATAATGATATAACTGAGCTGCTGGATGTTAGACACCCAGCGCTTCGCCGTGTGTCCACTTGAGGACATCCCACAGGTGCTCAATAGGGTTTAGGTCTGGAGACATACTCGGCAACTGACAAACACATGAACGTGATGAATAGGTCATGTGACTTTGCACGGTTAAAGATGTACAGCTGTTATCACTTAAGGTGTACTCACTTTTGTTGTGTTATTTTCAGTGCACAGTAAATCTGTACTGTTATACAAGCTGCACATTGACGACTCTAAAATATATCCAAGTTTCATTTCTATAGTATTGTAGAAGATATACTAAAATGTTTGCTGAAATTAGAATCAACTTAACTTTTATTAAGTTTTGTGAGTGGGTGTAGGTCGGGTCGAGTTTGCTGGGCAGTCAAGCACAGGGATACCATAGTCTTTAAAGCAGGTGTTAGTACTTTTGGTAGTGTGTGCAGGTACCAAGTCCTGCTGGAAAATGAAATCAGGGTCTCCATAAAGCAGAGGACAGCATGAAGTGTTCTATCATCAAGGGCCCAACAGTGGCGACTCGTCGAGGGGATTTAACATTACCTGCTTGCGGATGGCGTAATATTAATATGACAGAACAAGAATTTTTTATTAATGTATTATTTGTATTTAATTTATAAAATCTATTTAATTTATAAATCCTGACTATTATAAACAGTAGGCTAGTAATTTGTAAAAAAAAAAAAAAAAAAAGTAGTGTATGTTTTTCTAATGGTATCAGGTTTGACTGGCTCAGTGGTACTGAAGGTCTCTCGCCTGCCATGTGGAAAGCTTGGGTGCGATTCCCAGGCAATGCCCCAAACCCCAGCCACTGGATGCAGTGCCGGTCCCAAGCCCGGATAAAATGGGCGGGTCATGTCAGGAATACAGCTGAAAGACTAACAACAACAACAACAACAACAGTGTGACATTTCCACAGCATCAGCAACAGGTATCCAAAGTATTAATGTTACCATGGTAACGCACTAAGGACGTGACGTCATTTAACCGACATTCTATGCACACAGAGCAGGGAGTAGGGAGCACCCTTTGAAGTGCACTGTGGAATGGAACACACGCACGCGCACACAGACACGCACGAGACCGCGCTCCTGGTGCCTGGCCCTTTAAGAGCCGAACTGCTCCTCGGTCCCTCCGCCGCCGCCGCAGCCGATCAGAGGAGTGTAGATATACAGTATAGACCCCCTGCGGCTCTCAGCGCATCCGCACCGATCAGCACGTAGGTAATAAAAACATACAGCTTTCTATCCGCGTTTCATTAATAACCGAGTGTGTGTTGGTGTGTGTGTGAATGATTAGATGAGTGCTGTGCAGCTTCTCACCTGGGTTTGTACCTTTCTGCGGAATGACACACACACACACACACACACCGGGGTGTTGGGATCAGGATAGTGATGGATATTACAGGCCAGAATATTAGACTCGTGCTAATTCTAACTCTGATGTACATGTGTGAGGTTATACATCAGGGTTTGAAATATTTCTGATCTCCTTTTCAAAGAGAGACTGTAGAGACACAGTACTGTTATTATTATTATTATTATTATTATTATAAGGATATTATAATGCAGCGTTATTTTAAATGCTTGTGTGCGATTTGAAACCGCATTACGTAATTCAATTCAATTCAATTCAATTAAAAAGTAATGACACGACCGCACGCGCTGGTGTTCTAAACAGAACCCGCAGTGAGTCTATAGAGCTCGCGCTCTCTCTCTCCTTCTCTCTGCCATTGTTTATACGCCGCAAATCGCTCTGACGTCATCACACGCGCTCACACACACTCCAGTTGCACACGTTACATTAGTGTAACTCTGAGTAACTATTATTATAATGAAAATGATAAACACGTGTGCAAAATAAATAAAGTGTTACCTTTTTATTTCAGTGGCTAAACATAAAGAGGCCTAGAGATCTCTACAGCTTACCTTCATTAAAAATGCAAGACTGTATGAATATTCATGATGTACACATTTAAAACCGCCCCCACGCCCTTTGATGTTAGGATTATAAATACAATGGATCCTCACCATACAAATTTAATTTGAGCCAAAGGCGAAGTCCGTGTGATTAGTTTGTGACTCGAAAGTTTGTACAGCGAAACACAGTTTCCTGTAGAAAATGTGAACATAAATGTAGATGATAAGTTCCAGCCACCCAAAAATATGACCAAAACGTCTAAATTTCCAACACTATAATTAGTTTCTGCATAGGAAAACAATCAAAACAGTTACAAAAGATATATTAAAGACATAAACTACAAAATAAACAGACATTAAACCTCACTTTACCTTTAATTATTATTGTGATTTTTTTTTTCTTGCCATATAGAAACTGCATCATTAAAAGTACGACATGTTCCAGATAATCAATACACATTACCGCTTATTTCTTTTTTTAATTTCCACTGAAAATGTTTCCCGCTTTTTCTATTTCCCCATCATTGTTAATTTTCTTTGGACTCATGGTGCCATGTCCTCACTACATCTTGCAAACTTTTTTTCACTCACACGAACAGGTTTTACCCGGCTACCGGAGATGTGCGAAAGTGTGTACTACTGGCTTGATCACTTGTATTCTGAAACTACTTCGAAGCAAAGCAAAATCCGGCCAAAATTTCGGTCTGTCAGACAAAAATTCGCTAGCCTGTGCAGATCAGTCTATTTTTAACTTTAACCTTTTAACTGCCGCCTTGCGCCTCCAGGCACCACCTGGGTTTGATTCTGTGTGCCTGGAGTTTACATGTTCTCCCCGTGCTTGGGCTAGTTGGTGTTTGCAGATTTCCTGTAGTGTATGAATGCATGTGTGAATGTTGATTGGAGGTCCTACTGTACCATGGTTGTACAAAATGGGAATAAATACAATGGTCACAATTGGCCTCCACTAGTTGGACTCCAGAGGTTCCTGGATGGATGGATGGAACCCTTTAACTATTTCTACAAACTCTATCTTTTCTAAGAAGTATTATCGAGTTGGCATGACTTCCAGCATGTACTTCCAGATAACCTGACCTGGATGACTGAGAATCTTCACAGGGTGGAGGAGTGTTACATTTACATTTAGGCATTTACCTGATGCTCCTATCCAGAGTGACTTACAAAAGTGCTTTGAAGTTTCTGTCTTTGGATAGATCCTTACACTGGGTTACTAACTATAAGTGCCATCAGTCTAACACTGTTGGAAAAGGTTGTTTTTTTATTTTTATTTATTTTTATCTAAGAAACAGAGAGGTCTTTAGTATCCGTCGCCCGATGTAGTGGATGGCATGTACAGTAGATTGTCCCTTTCCCCTTTACTTACCCTAGTAATGCATACTAGGACTTATTATAATGTAAATTATACTTATTAAAATATCAGCAAAAAGAGAGGTAAAGTGGCAGCGAACACTTTTCTAATCATTCAGGAAAGCAGAATGAAAGATGGAGAGCATAGGATTTTTATGAATTTGCCAGAAATTTGGATAAACTATTTAAAAAAAAAAAAAAAAATTATTATGAGTGCATCATATTTCTTTCATACGGTTACAGTTCCAAAAAGTATTTTATTTATTAGGGACTAATTTTCACACATATGTGAAAACGTTAACAAAATATTTGATAAGCCTGATACAGCTTTTAAAAATTCTAATCATAGTAAGATTGTATATAATAATGTCATTGTTTTATTATTTTGTCATGCTGTTATAGGAAAATAGTCAATGACGGTGTAGTGTGATGAACTGTTACTGTTTTTACTATGACGGTGACGTGTTGTTATATAAAACAATCTCTGAATGTTCTATTCCTTTTTATACCGCAGCAATTTGACCACATTTTTAATATGTATTAATAAAAGGAACACACATTTTAGCCACATGTAGTGTTGTACAACGTCCTGGAAACAAGTTAGTTCCTGTTCTCGCTTGCCTTATAGTGGGTATAAATAGTTGTTCTCTCAGAAGCTGTTTTTTTTTCTCTCTTTCTTCCAGTCATGTCATACAGTATAAGGTACTAAGCAGCTGCTCAAAACCTCCTTTATTGTAAATATTTTCTTTATTTGGAAACTTACTGGTGCAAACTGTGACTTCTTTTGTAAGTGTTAACTAAATAGCTCCTTAAAGAAAACTTCATCACACCTACAATTACACACGTTTATGTGTAAATCAAATGCCAGATAAGATCATTAGGGATCTGAACAAAACGGTGAATGTAATGTGTGGAATTATTGGTTTTGAAAAGCAAGACCTCCTGTTCTAATAATCTCTCTCCCTCTCTCTCTCTCTCTCTCTCTCTCTCTCTCATTCTCAGGTCGTCTTTGGAACTTGTTCGGTTCTGGCAGAAATGGATTAGCCGAGAGAGAGCGAGACCTATTTTCCCTCCACACTCTTTACACTTCTCTTTATTTAGTTATTTCTGCTCCTCGCTACCTCACGATGGCGTCGTGCTCTCCAGCTGTGCGTTTTTGCCAGAAGCTGAACAGGCTGAAGACGTTAGAGGATGACATGATGGCGACGTCCTTGAGGCGCTGTCTCTCCACGCTGGACCTGGCGCTGCTCGGCGTGGGTGCGATGGTCGGATCGGGTCTCTACGTCCTCACTGGAGCCGTTGCCAAGGACTTGGCGGGACCGGCCGTCGTGATTTCGTTCCTGGTGGCGGGCGTGGCGTCTCTCATGGCGGCTCTGTGCTATGCTGAGTTTGGCGCCCGTGTCCCCAAGACGGGCTCCGCCTACATGTTCACGTACGTCTCTGTGGGTGAGATCTGGGCGTTTCTGATCGGCTGGAATGTCGTTCTGGAGTATATGATCGGAGGTGCGGCAGTGGCTCGCGCCTGGAGCGGCTACCTGGACTCCATCTTTGACCACCGCATCCGGAATTTTACAGAAAGTCACGTGATGCGCTGGGACGCTCCTTTCCTCGCCACGTATCCAGACTTTCTGGCAGCAGGAATACTGGTCATTGCATCTTTCTTCATTTCATTCGGTGTCCGTGTCTCATCCTGGTTAAATCACATCTTCTCTACGATCAGCATGTTAGTCATTGCCTTCATCCTGGTCTTTGGATTTGTTTTGGCTGATCCAGAAAATTGGAGCGCCCGCAAAGGAGGTTTTGCTCCTTTTGGTTTTTCGGGCATCATGGCAGGAACGGCCACCTGTTTTTACGCGTTTGTAGGCTTCGATGTTATAGCTGCATCCAGCGAAGAGGCACGTGACCCTCGGAAAGCTATCCCCATGGCAACCGCGATCTCGCTAGCCCTGGCAGCAACAGCCTACATCCTGGTTTCGATGGTTCTGACGCTTATGGTCCCATGGAACACACTTGATCCAAACTCTGCGCTCTCAGATGCCTTCTTCAGGCGCGGGTACAGCTGGGCCGGCCTTATCGTGGCTGTGGGATCCATCTGCGGTGTGTATAACTGAGTGTGTGTTTGTGCTTGGGTCTATCTGTCACTCCATATGCCAGAAGGAATGTTTTCTAACAAACATGTGATTGATTTGATGTGATTCACTTTGTTTTTAATATCTACGATTTATATATATTCTTTTTAATACTGTTTTTATCTAAGATGTTTTATAATTTTTCCTCAGCTATGAACACAGTGCTGCTCAGCAACCTCTTCTCTCTGCCTCGCATCATCTACGCCATGGCTGAGGACGGCCTCTTCTTCTCCGTCTTCTCCCGCGTCAATCCCGTCACCAAAGTGCCCGTCATTGCCATCCTGGTCTTCGGCAGCCTCATGGCCTTCCTGGCGCTCATCTTCGACCTGGAGGCTCTTGTCCAGTTCCTTTCCATCGGCACGCTGCTAGCGTACACCTTCGTAGCTGCGAGCATTATCGTTTTGCGCTTTCAGCCTGAGAAAACTTGCAGTGCTAAGAAAGATGCCTCATTGCCCTCTCCTGGTCAACAGAGCAACTCTGGCACAGAGCTCAAGGAGGTATGGAACTAGAAGCTGTCCTAGATCATCCTAAAGAATGATTTTTATTAACACCAAGGCAATATTGTTTTAAGTTAAAATGACACAGACACTATATATATATATATATATCGCTTTTGTCAAACAGGACAGCGGCGAGCTGAAGGAGTACGAGTCGTTTTCAGATAAACTACGCCTGGTGGAGAGGCAGAAGTCCCCGGGTGCACTCCGTGCCCGTTGGGAGCCGTACCTGGGTTCTGTATTGGGAGACTGGGCGCCGGGCGAGGTGGTGGCGTTCAGCGTGTTGGCGCTGATGGTGAGTGCCGTGTCACTCAGCGCAGTGGTGGTTTTTGGACAAAGCTACCTGCAGCTGCCTACCTGGAGCTTCGTCCTGCTGGTGGTCATCTTCAGCCTGGCGTTCATCCTTAGCATCATCATCATCTCCTTACATGAGCAGCAGAGGAACACCAAGACCTTCCAGGTGAGAAACCATATCAGTTTATTATAAGGTGTAAACGCTTTAGGCGGTCAGCAGTTTGATCACAATATAGATGTAATAAATATTTCTGGAACTGTCCGCCTTTCTGGTTGCTTTCTGCTTACATGCTGTTGGTCAGTATGATCCTAGAGAATTATAAACCTAAGTATTAATCATGTTATTTTAATTGCAATTTTAGCACAGTGCTGTGACAATGATAATTACATTTATTCTTTCAAGCAGTTATGTTGTTGTGATGTCGTAAAATGCACATGGAGTTGAGGAGACCTTATTTTCAACTTTTGCGTGATGAGGTTTAGTCAAACAAATGCTACTGAGTAGATCAGATAAAAGTGCAACCATAGTTTGGCAAAAAAGTCCCTTTTGTCTTTTGAAGATATTGCTATATTGTTCATTCTTTATAGTTATAGTATATTTCCATCAGGAGCATGTGTCATATCTATTGATTATCCCACTGAGTAGGTGAATATAGATTTCGAAAAAAGATTGGGCACAGAATTGTACCTTGTGGGACACCACATGACTCTGTATGATGATGTTTTACTGTATGTCTGAAGAAGTGTTAAATAGTCTTCACAGCCTGTTAATTAAAATCTAATCTCTGATGTAGGATTAAAGCAGAAAAGCCAAGCCAGTGCTCGAGTCAGTTGAATAAAAAGCACTGTGGTGTAAAAGTGGTGCTGTAGACGCTATAAAAACCCAGACTCAGAGACAGCTTCTAAAAAACAAGAAAAAGAAGTGGCACACTCAGAATAATGAGTCAGAGTGATGATCTAGAGCGGTTTATCTCCTCCATCAGGGGGAAAGCGTTTCTCCCGCACTAACAAAGAGCAGCATTATAGCTGTGGAGATAAACAACACTAATGGAGCTCTCAGGTCAATATGGAGTCTGATTCTCTGAACAAACAGGCTGCTGATTATCAAAGAAGAAAGAGACAGTTTAGGAAGCTGAAGTACAGTACTGAACATACAGAACATTTCTTCATGTTAAATGAAATTAAATGACGTAGATTAAATTTTAAAAAATGGGAACAAATGCGACAGGCTGCAAAGTGCCTAAAGATACACTTTTAAATCAGCAGCGACCTCATTTCCCCTCTCGTCTGTTCCAACCACTCAGCATTCAGCATCAGCAGTAAACTAATCATCGGCCTGATCATCAGTGCACCTGTTTCTCACTGGGTCAGGCCTTACGTTAGTCGTTTTTATGCTTGAATGATTCAGAGGTCACTGTGTGGCTTAACAAACAAAACACATTCCTCTGAAACTGCTCAAGTACAGGGACTGGACTGGAAATGTCCTCAATTATTCCTCAAGAATACATTAAAAATGCAAGAACGTTTGACACTTTGAAAGCACACTATGTAGAAATAAGTGGGGGTCAAGACTTTTGCGCAGTACTGTATTTCTCAAAAACTATGACAAAGCTACAGTGTAATTTTTTATTTGAGATTTTCATCATTATATTCAGATTAGGAATCATGTGGAAAATCCAAATGACTGGTTTGTGTGATTTACCAAATGAAAGTTTTTCCAGTTCCACACTTATTCCGAGTGCCATTAATTATTAATTAATTAATGAATAATGTTAATTATTATTAACATGTCTAATTAAACATGAGCAAGATATTACAGAGAAAATTCAAGCTTGGAAGGAAGCGTGAGAGATTGTTTCTGCATCTGATGATATATACTTGTACACTACCGCTCAAAAGTTTGTACACCCTTCTAACTCCATGGTCGTTCCTGATGTTTATTTCTCTCCACATTATAAACCAATACTGAAGGTGTTTATCCAAAAATCCACAATAATCTCCTTTGAACAGTTGATATTGAGATGTATATCTGCTACTTCTGCTCTGTAAA
>JAQQZT010000040.1:30019529-30031793 GCA_030068275.1 Clarias platycephalus
TGTGTGTGTGTGTGTGTGTGTGTGTGTGTGTGTGTGTGTGTGTGTGTGTGTGTGTGTGTGTGTGTGTGTGATTTTAGCCTGGACAGAATTACATGCTGCCTCGAGAGGTGGTTGTAATGGAGCTATTGTCCAAGCACGCTCTCTGTGAGAATGTGGTGGAGCTGCTGGAATGGTTCGAGAAATCCGATTTCTACATCTTAGTGGTTGAGCGACCCAGCTCTTGCATAAACCTTGATAAATTCTGTAAACTTTACAATGGTCGATTGCCTGAACCAGTGGCTCAGAAGGTCATGCAGCAGGTGGTTCGAGCTGTTCATCACTGCTGTGAATGTGGAGTTCTTCACTGTAACTTCGAGCAGAAGCTTCTGATCAATCCGGAGACACTGGAGGTGAAGTTGGTGGACTTTGGCAGTGCTGAGCTGATGATGCCAGAGCTCTACACAGACTTTGCAGGTTAGTTCACTAATCGACATGGGATACGTTCAAGTGAAGGATGTAGTGGAGAATCACAGCTTCTTACCGTTTCTCTCTTTTCTCCATCAGGAAGCTTAGCTTTTGCTCCTCCTGAGTGGGTACAATACAGTATGTATTTTGGACTTTCTGCTATCTTCTGGGGACTGGGGGTTCTCCTGTTTGAGTTGGTCTGTGGAGATTCACCTTTTGGCAGTGAAGAGGAGATTGTTGAGGGGCATCTGTCATTTGTTCCTGGTCTGTCTGATGGTGAGAAACTGCAAAAGCACCACTTTAATTTAAATAATTTCCTTTTATTTGTCAATTGAAATGTTTATCTTAAACTCTGTCTCCTCACTGCTCTCCCAGAGTGCTGCGACTTGATACAGCAGTGCCTGAATAAAGACCCTGACTGTCGACTAACTTTCAAGCAAATCCTGGAACACAAGTGGTTCGAGGGGGGTCTTGAGGACTCGGCCATGTTGGTTATGAAAGGATCTGATGATCATCCACACAGGACAGGCAGGACACAGTAAACCTCCTGAGCGCCACACCTCACCGTCCTTTTAGCTATTTACAACATTTCTATGTTCTTTCTCATTTTACTTCAGGGGAGTCTGATGACCTGCAGCGGTATAAGATACTTCCTGCCATTTCTATCTCTTCTGGTGACTCGGAGCGAGCCTGCTCAAGTGTCTCTGAGTCTCAGGATGTAGATATTCAGGAGTTCCATCCTTCACAACACAGTATGTTACAATTCACAACAACTACACTGCCTGGCCAAAAATGTCACCACCTGGATTTAACTACACTAAATAGTTCAGTTGGGTAACTACAGTACTACAGTGATTAATATGGTTTAAATGCAATAATTTACTAAATGATACAGTTACTGTAGTATCTTCTCATTTCTTGATCAACCATGTCAGAAGACATATTCTGCGGTTATGGCAAAGATGTTACTGTGGTTCAGAAGGGTCAAATTATTGGTCTGCATCAAGCAAAGAAATAAACTAAGGAGATTGCTGAAACTACTACCATTGGGTTAAGAACTGTAAAATGCATTATTATAGTCTTGAAGGATAGTGGTGTACCATCATCTTCAAGGAAGAAATGTGGTCATAAAAACTTCATCAATGAGCATGATGGGAAATCACTTAAACGCTTAGTAAAATCACATGATGAAAAATCAACAGTAGAACTCATGGCTGTGTTTAAAGGTAAGATCATTTCCAACTCAACTGGCAATCGGAAAGCCATTTCTCCCCAAGGCTAATTAGAAAAATGGCTTCAATTTGTGAGGGAGTATAAAGAATGGACTGTGGAGCGATGGAAAAAGGCCCAAAAGATTAGGTCAGCTGACAATCTTTTTCATCAACGGATCTTTGCTTCCCTGATGGCACTGGCATATTCCAACATGATGATGCCAGGATTCATCATGCTCAAACTGTGAAAGAGGGAGAATGAGAGAGTTATCACACATGGATCGGCCACCACAGAGTCCAGACCTTAACCTCATTAAGAATCTTTGGGATGTGCTGAAGAAAACTTTACGCAGCAGTCCAACTCTCACATCATCAATACAGTATCTTGGAGAGAAATTAATGTGACTCTGGATTAAAATAAATGTTGTGCTAATGCACAAGTGTATCAAAATGATGCCACGGCCACTTGCTTTGAAGTGAACAATCAAAGCAAAAGGTAGTCAAATGAAATATTAAAGAATGAACTTCTTTTGGCCAGGCAGTGTGTTACTAAAATTTTTAAATGACTTGGTGTGCACAGTTCTGCATAGCTGGAGATCTCCTAACTCAGTCAAAAGTAGCCGAGCAGAGTGAGGGAGGAATATTATTCTTTGTTTAAAAATACACTGTATGTAAAAATGTACACTGAAAATCTGTGTGTGTTAAACAGATGAGTTTGATACACGTTACGCTGTGGTAGAGCTGATAGTCAATGAATGTTTCGGTGCTCTTTACACTGGAGTCTGTAAGGCAGACGGGAAAGAGGTAATGAATCTGTTACTGTTGTAAAGAGACAACACACACTGTATGTACTGTACTATCATCTGTTACGTAGTAAATAGTGGCAGGTAAAACTGATTAATTCTGTCGTGTCCATGTGAACAGGTCACTATTAAATGTATGATCAAACCTCCTGAAGATGAACTCATCACTATTGTAAGTTAACTTACGTTACTCCTGAGATTCTGCACAGAAGCAATAAAGCACTAATCACGATCACAATCACATTATAGAGCAGATCGCCAACAAACCTTCCTGCTAGCATCATCACAAACATCTCAGCTCTTATTCATGACTTTTTCACAGTTTATTCCCCGTCATTTATAACACAGTCATGTGTAAAAGTTAGTGCACCCTCTTTTAATTCTACATGTTTTATGTAAAAGCATAAAAAAAACATCTGGTTGTAGTGGGTCTTAGTTTTAGGCAAATACAACCTCAGACAAACAACAACATACTGTACATCTTTTTCCTGTGACATTATTTATTAATTTATCCAAAATGAAGCCAATAAGGCAATATTATGTAACCCCTTACTGCTTCCACATGATTTAGGAGAGTAAGTTGCTGCTAGGTGCTGCTAATCAGCAGCCGCCTATAAAAGCAGATGTTTTGAAGTTTTGGCAGTTTGCTGGTCTGGGGCATTCAGGTGTGTGTTAACACAATTCCAAGAGGGAAAGACATTACCCATGGTCTTAGAGAAGCAATTTTAGCTGCACAGCAATCCACACAGGACAATTTTCAGTTCAACATTAAAGTGAAAAACATTCAAGGCAGCTGCCAATCTTCTCAGTGTTGGATGTTCCAGCACATTTACTCCAAGTCCAGTGGAGCAAAACAATGTGAGAGACTGATAAATCATACAGGGAATTATTATTTTAATCATTTGCTGTCATTATTCATTATAAAATCATTATTAAATTTTCAAATAATGGCAAATAGTGAAAAAAGGAATATGTTGTTGTTTGTCTGAGGTTGCATTACCGAAAACTGAGATGGTTCAATGATTTTTTTTTTATCATGTTTTTACACAAAGAACATAGAAAAACAAGGAATTAAAAAAGAGGGCACTAACTTTTACACATGACTGTAGATATCAAAGCAAGACTGTTCCATCTCTGTTTAGACGTATTCCCTCCATGCTAACTCATGCTAACCCATGCTAATCGCATGTGTGTGTGTGATTTTAGCCTGGACAGACACACATGCTGCCTCAGGAGGTGGCAGTAATGAAGCTGGTGTCTGAGCCTCCTCTCTGTGAGAATGTGGTGGAGCTGCTTGAATGGTTCGAGGCACCCACGTTCCACATCCTGGTGGTGGAGCGACCCAAACCCTGCATGAACCTTCATAAATTCTGTAAACTTTACAACAGTCGACTGCCTGAACCAGTGGCTCAGAAGGTCATGCAGCAGGTGGTTCGAGCTGTTCGTCACTGCTGTGAACGCGGAGTTCTTCACTGTGACTTCGAGCAGAATCTTCTGATCAATCCGGAGACACTGGAGGTGAAGTTGGTGGACTTTGGCAGTGCTGAGCTGATGACGCCAGAGCTCTACACAGACTTGGAAGGTTAATAACCTACAGACACGGGATGCATTAAAATGAAGGATGTAATGGAGAATGATGACTTCTGACAATTTCTCTCTTTTCTCCCTCAGGAAGCCTAGCTTTGGCTCCTCCTCAGTGTGTACAATACAGTAGGTCTTTTGGTCTTCCTGCAGTATTCTGGGGTCTGGGGGTTCTTCTGTTTGAGTTGATCTCTGGAGAGTTGCACTTTTGCAGTGAAGAGGACACTGTTAGAGGGAATCTGTCGTTCGCTCGTGGTCTGTCTGATGGTGAGAAGATGCTAAAACGTCACAGTTCATTATTTCATTTTGGTTTTGAATGACATTTTTTACCTTAACCTCTGTCTTCTCACTGCTCTCACAGAGCACTGTGACCTGATACAGCATTGCCTGAACAAAGACGCTGAATGTCAACCGACTTTCAAGGAAATCCTGGAAGACAAGCGGTTCGAGGAGGGATTTCAGGATTCTGCTGTGATGGAGACAGAAGGATCTGATGATTATTCTTGCAGCACAGGTAGGACACGCTGAACATCCTGAGCTCCACACATAACTATCATTTTAACTACGTACAGCCGTGATGTATAACATTTTTCACATGTTCTTTCTCATTTGACTTTAGGGGAGGCTGATGTTTTAAAGTGGGATGAGAAATGTCTCTCTCCTGATGATTTGGAGTGGGCAGAGTCTCAGGATGTAGATCTGCAGGAGTTCCACCCTTCACAACAAAGTACATTACTACCTATTTCTAACATTTTTTAAATGACCTAACTGGATGTTTACAGTTCTGCGTAGCTCGAGATCTCATAACTCAGTAAAAGTAGCAATATGGCTGAAAATACAATCAACTCACTGTTGTGTGTGTGTGTGTGTGTGTGTAACAGGTGAGTTTGATACACACTACATTGTGGAAGAGTTAATAGCGAACAAGCGGTGTGCTGCTCTCTACTCTGGAGTCCGTAAGGCAGATGGGAAAGAGGTAATTAATCTGTTATTAGTGTAAAGAAACAACACAAACACTCACTCATCATATATACCACGCTATCCAGTGTACAGGGTCGCGGGGGGCCTGGAGCCTATCCGAGGGGACTTACTGTAGGGCACAAGGTGGGGTACACACTGGGCAAGGTGCCAATCCATCACAGGCCACACACACTGACTACAGGCAAATTGGGAACACCAGTTAGACTACATGTGGGAGGAACCCCAATAAGCATGGGGAGAACATGCAAACTGCATGCACACTGAGGCGGGAATCAAACCTGGACCCTGGAGATGCAAGGCGACAGTGCTTAACAACTACACCACTGTGCCGCCAACGCAAATACCATATGTTGTAAAGTATTATTTATACTAATTAGTAAATGATGGCATGTAGAAATAATAAAATCTTCTTGTGTCCATGTGAACAGGTCGCCATTAAATGTATGGCCAGACCTCCCGACGATGAACTCATATTTATCGTAAGTGAACTTAATTCTTAATTCTGGGATTCTGCATAGAAGCAATAACCACTAATCACATTATAGGGCAGATCTCCACCCAACTGATGTGTCCTGCTGCTAACATCATTACAAACATCTCAGCTCTTAATCATGTTTCAGTTTAACTTTTTATTCCCTCTCATTTATAGCAGATATCAGAGAAAGTCTGTTCCATCTAAACACACTTTAGACCCATTTCTCCATGCTAACTCATGTTAACACATGCTAATCACATGTGTGTGATTTTAGCCAGGATGCACGTACATGCTGCCTAGGGAGGTGGTGTTAATGAAGCTGGTGTCCAAGCCTCCTCTCTGTGAGAATGTGGTGGAACTGCTTGAATGGTTCGAGGCACCCACTTTCTACATCTTGGTGGTGGACCAACCCAACCCCTACATAAACCTCCATAAATTCTGTAAACTTTACAACGGTCGATTACCTGAACCAGTGGCTCAGAAGGTCATGCAGCAGGTGGTTCGAGCTGTTCATCACTGCTGTGAACGTGGTGTTCTTCACTGTGACTTCGAGCAGAATCTTCTGATCAATCCGGAGACACTGGAGGTGAAGTTGGTGGACTTTGGCAGTGCTGAGCTGATGATGCCAGAACGATACATTGACTTACCAGGTTAGTTCAGTATAAATATAGGATACAATCAAATGAAGGACGTAGCAGAGAATCATGACTTATTACAATTTCTCTGTTTTCTCCCTCAGGAAGCTTAGCTTTCTCTCCTCCTGAGTGGGTAAAATACAGAATAAATTTTGGACTTCCTGCTATCTTCTGGGGTCTGGGGGTTCTCCTGTTTGAGTTGGTCTGTGGAGAGTTGCCCTTTTGCAGTGAAGAGGAGATCGTAAAGGGGCAACTATCATTTGTTTCTGGTCTGTCTGATGGTGAGAAAATTCAAAAGCACCACTTTTCATAATTTAGTTTTCTTTGTGAATTGAACCTTTTTATGTTGACCACTGTCTCCTCACTGCTCTCACAGAGTGCTGCGACTTGATACAGCACTGCCTGAACAAAGACCCTGAATGTCGACCAACTTTTAAGGAAATCTTGGACCACAAGTGGTTTGAGGAGGGCCTTCAAGACTTGGCCATGTTGGTGACGGACGGATCTGATGATCATTCATGTAGGACAGGTAGGACACACTGAAGGTCCACATATCACTGTCCTTTTAGCTACTGTCACAGTGTGCACTTTGGCAAAGACCTAGCAGCCAAGAGGGAAAAGGCTGCTGGATTTGCCACTTAGGCCCCCGTTCCCAGCCAGGAAAGTTGTCTGGTTTCAGTCGGCAGTGCAGACTGACAGTGTCTGTAAAAGCCACACCGAAGGGTGGCAGGAGCTGCAGCCCAGGCGGATGTACTCTGCCACTTTGTCACCACCAACACTTGCCAGCCAAGTGCACCTCTGCCATCTGGGCACTGCCACTGGACCCGCACATGCATACTACCCTCACTACTTTCCTCTGCTTCTTTCCCCCCTCCCTGCTTAAAATCCCTTCCTTTTCCTAATTAAACTACCCTTTGTCCTCAAGACCCCACCTCTGTCTTACACTGCTTACAGCCAGGATGTACAACATTTCTCTGTTCTTCTTCATTTTACTTTAGGGGAGCCCGGATTCCTGCAGAGGGATAAAATGTTTCCAGCTTTTTCTATCTCTTCTGGTGACTCAGACCGGGTCAGCTCAAGTGTCTCTGAATCTCAGGATGTAGATCTCCAGGAGTTCCACCCTTCACAACACAGTATATTACAATCTACAGCAACTAGTTCCAACATTTTAAAATCACCTAGCCGAGTGTGTATAATGCTGCATAGTTAAAAATCTCATGATTCTCATGAAAAAGTAGCTGAGGAGAGAGAGAGAGAGAGAGAGAGAGAGAGAGAGAGAGAGAGAGAGAGAGAGAAATGTTTTTCTTTGTTTAAGAAGACACTATATCCACAAAGATACACTGAAGTCTAATAATATAGGAGTTTTGTGTCATTTTGAGAAGCTCAACATGCAGAGTGGGACAAGCTGTTGTGTTTGTGTCTGTGTGTCTGTGTGTGTGTGTGTGTGTGTGTGTATGTGAGTAACAGATGATTTTGATGAACGCTATGCTGTAGTAAAGGTGATAGTGAACGAATGTTTTGGCGCTCTCTACACTGGAGTCCGTAAGGCAGATGGGAAAGAGGTAATTAATCAGATTTTTTTTACAATATGAAATGTTACAAAGTTTGAGCACAAGTTTGGATTTATTTGTTGCAGTCTAGAACAATACTGGATTTACTTTTTAAACTATAAAATAACACATACTGTATGGCTCAACTACAGTCAGTTGTTACTTTAAGACATAAAGGTCAGCTGTTCTGGAACAGTTTCTGCAAGAACAGTATCGTGTCGAGTGTGTTTGTAAAACCCATCGAGCTCCATGATGATGAAACTGTCTCTCATGAAGACCTTCCCAGAAAAACAAGACCAAAACTGACCTCTGCTGCCGAGGAGACGTTCATTTAGAGTCACCAGCCTCAGAAATCACCAATTAAGAGCAGAAGTAGCAGATATACATCTCAATATCAACTGTTCAAAGGAGATTATTGTGGATTTTGGATATAAACGCCTTCAGTATTGTTTTACAGTGTAGAAAGAATTTTTAAATCAATAAAGGCCATGTAATTTTAAAAAAGGTGTGCCCAGAGTTTTGAGTGGTAGTGAACACTAATTAGTAAATGATGACATGTGAAACTGATTAATTCTCTTGTGTCCATGTGAGCAGGTCACCATTAAATGCATGCTCAAACCTCCTGAGGATGAACTCATCACCATTGTAAGTTCCTCTAGTTCTGATTCTGCAGAGAAGCAATAAGCACTAATCACAATCATATCACAATCAGATCTCCACCCAACTGTTGTCCATTCCAACAACTCAGCTCTCATTCACATCTCAGTTTCACATTTTATCCTCTCTGCTTTCTAATACAGTAGATATCAGAGGAAATCTTAACCCCCCCCCCATGCTAACCCATGTTAATCATATGTGTGAATGTGTAATTCTAGCCAGGACAGACATACTTCCTGCCTCTGGAGGTGGTGTTAATGGAGCTGGTGTCCAAGCCTCCTCTCTGTGAGAATGTGGTGGAGCTGCTGGAATGGTTCGAGACGTCCACTTTTTTCATCTGGGTGGTGGAGCGACCCAACCCCAGCATCAACCTGGATAAATTCTGTAAACTTTACAACGGTCGACTGCCTGAACCAGTGGCTCAGAAGGTCATGCAGCAGGTGGTTCGAGCTGTTCGTCACTGCTGTGAACGCGGAGTTTTTCACTGTGACTTCGAGCAGAATCTTCTGATCAATCCGGAGACGCTGGAGGTGAAGTTGGTGGACTTTGGCAGTGCTGAGCTGATGACGCCAGAGCTCTACACAGACTTAGCAGGTTAGTTCACTATGCATACGTGATACATTAAAATAAAAGACGTAGTGGAGTATTATGACTTCTGACAGTTTCTCTCTTTTCTCCTTCAGGAAGTCCGGCGTTCTCTCCTTCTGAGTGGGTGGAACACAGTATGTATTTTGGACTCCCTGCTCTCTTCTGGGGTCTGGGGATTCTCCTGTTTGAGTTGGTCTGTGGAAAATTGCCCTTTTGCAATGAAGAGGAGATTGTTAAGGGGAATCTGCCATCTGTTGCTCTTCTGTCTGATGGTGAGAAAATGCAAAATCCACATTTTTTATTATTTCGTTTTGTTTGTGAAATAAAATTTCACCTTGATCTCTGTCTCCTAACTGCTCCTACAGAGTGCTGCGACTTGATACAGCAATGCCTCAACAAAAACCCCAACTGGAGACCAACTTTTAAGCAAATCCTGAACCACAAGTGGTTCGAGGAGGACGAGCTCCATGACTCGGCCGTGTTGGTGACGGAAGGATCTGATGATTATTCATTCAGGACTGGTAGGACACGATGAACCTCCTGAGGTCCACATCTCACCGCCCCTTTAGCTATTTACAACAATGATGGAAAACATTTCTCTGTCTTTTCTCGTTTGACTTCAGGGGAGTCCGATGTCCTGCAGTGGGATGAGATCTTTGCAGGTAGTTTTATCTCTTCTGAAGACTCCGAGCCGGCCAGCGCGAGTGTCTCTGAGTCTCAGGATGTAGATCTCCAGGAGTTTCGCCCTTCACAAGACAGTATGTCTCAACTACTGTATTTCCAACTTTTTAATATCACCCAGCTACAGTAGGTGTTTACAGTGCTGCCTAGCTAGAGATCTCATAGCTCAGTGTAATGTTGCTAAGGAGAGAGATAGAGACGGGAGAGACAAGGATGTTATTTCCTTTTATGCACAAAAGTACACTGAAGTCAATAAGAAATGGTTTTATCAGGTACGCCTGGACAGATTATTATGTATAAGATATATTTGCACCATCTAAAGCATTATATTAAAAAATATATATTCTTAATTTACTTTTGTGTGTGTGTGTGTGTGTAACAGAAACGTTTGTATCACGCTACGCTGTGGTAGAGCTGCTTGGAGAAGGACACTTTGACTCTGTCTACACTAGAGACCGTAAAGCAGAAGGAAAAGAGGTAATACTGTACATCTCTTATTATTGTAAAGAATCAACACATTTATTAATCTGCCTGGCCACAAAACAAACTCACACACCGTAATGTTTTTTGGACAACATTTTGCTTCGATTACAGTCAGCATTTGTAGTGACGTTGTTTCAATAAGCTGATGTAACGTCACAAAATGTATTTCCATCCAGTGTCACATTAATTCCCCTCCAGTCCATGTGTGACAAAGACTTTTCACTCTGTCGCAATTTGAGCCCGAGGAATCCTGGCATCATCATATGACCGTTCCATTAGGAAAAACCTGGTCGTTCACTATATTCAGGTCATCAGCTGACTTTGATTTGTTGCTGAACCTACACCTGACGAATGGAAGCAACCCAACGCCACAGGCTACAGACCACATGACCTTTTTCTAAAGCTCCACAGTCCATCCTTTATGATGATATTGATAAGTGTTTATCTTAAGGCCACTGCTTTATATAGTGCATTTAACAATGATTATTGTCACAAAGTGGGGAAATATGAATAAATTATAATTGTCAGGGGGCGGCACTGAGGTGTAGTGGTTAGTGGTCCCGTCTCTGTGTGCATGTTCTCCCAGTACTTGGTGGGTTTCCTCTGGGAACTCCGGTTTCCTCCCACAGTCTGAAGACACGTACTGTAGGTTGGGTTAATTGGCCATATAGCCTGTAGTGTGTGAACGAATGAGTGTGTGTGTGTGTGTGTGTGTCCAGGGTGTACCTCAGCTTGTGCCCTGGGGTAGTCTCCTGGGGTAGGCTCCAGGCCCTTTGTGACCCTGAATACAGCGTTAAGCGGTATAGATGATGAGTGATGTAATTGTCAGATCGTCCCTGATGAACGAGCCGAGGGTGACGGTGCTGAGGGAAAAACTCCCTGAGATGGTAATAGGAAGAAACCTTGAGAGGAACCAGACTCAACAGGGAACCCATCCTCATCTGGGTGATAACGGAGAGCAGGGATTGAACTGCAGTCATACTGTGTGTCAGGAGGCTGGAAGTTCAGTATAACAGGAGACGTGTTTAAGACGATTAAACATAGCATGAGTTCTAATGTTGAAATGTATAACATTAATCTCTAAATGTTTCAAACTATTTAAAATTTCACCAAACCATTAATTCATCTCCGATCATGAGATGACCTTTTTCTCCTTGAAGATGATTCACTATTACACTATTCACCACTACTGTAGGTTCAGCACGATCCGTCGGGGTTTAATATAACATTTTACAATTCTTAACTCAATTTTAATAGTTCCAGTAATTGCCTTAGGTGTTTTCTTGCTTGATGCAGGACAATAATTTACCGAGTAACTTTTTTCTCACGACCGCAGCATATCTCTTCTGATTTAAGAAATGAAGCTCCTCAGTTAGGGTTAAATAACTTGTTGCAGCTGAAATATTAATGACTGCAGTAATTATCCAGTGGAAGAATAATTATTGACTGTTTGCTTGATTAAAAGAAATTAAAATTGTGACATTTGGCTGGGTGATGTATTTTAAAGAATTTAAATACTAACTGAGATCTTTGGAGAGCTCTTTGTTCCCTTGAGCCCTCCTGTTGAGCTCTTTGTTCTCTCTACACACTTTAAGCTATGGAATATTTTAGTCTCTTCGAACTGAGGAAACACTGGGATTTTACAGCGTCATACAGAAAGTGTTTCATTCCAACCAATTAAAACTCAGAAAAAATGTTTGGCACCTGTTCGCAGTAACTAAAGTCACATGATCTGATTAATGTTGGATTTTGTGATTAATAAACGTGATTGAATGCTCCTTTCCTGATTAAATGTGTTATTTATACTAATTAGTAAACGATGGCATGTAAAAGTGAATAATTCCGCTGTGTCCGTGTGAACAGGTGGACGTTAAATATAAGGCCAAATCTCCCGGGGATGAACTCATCACCATCGTAAGTCAACACACTTATTCATTTAATCTAAGTGGACTTACTGCTGAGACTATTCACAGTCTAATCACAGAGCAGATCTCCAGAAAACTGCTGTGTTCGTTTACTCTCCCGAACATCATCACAAACATCTCAGCTCTTAATCACGTCTCAGTTTCACAGACCTCTTCCTCCATGCTAACTCATGCTAATCGTGTGTGTGTGTGTGTGTGTGTGTGTGTGTGTGTGTGTGTGTGTGTGTGTGTGTGTGTGTGTGTGTGTGTG
>JAQQZT010000040.1:30106777-30117767 GCA_030068275.1 Clarias platycephalus
TGACTGCACGGCCTCCGCTGTCACGTTGACTCTCACCTTACCTATAACACACACACACACACACACACACACACACACACACACACACACACAGAACCACCTGTTCAGTTTTTCGTATGCAAACACCCTTTTCTTTTTTGTCTGGAAAGTAGTCACTTACAAAATGTGCAGCAAGTCGTTTTCTCTAACATTTACATTTGTGTTGATATACTAATGTTTGGAAATTATATTATATAATATTAGATTAGATTAGATTAGATTAGATTAGATTAGATTAGATTAGATTAGATTGTACTAACTCAAAAAATAAATCCATAGGGACGTTTGTACTGAAAAAGCATTAGAACAGTACTGTGGATAACCTTTTTTTAAAAAATTAAAAATGGTGAAAATATATTATCTTACACAGGCAATGAACCATATATGGTAAATTCTTTTAACTTAATTTGCAATGAACAATTTTGATAAAAAAATAAAAAAAGTATTGGAAAAAGCCTTTATTTAAAATTTCCAAGTATTTCAATAAGTGCCATATAAATGGTTAAAGTAATTATTCTGAGATTAAAGTCAAACTGAGAAAAAAAAAGGCAAAACGTAAACACTTTTTTTGGTATCCCAATCTACTTTCATACTGAGCAGAATGTAGGGAAAAGCGAAAATATTAATTCTACAGATGAAAATATCTTGTTGATAAGACAGATCAGAGCAAAGACTGTTTTAAGCAGAAAACCTGACGTGTAGTTGTGCTTCATTTTCAGGTTTAATAGGTTTAGCATCTGAGATGCTTTTCTGTTCACCACATGGTGCTTATTTGCGCTACTACAGACTCCTTTGTCAGCTCAATACAGTCTGAGCCGTTTTCCTTTGATCTCTCACATGTAAAATGTCTGTTATTCCACTCGACTTAAAAAAAAACCAATATAAATGAGATTGTTATTGACAAAGAAGGTACATTAAATGTTTCCAAAGGTCAAATTCCAGTTCGAGTGTTTTCAGTGAGCTTTAAGTTTGACGTACCCAGAAGCAGTGGTGTGAAGATCCAGGAGAAGGTCCCGCTCTCACCAGCGCACACACATTGTGTATAACTGCAGCTGTGACACGTTTGCACTGAGAACTGCTTTGAGTCAGCCAAAGTCACCTTCACCTTTAACACACAGGATTTCCAGTTCATCAGCTATCTGAGAACTAAACCAACTTCATCCTCAGTTGTCATGCTTGCTTAAAAATTTCTCACAAGACACAAAAAAAGGTTATAATGTCAAAAATGTGCAAAATAATGGATGCACGTATCCCAGTGTTGCACTAGTGCTTGGTCACCATCAAGGTAGAAAGCTTTCTCTGGAACTCCCTGCTTCACGTCTGAAACACCGGCCTCCCAGGAACTCTTTTAATGGGCCAAACATGTACAATCGCAATGACTTACAGTAAGGTCAGGACTGTACAGGGGATTTACCAATAACTAAAGTTAGATTGAGAAAAGACAATTAGACCAAACATCTCCTCTCACCATCATGCAGCTCTGGAGGTAGTTGAAGACGGTGGCCTTGAGCGTGAACTTTTCTCCTCGGATGACGGAGCTCGGCATGGTGAGACTCACGAAGAAAGGCTGGAAGGTGGTGAGCTCAGCGCTCGGGGCGACTCCGAACCCGATAGGCGACGTGCAAAACGCTTCCGTCTGCCACTTAGTGATGGAGTCTGGGACTGTTTTATTAATGGACGTCACTCCAGAATGACTGTAGGAGAAATACTGCTGAATCAATAACAAAGACTTAAGGAAATGTTTAAAAACTACTCATGATAATATTCACACCTGACTGGAACAAGATCCCAGATCCATGTCTCTGGGAAATATGTGCGGACAGTAACGATGGGTTGGTTTGAACTCGTGTCAGCTGAAGTGGGTTTTTTGGCCATGGCAATATGTGCACCCATTTCTACAGGCACTGCATCTTGGACAAATAGGATATCTAGTTAGGTTCATGAATAATTTAGCTGTCTAACACAAAATATGGCAGCTGGGACAACATCTGCTTAACAAAAGATGCAATGATGGAACAGAATGATGGAAAATGTGGAAAAGGGAAGAAAATGCTCATGACCCGAAATATGAAATTAACATTTTTAAGAAAAGTCAAAGGGAGTGGAATGACCGCATTCATTTGACCTGAAGTATATTTTACTGACTGAGGAACTTCTGATTTCTTACAGAACCATGTGGGAAGACGTCTCCTATGGTCATGCATGATTCACAAGCATCAAGCAAAGACAACTTTTAAACAAATAAAGCTGAAATTATTATTATTATTATTATTATTATTATTATTATTATTATTAAACAATGAAAGGATAGAGCTGAACCCTCAACTTCACAGACAAAATGTAGTCAGAGAAACATCTGGAATAAGCATGATGGGAGATCACTTAAACACTTGGTGGTGTTGCATGGTAAAAAAAAAAAAATGTTCAGTAGAATTCAGAGCTATGTTTAATAGTGACAGTAAGAGCACAATGTGAACTCATAGAATTGAGAATTAAATTAATAAAAATCTGTGTGTTCATAAGAAAACCACTTGTTATTGAGTCTAATAAGAAAAAAGGCTTCAGCTTGCTAAGGAGCATAAAGATTGGACTTTGGAGTAATGGAAAGAGGTCATGTGGTGTGATGATTCTGATGATACTCTACAAGCCACTGAGACAGTGTTATGATCTGCGGTTGCTTCAGTTACTCAGGTCGAGACTCAGCAACGTTATGGGGCAATAAAATGAAGTCAGCTGACGACCTGAATGTACTGAATCACCAGAGGATCACATCTATGGAGGTTTTCTTCAATGCTACTGTAGATCACATTCCAAGGTTCCGATTGTAAAACAATGGGTCTGGGAATTATTTCCACACATCAACTGTAAACAATATGAAATGGAGTCCCAAACGTAACCTCAGTGACTGTACAGTACCAAAGACTGTACGGTATGTGCTAAAAGAGACTTTAGTAGTTTGACTCTCCTGATATATACAAGATGTCGACCAAAATTCATTTATGAAAATAGTTCAACACAATGTTAGAGTGTGTGATTTATACTAGTTTTTTTGGCCAGACAGTGTATTGAACATTGGAAGTGAAAAGAGCTTATACATACTGTATCATCAAGGCAGAAAAGAAAAAAAGTACCTTGGAAAATCCGCTTTTCATACAGCAAACTAGGAGCACAATTTGTAGGTTTATTTACATCGGCGTTGGTGAGGATTTTAATTCCAATCTCCTAAAAGTGAAAAGGGGACGTATTTTTTATGTGTAGAAAAAAATATATATATTTGACAATTTATAAAAACACGTTAACTATAATATTGTAATATTCTAATAATACTAATACTAGAATAAGCCTCTCGATATTTTTTTTATTTACAGTTAATGAGACAAGAATGCGATTTGTGATGAACAATTGTCTGTTATAAAGATTTAATAAAACTAATAATTTACATCTTTATCTCTGACTGTCATAAAGTCCTTACACTGGAGAATACTTCTACAGATTGTAAATGTCTCTTTAAAGGAATCCCCATAACAATGATTATAAGGTAGTCTCTGTTAAAGAACAAGCCATTTTATTCCATTTATTATTAGCTTTAGATTATCTATTATGAGAATCCTTCCAAGGTGCAAAGCATATGAGCTGTTACCATAGAAACACTATTGTATAATAACAAACACAATAATATGCCCACTATCAGAGCTGCTGTTATAGAAAATTAATGAGCACCATTTTGACCAATCAGAACACAGAATTTCAGAATGCGATCCTAATTATGCTACACTGAAAATGCACTTAAAATAAGAATGGTGTCTTACTCTAAAGGTGTTGTACACATCCACTTTTCCTTGAATCACTGGGAGCACTGCGATTTTCCTCATTTGTGGGTTCGACGCACATGGGTTGGAATACTCATCATGGATGTTGTAGGGATATCCTGATAACCTCTGGACAGGCAGCATGTTGAACACCTGGAACGATAAGGCGTGACATCATTCCTCATAAGAACTGGCATTGTGATCTCTTTGATCTTTAACACTGCAAAATGATAACAGGAGGAATCAGATGTCCTTTACTAGTACATGTTATAATTACCAAGAGAAGTTATATTAAATGTAGTTTTACCCCTGATGGTATGGGGGGTGAAATGCAAGCCTTAAAACACAAAGATAGTTGGCTTGAGCTCAGCTGGGACTGATCTAATCTAAATTCAAAATCACACTTACAACCTTATTTATGTCTAAAAAATCGAAATCCCACAGTCCCAGCAGAGTGCCCTGTGCAGGTCAAATAGAGTTTAAGTTTTCTTGAAGTACACATTCCATATGAGCTGTACAACCGGATTAAAGAACAGTTTTTCAGTTTGAACCCACAGATTGGATGTTGAGCTCCTTCTCTGGTTGCAGCAGCAGTAGACTCTGATCGATCGCCTTCACTGAACACAGCGAATCTGGAGCGGCGTTGAGGGTCAGTGACGTATGACCACCAGGGAGCTCAGGAGAAGATGAAAACTTGAGAGACACCTGAAAGACCATGACAAAATGTAAATACATTAATTTTAAAAAAGTGTTCGTTTATTTATGAAAAACATGATGCATTCGTCATTTAGAACTGGGTATGTGTAGGTATCATCAAGGTACACGACTTTTGACTTTACAATGATGGCTAGGTGTGATATTAAACAGGACAATTAATAGCATTCAATATCTTCACAATTAATCATTTGGGCTTTGACAGAAACCTATTGATGAGATGGAAAACCCAACTCTACTCATCACTTTGAGAACACCATTCCCACTTTGAAGCTTAACAAATGGTGGTAGGATTATTTTGTGCAAATGCATTTGTTTATCAGGTTCTAGGAACTAGATGTATATAATAAAATACCAAACAATTACAGAAATAAACTAAATATAAGCAATGAAATAACCTTCAGGATTAGTCTACAACTGATCTGAGTTGGAGCCACTTCACCAGAAAGAATTGGCTGAATAAGAGATACACATGTGCAAAGGAGAATAAGACATATCCCAGGAAAGCTGTATCTCTTTGGGAATATAAAACCAGAAGGTGTGGTGTGAAGGGACAATGTTCACATCATCAGTAGTTGCAAGAACCCAATTCAGTAGTGATCATAAGATTTAAAGATTTGTCAGATTGAAGAAGAAAGGTTTAACTCAAATGTTCTGTGATAAGTATGGGAACGTGACGTTTAAACAAGGCACAGTTACAGTAGGAGCCAAAGAAAAGGCTTTCAGGCATCAGCACATATGTTCTTATCTATGTTCTTTTGCATCTCAGGATAGGGAGTCGAGAACATGGCTTTATTAAACCAGGGCACAAACTGATCTTTATTGGGAATATACTGTATTTGAATTATGGATTTCTTAATCGGTTGACACTCCCTTCCTGCGATGTTAGGAATCAGTGGTGTTTTGGTTTCCATCTCTTGGCTGAGGACACCATGGTGGTGAGAAACATCTATAGAGGCCAGGCTGACATTTTGTTAATCATGTATTTGTAATCAGGAATGTAATCATGTTATAACTCCTACTGGAATTCATCTGGGTTTGCCCACCTGTCTATACAAAAATAGATGTTATAACTATGTATCTTTTTGAGAAGGTGCATTTTACTGCCCCTATGATCTTAAATATAGACATAGGCCTCTGTAATGTAAAATTTCTGACCTTGTTAGCCAAACATGGCTGAACGGGGAAGTTCATGCTGTCTGCCACGGCCTCGCCACTTGGCAGGACTGTGTACAGGACCACCTGAGCGACCGGGGTCACCTTGAGCATCTTCTGCAGAGTGATGACCAAGTTGCCCATGTGCTCTACTAAAAATGGAGTGCAATTATATTAGCTTGACAGCTAATGTAAAGTTTACTAGCACTTTGGTTTAATAAGTTGTGGTGTGATGTCCTGCGTGGTGTGATGCTAATGAACCTGTTCCGTGGTCGAGGGTTGCTATGATTTGTCCTTGTTGAACCAATTGTCCTTTATTTATCACCTAGACACAGGGAAATTAAGATGCATAAACTGTAATGTATTAAATTATATTTCATTTTCAGTTACACTTCTGTAAACATCACTTAACGTTAGTGAGTTCAGTACAATACCATGTTATAATGTTATAGAGGAAGCAAAACACACCATGTAGAAGAAGGATAAGGTATTCTGGTTCGGTGTGAGTGCGCTGTTGTGTATAAGGTACTGAGCCCTGATGACACCATTTTCATGGCAGCTGAAAGCCGTCGAGCTGCTGTTCAACTTAATAAAACTCTGGCTCTTGGAGTAGAAAGGCTGAAGGGAGAGGGACGGAGTTGGGTAGTGCGGTGTGAGCTGATTCTTCCCAACTGGTACTGGTGTGCCTGTCGTTTCATACTGAGCCTACAGTACATATGTGACAGAAAACGAGAATGATTTTAAAAAGCTAACATAAAGAATGAAAGAAAAAAATATCAGTTTTTGTTATTGTTTTTTCCTTATTAATATTTAAGTGAGTGATCTAAAATAGAGATGGTCTTTCTTTGCCACATAAACAGTACATGAGGATTATTATTATTATTATTATTACTTTTACGAAAAGGAAAAACAACAACAACAATAATACAATGAAGACTCCGCCCACCTGTACACTGACTGGGTTCGAACCCCATGGTTGCGTGTTGAGGGAGAACTCTGCAATCCCTTTGTTATCTGTAACCAGCTTCTGGTCTGAGAGTTTATCATTACCATGAGTTACAGTTAGATGTACCAGTTTCTTTCTCAAGGGATTGGACTTTGCATCAGTCACTTTAATCTAATGAAGAAAATCAGGAACACCAGAGGACGATATCAGAAACAAAAACTTCATATTGTGCATTCTAATCGTTATTCAATCATTTACTAACCTGGTGGTGACACCGTGTTTATATCATGTAATAAACCACTTCATATTTTCATATATCTAGTTTTTTTATGAACATAATATAGTATTTATATATATATTAATATTAATAGGTCAACATATTATATTATTTACTTTTCCTTCGTAAGTCATTCCGAGCTTAAACGATGATGGTGAATCCTCAAATGAAAGTGTGACAATGTTGGTTGTTATAGGAGCGCTGGCTGAACCAGTCAGAGTCACACCTACAGGATAAACACAGCGTTAGCACCAAGCTAAAACTACAATCATGCTGAAAGTGGAGTTGAGAAGCTAATGTTGCTAACACATGATGGAAATGTGCCATCTTGGAAATAAATCAATACTAACGCCAGCCCAAAAGACATTTCAAAATACTGTAGTTTATAATGTACCATCATTTTGCAGTGAAAAAACTATTTTGGGATTTAAGCTTCATGCACACTGTGTACGATACTAGTAGCTATAAAGTTCCTTGTTATTATACATGAAGCTTGTAGCTCTAAGACTTAAAATATAATAAAAAAAATTAATGCAATTTATGGATTATAAATCTTTTTTTTCTTTAAGTTTAAGTTTTATGCTGCTATTAAAGAACTTTTCAAAATCTGACAAGAAAAAATTAAATAGCGTCAAAAAGGCACAAATTAGGCTTCATAAACTCCTCTTTGCTTTCCAGTAATAAAAATATTTAAGATATTTTCTTTTGATGATTACAGTCTTTTGTCAAAAATGCTTAAACATATACAATAAATGTGTTTTTAATGTAAAAACATCGATTCATAAAATAATGATGCTGTTAAAAGTAATCTCTAACCTGTTCCATGCTCTTCCACTTCACACTGAGCTGTGACTAAAGGTTCGTAACGTGAATCGGTTAAGGCAAAGTCTTTCAGATTTATTACACGTTCTCCAAGGCCTGTCGCATCAGTCTGGAATAGAAACGTTAGTTAATGAATCACTTTAAAGACTAAATGCAGACTTAAACATTATGATGTTTGTATACATGTGTAATATTACTAATATTAATATGATGTGTATGCTATTTGCATTGCTTTAAAAGTATAGAAATCAAGTCATAATGAATTTAACATGAAGAAACCATGAAGAGCATAAACACACCATCAGGAATATCAGTAACATTAAAGAGTAACACAACTACTCTAGGTGCTTGTAACTAGATTTAGTTATTTACTCTTCAGTAAATCCTTATTCCGGTCTGAGTGGCTTCGGTTATAAATTAATGTTTTGTTGATGTTTTGATCATTTTAAGATTGGTTTAGTTTTAGTGTAGAGTTACCGTAATTACTGCAGTACAAGAGTATATCTGTGATTTTATTCCTGTTTGAATCTGTCAAAAGTGATAATTATTTTAGCTGTCTACGACTGAAATGTTACGTTTTAGATTTAACTGAAATTCCTGCATTTCTGGCTGTCCTAATTATAATCAACTAGTTTAGTTACTGGGTGGAACACGTCTAAAGCCAGGGCGTCCACGTCTGCACAAGAACGCCTAAAACTCAGGACGGTTTTAAGCGAACTGTGAGCTAAAGGACTTCATACTGAATATTGAAGCTTTACGGCATCGTTCATCGGATAAAAAAAGTTTTTGCCACCCGAATAGTTCTTAGGATAATGGAAAGGGAAGTTTCAAGTTGCAAAGTTCTTAATGACAAACTTGTTATAATAAAAAAATAAAATAAAATAAATAAATATATATAAAATTAATAAAAAATAAGGGAACTGTATTAATTTTACTTACATGCTTTTTATGTTGATTTAAATGTGAAATTGACAAACCTGTGTTTGATAATTCCTGCAAATATTTGATAGTGGTGTTGTTCCTGCTGGGAGAAACAAATTCTTGTGACTGTTACGGCAGACGGTGGCCTTCACCGTCCCTTTCACCGGCTTGCCGTACGTATATCTGTGGATAACAGAAATTAAATACATTTTATTAAAAACAGTACTCATTTAAAATTAAATAAAGTGAAGCAATCCAAAAATAAAAATAAAAAAACCATGAAAAAAATGTGTAATTCAGACATAAATCTTTAAGCGTGATTGTTTGCTTTCAGAATTACAATACAGATGCTATATTGACTATTTTAATATTTTACTTAAAAATAAAAATAAAAAAACATTATTGTTAACTCACTTCGCATACACTTTCAGTATGGCGTATGTGTCCAGGATGGTTATGACTGGAGGAAACTTGACCGTCACTTCAAATTTTGGCAGAACTGTAATGCATAGTTTAACATCATTTAATTATAGTAACTGCCAATCTTGACTTTGTTCTTATGTGAGATCATTTAATTATACATTTCTAGAACACATTATATATGCAGCAATAAAAGTGGTCCAAGCACTACTTCTTGACACTTTTTTAAACATTTTTTTTGTGTGTGTAAATTAAAAAAAAATAATAAGAAATGTATACAAGCTGAAGTTTAACCATTATTCTTTGCATTTACCAACATTTTTTTTTTTTACATCTATTTTAATATTTATATCATGTGCAGTGTGTATTTGTGTTATAAAACAATGAAACATGGTTTTCAAAGTGATATGAAAGAGATAACGGCACTAAATAGCTTGTATCATTTTTTTACACTAATCATCATAATATTATCACCAAAATAAAGATTAGATATATTTGGTATTTTAAAGAAATAAATAATAAAGATAAACTGCGCCAGACCGTAGTCCTTGACTTCAAACGATCGTGTGAAAGGGTTGTTTTTCTCATCCCGGGCAGTGATTAGATAAAATCCTTCCATGGCCTCAGAGTTTACGGGATACGACAGATCCACAAGACCGCTGTGTGTGGTGACGTTCAGCCACTGGCCAATGCGGTTTGAGTTTGGGTCCTGAAATTATAAAACACATGTCATGAAATAATTATCATCTATCAGCAAATAATGTTTAACTTTTTATATTATGTTCTCTAGAACCTTAATGTAATAAGACCTTAATTTCAGATTGAACTCTTATATTAAAGAAATTGCATATAATACAAAAATACAAAGAGTAAGTGAGAATTTGTTCATAAAACACCGTACCTGCAACTCTATAGTTGGAAACTGAAATGGAAAGGAACAGAAAAAAACATCTTTGAATCAAATTAAAGACATACTGTATGCATATAGATAGATAGATAGATAGATAGATAGATAGATAGATAGATAGATAGATAGATAGATAGATAGATAGATAGATAGACAGATATTTCTAGGTGAGAAACTGATCAAACCATCTGATTGTGGGTGTGGAAGTTGGTGTCCAGAGAAACAATGCGGAACATCACTGGGGAGAAAAATATATATCAATAATGCTGTTTTATTATAAGGCTGACTTGTTTTAAACACTATCTTAAATAAATCACAGCATAACTAGTAGCTAAATTAACATGTGCAGTTGCCAAGACTTTGCCAGATGAAAAATCCGTAAGATTACTTTGCTACATTTCCATAATTCTTGGAAGAATGTTCTAACCTGTCTCAAATAGAAAATAATTGATGGTTTCTGGTCACCTGACTCATCATGTGCCTTAAACCACCTACAAATTGACTATGAATTAAGTCCATTACAGAATGTTAAGGTTCACTGAACCATGCCAAACTCATATAGAACTGTCAAGATCTGCCTATGAACTGACACCATTTACCTTTAAGTGTTACGAAGTGCTCATGACATTTCACCATGACTTACCAGCCATCTGTACCACAGTATTTTGGATTCCTTCTGAAGCTATGAACATGAAACCTAAAGTGTCAACAACTGTGTACTGTGTGTAATCTATCAGAGTGTACTATTCAGTAGTTTAGTGCAAAGTGTTGGACTTTGCCATTTTTCCATTTTCACTCCTATAAGCAGCTTTTAGAAGATTTTACAGGTTGCGATTTCTGAGCCCTGTTATAAAGCTAAAGACACTTTGGATGGATATGCGGTCCTATGTTAAGCATCATGAATGCTATATAATATAATATAATATAATATAATATAATATAATATAATATAATATAATATAATATAATATAATATAATA
>JAQQZT010000040.1:30117903-30131306 GCA_030068275.1 Clarias platycephalus
TTTCATCAGTTAATCTTGGTCTCCAATCAACTACCAAGTGTGTCTCTTATTAGGCTGCCATTAAAGTCTGAAGTTACCCGTTTGTCCTGGTTTGTAGATGGGTTTGTCTGTCTCGATGATGGTCAGTTCTGTTGGAGCTTTGATGAGGATCTCTGTTGACTTGTTCAACAATGTTTTGATTCCTTTAATCTGAACATGTATAGTTGCCACTGTGTCAACACTTACAACAGGGACCTGTTAGAAACACAATGGCTTATCATCATCATCATCATCATCATCATCATCTTACACCCATTCTCTGTAGCTTATTCTGTACTGGGTTGTGAAAAGCCTGGAGCCTATGTCCACTATGGCCGATTTGGAAACTCCAGTTAGACTGCTCTACTTGTCCGCAGGCACTCTACGAGGAACCCAGAATACCTGGAGGAACCCACCAAGGCTGGGGAGAACATGGAAACTCTTTCGCACACAGATCCGAAACGTAAATTGACCCCTAAAATTTTTGGATGGTCAAGGCCACAGTGCCTACTGCTTTGCCATCGTTATGCCACATCATCATCTGTAACATTTATTTCAATAAATAATATAATAGGTAAAATTATTAAATTATGCAGTAGTCACACCTTGAAAGGAACAGAGCGGTGGTAATCTTGTCTTCCAGAATTTTCCTTTAGAAGACTGATGCTCTTGTGTTGATTGTACTCCAGTGTTACTTCTATAAAAAAACATTCA
Source organism: Clarias platycephalus (assembly GCA_030068275.1). Taxonomy (NCBI): domain Eukaryota; kingdom Metazoa; phylum Chordata; class Actinopteri; order Siluriformes; family Clariidae; genus Clarias; species Clarias platycephalus. Next base: position 30,118,636 of record JAQQZT010000040.1, read on the forward strand.
GAGGGGAGGACCGTGATAGAGAACGTCTCCGTAGTGCCCCCTACAGTCTGGGAGGTCACAGCCAACATGTAAACACTGAAGGAGACAAGTAAAGTAAAGAGAAAAAAACTTTCGTTTCAATATGCTGATATTCTCTCAATATGCTGACATACACACACAATACAACATAATAAATAAAAAAAAATTATCTAAATAGCACATGAGTCATATCTGACCTGTGGACCACTGCAGCATTCTAATTATCCCACTACTAGTTAGCTACACCTCAATTCTTATAATTAATCTATTTTTTGTTTTTCAAGTTGCTGAAAAAAGCATTTTATTTATACTATTTACTTTTATTATATATATATATATATATATATTTTTTATGCTAAATAAATAATGAAAAATAACTTGAAAAATCAAGAAACTCTTGAACATACGATTCACTCTTTTATTTATTTATCCTCTCAATTATGAATTAATCTGAAATTTATGAATCACGTTATGAAGTTTTGCATTATTATTATTATTATTATTATTATTATTATTATTATTATAACTAGTAAATTTGATCGGTTCTCTGCAACAAATCACAGTTCTATTCAAATCACAGTTTTATACAAATTATATTCTTCAAAAAATCACTTTATTATTTATATTATTCAAACTGCCAAGACAAAGATGGGGTCATATAACACCATTTTTCATAATACTGAATGCTTCTTTTCTCAATACTTTGTTTTTTGTAAATATGCATACACATTTCAGTGTAGTGTCCGTAAATTGTTTTAATTCAAATATTTCATTGATCTTAGTTGTCTTTCAGAAGAAACTTGGCCTACATAAACCTGAAAAACCGTATTATTCTAAAATGCTAAATTCTTAGATATTGCAACATGAATTTGACATGGTCACGGACACTACAGATTTTTTTTTTTCCTTTTAAAACTTTTACCAAAAAACAGAAAAACCTATTCAAGCAACAATTTTTACAGATCATATGCTTCTAGAATCTTACACCAATTTTAGTATCAATACTCATAAAGAAATATAAATAAGTTGCATTTTAAATGATTATTGCTTGAAGCGAAAAATTGACATTTTTGGGGCACAAATAAAATCATCTCTCCAAAACAACTGAGGTTAGCGACATCAAATTTTTAGGGAAGCGAGATCGGTTATTTCCATGTTGCATAAACTTTAGAAGTAGCTTTTTTGACACACACATTTTCTGTATTATATATATAACATAAAAAACATAATAATAAAAATCTCACGTGTCAGTGGAGGTTGTTGCCTGCACTAGAATGCTTGAAAAAAGCAATAAAAGTGCAGAAATCGTTCCATGACGGCCCATCTTGCAGCACGGTCGAGCACGATCAGACCAGCTGTGATGATCTTTGAGCGCTTGTGGTATTTATGAACCTTCGCCGAAAGTGAAAAATGTTTTGAGTTTCTGTTATCACTAATTCTGGCCTTGTATTGTGCAGTGTGGTACACATCACAATGCCTCACCTTATCTGTCCAATTTTAGTTACGATTAGTCTTAAATAAATAAATAAATTAACAGCTTACTTGGCAATATAAAACAAATAAAATTATATATGTAAAATATACAAACTTCATGCATTACAGAATTAAATTATTTGTGATACAATCATGAGCTTTCCTATCATACATATGATTTTGTATTTCACCATAACTTCCATATACAGTATAATATATTGTCCTTGATATTGTTTAATTACTTATTGATTAACTTTCCTGCGAGAATTAGTCTATGTCTATCACTATAGTGATAGTAATGGTACTATCACCTAAATTTCTATTCTATTCTTTATTAAATTGAATATTTATATGTTGTGTAGCATTTGTGTATTACTGAATGTATGCATATAAAATATATTATTTCATTTTATATTTTCTTTGTTTTTAACCTTGCTCCAGTTAAGAGAAAGCTTAAGAGTCTGAGTTTAAGAGGTTTTGAGGTACAGTAAACAGTGAGGAAACCTGAAGAGTGCACAGAGAAATGGGAATACAAATTTGGGAATTTCAAATGTATGATTAAGCAGATTGATGTACAAAAAAATTATATCTCAAAAACATACTTTTCTTTTAGGATTTTATTTCAAAATAAAACTCATATATTGGGTGGCACAGTGGCTTAGTGGTCTGGGTTAAATTCCCGCCTTGGGTCTGTGTGCAAGGAGTTTAATTGTTCCCCATGTGCTTAGTGGATTTCCAGTCTGAAGACGTTAGAATCAGGGTAACTGGCATTACCAAATTGTCACCCAGTCCAGGATGTACCCCGCCTCGTGCAATAAGTCTCCTGGGATATAGGCTCCAGTCCCCCCAAGTCACTGTATGCAAGATAAAGCTGTATAGACAATGAGGGAGTGAAACTCATATACTGTATATTCTAGGGTTATTATATACAGTATAAAATTAAATACTGTATTTCAAGGCTCTCTTATTCTAATTTTAAGCATTATGGCTTATAGCTCATGAAAATAGAAATAATAATAATAATAATAATAATAATAATAATAATAATAATAATCTAATATCTCAAATTATTATTATATCTTAAAATCAATCAATAAATAAAAAGGATTTACGGTCCAGAAATTCTGAAAATATTTGCTTATTTCTCCACTCAGTACATAGTTGGGTCTCCTTCAGCATGAAATACAGCATCAATGCAAATTTACTGCATAAAGTTCACACTGGACTTCAAGCAACTTGAGAGACTCTATGATCTTGATTTCCAAATGAAACGTAAAATTTACTTTAATCTGAAAAGATGTCTTTGGACCACTGTCCAGTCCACGTTCTCTTTATCCAAGATAGGACACTCCTGATGATGAAGAATTGCTTTATACTAGAAAAGCCACAGATATAAGCAATTTCCTAAAGACATCTGTGCATGGTGGTTCTTGATGCATTGACTCCTTGAGAAGGTCTTGAGTCGGCTTTGCTTGGCAATCTACTTAAGGCGGTTGTCCCTGTTGCCTGTGCACCCTTTTCTACTGCACTGCTTCCTTCCCGTCAACACAGCTGGCTTGTTCTCTTTTATGAATTTGCCTTAATACAGCACCTTCTGTGGCTCACACTCCTTATGGAAAGTGTCAGTGATCATCTTCTGGACAACCGTCAAGTCAGCAGTCTTCCTCATCCATGTACTGAACTACACCGAGAGATACACAGTATTTATATTGGATGAATAATAATTTACTCAAACTCAAAATTAAATGTTCTAATATTTTGTGATATTGGATTTTTTGATGTTTTCAATTTCAAAATGAAATTAACCTGAAGCCACTAGAGATGTACAATTCCATTTTGACAGTAAACTGTGTCTTACGTGGCATTAAGCAGATCAAAATAATACAAAACACTGAAAATATGACCAAAGTTCTTATCGAATTAAGGTTCATCATGTTCCTCTTCATTACTGTAAGGTCAAACAGTCATAACAATAGAAAATGCTTTTTTTTTTACATTTATTTTTAAAAAGAGAGAGAGGGAGAAGGATAGAGAAAGACAGATTACAAATACCATTGCTCTCTATCACAAAATACGTTACACTGATACGGATTACTCAGCATTTTCACTTTATCTTTGATCATAGTGACCAAATATAAAACATTATAGATAGGAAGATATGAAACACTTTGTATTTGAGGTCATTGTGCTCGTCTGTTTCAGCTGTTATGACTAAGATGTTTGGCATTGAAAACAAGCTGAGCTGAGCGAGAGATCACAATTCATTCCAATCATTAAAATATATTACATTTAATTTAACTTAGTTTTATTTATATAGCGCTTTTGTACTCGTAGTTGCAAAGAAGCTTTCCAAAAATAAATAAATAAGTAAATAAATAAATAGATTGCATATAGATTAGAGTAACAGTTTAGCAGCTTCTGTGAAGGTTTTCCACAAGGTTTAGGAGTGTGTTTATGGACATTTTTGACCGTTCTTTCAAAAGTGCATTTGTGAGGTCAGACACTGATGTTGAACGAGAAGGCCCGGCTCGTAGTCTCCACTCTGATTCACCCCAAGGGGTTCTATTGGGTTGAGGTCAGGACTCAGAAGGACCAAACTTACTCATGCATGTCTTTATGGACGTGTTGAAACTGGAAGGGGCCGTCCCCAAACTGTTCCCACAAAGTTGGAAGCATGAAATTGTCTAAAATGCCTCGGTCTGCTGAAGCATTAAGAGTTCCTTTCACTGGAACTAAGGGGCCGAGCCCAACTCCTGAACAACAACCTCACATCATAATCCCGTGTCATAATAATGGCCGTATGTCTATAAGTCTGGCATCATTTTTGGACAAATACAGCTCTTTTGCCCTTGAGATGAAGAGAGAGCCAAGGAACAATCCATGAGATATCATTTTATTGTATTTTATTTATTACTGATCGGAATGCCCAAACAAAGCTCCACAATCCTTACAAAACATAAACACATGCGAGACACAGCTTGTATTACTCCAAAAGGTTTGAAGCTCTCCAAAGAGATCTTTAAGGACTACGGTACTAAGGCCCTTTATGTTAAAACTAATGTCAGCATACCATCCACAGCTCATAGAGCGCTTCAACCAGACAGTGAAGTGCAGGCTGTGGCAGGTCATGGATGGGGGTGGCAGAATTTGGGACCAGCTGATTCTGATAGGTGAAAATGCACTGAGCTGTATCATGTGAACTTATCAACCAGTGGATTGAACCAATAGCACGTCCCTCAGCTCTCACCTCTCTTGCAGCTGTTGAGCAGAGCCGCGATCTGATCCAGGAAGGAGACGAGCTGTCGCCAGAATCACACAGGATCAGGAGCTGAGTACGCAGGTGGAACAGTTCCAGGACGTGTTCTCCACCAAACCGGGGCTCACGCACAAAATAAAGATGCTGTCTGACATTATCGTCACTCACTCAATCCACGCCTGCTTGATGACTTCCTGAAGAACAAGTTCATGACATAGAAGTTCACAAATCATTTTACGCATTTTTGGTGCAGAGATCGAAAACCTGGCTTTAGAAAGTAAAGTACTGCCACATATTTATTCCATTTATTAAATAATCCAGCTGTTCCTACACAGAGTGAACTATAATACATGGCATATGTACATTGTCTTAATCTATCTATCTATCTATCTATCTACAATAATGTAAATACAAAGTTGTTTCTAAACAAGAAATGTTCAGAAACAAGAAATTACTATATATATTTTTTTTAATGGTGTGTTTCAATCATCAATCATTCTGGTATAAGTAAAATAAAAAAAATTGATGTAGGAAAATAATAGATTTTGAGGTGGTAACAGTATCAATGCTTGATGGCATCATGGAACTGCACAAAAGTGTGTTTTATTACTTACTGCTGATACTTGCTGTAAGCAGATGATGTAATTGATGCAACAAAAACAGATCCATCAATGAGTAATCAGGATAGAAGTACAGAACAATATTATTATTAAAACAAACATTTCTCTGTAGATGAGTGAGAGAGTGAGATGATAAACACAACCAGGTGAAACTAATGATCACTGGAGGTTCTTCAAACTGATGTAGACTTTTTAAGGAGAGAGGAAGAAATGAAGTTAGGACTTTTACAAATGCTGCCATCCTGTGAAGAAAAGCAGCAAATACAGAGAATCTCTCTCTCTCTTACACACAAACACACACACACACACACACACACACACACACACACACACACGCACACACACACACACACACACACACACACACAGACTTATCCTGTGGGTCGTGTGAGGCCTGAAGCCTACACCAGGGGAAGAAGCACAAATAAAGCGCAGGACACACGAGCACACACTCACACACTCACTCACACACTCAGGGCAATTTCCATCCATCCATCTAGAAACCTCTGGAGTCCAACCAGGGACCATGAAGACCACCTTCGTTCAACATTCCCACGCTGCAGGTGATTTAGGAACACCAATTTACATAATCTGTCTGTCTTTGGAAAGTGGGAGGGAACCGGAGTACCTTATGGAAACCCACTGGGAGAACATGCAGAACACTCCACAGAGAAGCTCCATCAAGATAGACAAGTTACTGTTTAGATAATCAATGTGCTCTGGAATTTTGCATCATGTGTTGCTGACAACATTTCTATTGTAGTAATTATACATTTTCATACCTGCGGAATATACATGGCTTTAAAGTACTTGATGTATATTACACTGTAAAGACATAAATGTTTATTTTTGTTGATATTTATGCTGTAAAAGTCCATAAACATAATGAAACAACACCATGGGGTGGGTGTGGGGAAGAGGGGGGGGTGATGGGGAGGGGGGGGGTTACTGAGGCCTTGGGCTGAAGACATCGCGGCATTCCAGGAGCTTTCAAAGAGTTTAGCGGACCCTGACCATGACCTTGTTCTTCTAGATAAGATGTTGCTCTATTTGTAGATTTTTCTTTTTAGCTCTTTCAAGTGATATAAAGATGTGGAAAGTGCCGCGTCAGCAGGGGAGGTCTACAAAAAACAAACAAACAGAAAACAAAAAAACTTACAGTGAAATAATAAATTTGATTTTAGAAACAATTGGTATTTCTTCATCCCACCCTCATTTCAAGTTATTAAGTGTTCTTAATTTTACTTATCTAATACAGTCTCAGCTTAGGACTTGTTTAAAATGTTTAGGTTTAATTATTTCATGTTTAGTGTAATCTATCTACATTTATGGTTCTGTCCTTGATGTGATTTTTAACATTAGTGCCAATAAAGGAGGTTTGTACTGACCTGAGAGTGTGTGTGGGCGTGGACTGAAGTAGTTTTAATATCTGTTTTAGAGACATTATTTTGTATGTAAATTGCATTTGGAAATGCATGCTTTATACTGGACAGTGGAGATCAAATAAAGAACAATTAAAGAACAATTCATGATGTTTCAAATAAATGCAAAAACTTGTTTTCATCACTAAAGTGAACCTTGGACTAGTTCTCCTGTGTCCACACAACATGTCCCTCATTAAAGGTTAGTTCAGCCTTTCGATTTATTGTGTTAATGAGAGGTTTGGTCACTGCAGAGTGGGCCTTCAAACCAAAATCTCTTAAACATGTTTTTTTTTTTTTTTTTTCCAGAAATAATATCATCTTCATCCTTCAACATTTGAAGGATTTGTTGTTGTGGCTATACCATGGTAATAGAACAGTGTTTTAAAATATAATCACGGCACCTCAACAAAAACCTTATTTTGTAGAAAACACAATGATCACAATTAAAGAGCAGCAATGCCTGTAGCACAGAGAAAGATTACAACAGTCAGCAGTTAGTAGGAAGTGTACAGGCCTCTGCTTTAAAAGTCATAACTTTGTCACCAAGTATTTTCCAGATGTTTTCTATTGGGTTTCGATCAGGACGCTGAGCCGGCCATTTCATTATTCCAATGTTTTTATCTTCAAGAAACTGTTTTACCCATCTAGCTGTTTGACGTGGGGCGGTGTAGCGCATGGCCCAAAATTACTGCCTGATTGGGTGATGAACTGCATGTTGAAGACGACGGACATAATGTTTCCATTCTGACCTAAATAAATGAAACTTGTTTACATCACTAAAGTAAACCTTGGACTGGTTCTCCTCTGGTCTACACAACATGTTCCGCATCACAGGATAGGATCTAGCCCTTTCTCTTATTATCTTAACCCTTTCAGGCTCAAATTAAGTTTTTGTTTGCTAAAGGACAACCAAGTCCTGCAGTGGTACTTCTGAGTAAAAAAAAACCTCATAAAATATTTATCTGGGTAGTAAGTAAGTACTAATAAGGTAATTAGTTTTTAACTGTTGCAAATCTGCAACGCCTGCCTTGAGAGGGTTAATAAGAGGTTTGGTCACTGCACAGTGGGCTTTCAGTTCAAATTCTCTTAAACATCGGGACACTGTATGATGAGACAGATCTTTACTCTGTTCAGATTAGCGAGCTATCCTAGCTGCAGAGTGGAACCTATTGTCCATTGGGATTCTTCGCATTATCCCTTCGCATTTGTCTTTCGTGGATGACTAGCCTTCCTGGGGGACTTGAATGAATTTGTGATGTTGTAATGATGTAATATTCTAGAAATCACAGATTTGGAACAGCCGATTTCGCTGGTTATGTCTGAAAGTGTCGTCCCTTTGGTCTTCATCTGGACAACCTGCTGCCGAAGGCTTTCAGACAATTTGGAACGGCTCACCATCCAGTCAGTCAAAGTCAGTCAAAGTCAGTGAAAACTGGAAAGTTAGACATTAGCACCAGTTGCCAGATTAACACCCCAATTGTAAGGTATCTGAAAGGGTTCACTAATTTTAATCAGTGTTCTTTTTTCAAATCTCGTTGAAGTTTTTTATTCTGTTCAAAATCATGAAATATGCTTAAACAAAATTACTCTTTACTCCCGTTTAGATAATTTAGGATAAATAGGACTAAGCAGAAATGACCTTGAAATTTAGAAATTGTAAATTGTAATTTTGACCTTCACTGTTTGTTTTTTCAAGGAGTCCGTTCGTTTGAGACGGCTTACACCTGTATGTTCGGCTGAACTGAACAAGCAGGTGCTTTCTCATTGTGTGAGCCATCTTAAGCAAAACGAACAAACATATAAAGCATATAAATTTCTGAATGCAATACAATAAAATACATAATTATCCATTTGTTTTGGATAACAAATGATTTGTTGATTATTACGGCAGGTGCACTCAATATAAGATCCACCAGTGATGCCTGGGCCACACAGAAACATCTAGATTACAGGTGAATGTATTACAAGTTTAAAGCACATAACTCATCACTCACATTTTCAGCTGGAGGAATTGTTTCGATAAACATGGAGAGACCTGCTAACGACAGATTTTAGGTATTTTTTTGAACACCATTGCGGTAATTCTCTTGACAACAGACAGACAGAAGAAGAAGCAGCAGCTCACAGTGAAGCAGTTCCACATGGTACCTTTTTGAAAGAACCACTGACACTGAAACAGCAGGAGGTACAGTCTCTTCTTTACATTAAAATGTGACGTTTAAATATAAAAACATCTTGGTTGGATTTACTTAGTCGTTAGGTAATTATGTGGGATGATGTTGGTCTCCACTAAGAGTCTATTGGAATGGTTTCCTGCCCACCAAAGAGTAATAATGGAATTCCTCTCATCACCATTCCTTGCACTTTAAAGTGTTTGTGATGTCCTGCTTCACACTTCTACTAACTAGCATATTATCAAAACTACAGCACTGAACCACAATTAAAATCCACTGCTGTGTTCCATTATTTTATTAGACTTGCTTTCCTTTCTATTCATTATTTTTCATTAGCAATGCAGTTAGTTATCTGTTACAAGTTTAATTATTATTTTTAATTTTACATTATTGTAAATGCTCATAACTGACATGAAATATCTTATTACACACTTTATGTAATTATTTAACTCTGTGTAATAGTCATTCTAACATAGTATTAATGTATCACTCACTCTATTATCTACATCAATCTACAGTCTCTATTGCGCTTATCCACTCATGTGTTTGGCATCTATTCTTATTGTTAATAAATGTATCTGTGATAAACTTGCATCATGAAACTGACTAAATTAAACCATCAGAGTGAATTTGTAAAGCCTAAATTACCTGTATGTAACTATTTAGTATTCGGGTAAACTGGCACTTTGTTTGTTCTGTAGACCCTGAAACTTCACTCCAACCTTCAAGTTAAACTGGATGGGGATAAAGAAAAAAGAAAAAACTGCAGGTTGTGAAACTTATGCTGCTCTATGGGCAGGTGGCATAGGATGAATGTACTGTGAGAACGGTCACGGCTTAATTTTATTATTGTTTTATACAGCCATAACATTAACACATTAACATTGATTATCAAAATTATCAAAATAGTAAACTGGTGCCCAGATCATAACCACCCAAGGCTCACTCATACCTACGGGGAAAAACCCAATGTAGCACAAATCGTCAAAAAGTCAACACAGGGCCCAATATGGTCTTATTATGGTCAAGACAGATGCGCTGGCCTACAGTAAACCCCCATAGGGGTCATGGATTTGGTCAACTTTGACAAGGGTCAAATTGTGATGGCCAGATGACTGGATCAGAGTAACTCCAAAACATCAGCTCTTGTAAGATGTTCTTGGTCTGCAGTGGTGCTCAGAATCTGCCAGGAGTTCCATCCAAGTAAGGAAAACCAGCGAACCGGTGACTGTGTAGTTGGTGAGCCAAGGTTTATTGATGTACAGGTACGTGGGGAGTGAAAACTGGCCGGTGTAGTATGATCCAATAAAAGTAAACACTGCACATTACTGTTTTGGTTGCAGAATGGAGGAGCCGCTCAATATTAAGCAGGTGGTCATAATGGGATTTAACCACAATACACTTTCATACCTTCACTGCTGTAAGTCACAGTGATGAAAAGGTAATGAAAAATTTAAAAGGAACTAAAAGTATGGTTTAAAACTTCTCAACCCTGGTCCAGGAGGAACACCTGCCCTGCACATTTTAGTGTTTTCTCAGCTCCCAGCACATGATGATTTAACTAATGTCTTAAGTAACAGCGTTCTGAATTAAGGTGGGTGTGAAAGAGGCAGGTATGATATTAATATCAGTGTCAGCTTTGTGAATATTAGACATTTTGGCCAAGGGCATAACTTGGGTTCAGCGTTGGGGGTCGAGATCTCTACTGAAGACATGTCATATGCACTCTCCCTACAGCATCAAGATGTGCTTTACAGATATCTGGGGCGTTTGAACTGGCCAGTTACAACCTGCACCTGTGAGTTTGGCTCATTCAAACATTTAAAGCCCACTTTATTTATAGATTAATAAATAAGGCCAAATGAAAGAAAACTCCTCAGCAGCAGGTTGTCCACTCATGTGTAATTTCATTTTTTTACAGTATATGTACAGTACAGTGAATACACAGACTGGGATGAGAAAAACAACAACAACAATAAAATCAAACGCAGGACTAATGATCGGACAGAAGATTTTATTTATATAGTTTTTTTTTTTTTACAGCATTTACCGTAGATCAGTTTTCAAAGAGAGGAAAAAATAAAACATTGAGTTGTAAAACTGCAGAGAAAAATAAAATCTATTTTATAGATTTTCCCTAGTGGGAAACAAAAATCAACAAACACAGGAGCGCCAAAGATGATTTCATCTGTTTTAGTGTTTAGACATACTCTAATGAGAAAACATCTAAAGAAGATATAGAAAAACAAATGGATTTATAGTGCAGATAGTAAATAAATCATGCTTTGTGTTTTAGAGGATTTTTGTTATTATTACTATTATTATTTGTATAAGTTCTTCAGTTCTCTAGCTTTATAGTGATGTATCTGGTATTGATTTTAGGAACACTTTAGTCATCATCTCATTTTAATTGTCCTGTGGAGTGACATTAAATCTGTAAATGATTTACAATGTAGTTTTGCGTTGGTCAAATGCCCCAAAAATGTATAATTGTTCTGAAATGAATGGACCAGACTGAGAAACAGGCTTCTTTCTCACCACAGAGATATAGTGTAATTATTGTAGTTGAGCATAATGACAAAGAATCCAGGAAATAAAACCCCTCAAACTCACTATTAAGTAGTTCCTGAACTTTTGTGATTTTAAGGTTTAATATGATGATAAATGTCATCTACATATACAATAAAGTCACATGGGGATGAACAGGTCTTCTTGGGCTCTTGCTGAGATGTTGTACAAACTCTCATGTCCCCACACACGGAGAGGTGTACTCAGTCACAGCATTCTGACCTGTGGAGAAACAAACAAAGCAAAAAACATCAGGCTTCAGTTCTTGTGTACAATTAGACACGGATGCAGCAGGAGCTCTGAGCGGATAAATGTAGAGCTTTTCCTGGATGATGATCTTGAGTAGAGGTATAGATCAGCACGTACCGGGATCGTAGTAGTCGTAAACCGCCACAAGAGCTGGTTTCTGTTTCTGCACTGTAACGTCCTGCACGATGGTCAGGGTGTAGACCATCAAACTTCCATGTGTCAGCTAGAACAGAGACAGAGACATGAGACAACATTAACCAACAGTTTACATTTCTACACACAATAGGCCAAAGGGATTACATTCACATTACCAGCCTGAAGACTAGAACATGGTGCTTAAGCCGTGTGGACGGTACTGTATATCCCATATAAACGGATCGGCTGCGCAAAAATGACGGTGCGAGCAAAGACGAACCAATAATGTGAAGTTTCATAGGACGAAGGCGTCCACATTAGAGTCCGATGAAATTTTACTTGTAATTATGAACGTTAACCGTCATGACATGGACATCAGATCTGACCAAAAAAAAAACTAATATCTGATCTCCATATCCGGGCTGTTCTCTATCTCGTCATTCTTGCATTCACCCCTGACCTTATCCATCTGAGGGAACATAACAGACCTGCGTAGAACCCTTACGGTTTGTTTAGAACCCAGACAACAGATGTGTTCCCTTATCAGTAATAACTGCAAACTAGAACCTAATAGGAAGCTTTTTTTTATTTTGTCCCTGAGAGAGTTAGACCGTAACATAATTACAGATAAACAGCTCAGGTGTGAATATGATTTGTAATGATTATTAAAACTGAATAAGTTGGTGTGTGTGTGTGTGTGTGTGTGTGTGTGTGTGTGTGTGTGTGTGTGTGTGTGTGTGTGTGTGTGTGTGTG